>JAEAOA010000015.1:0-89449 GCA_016746295.1 Potamilus streckersoni | reverse complement strand
ACCTGGTCAACATTTAAAATTGATGGTGTTGTTGATGCTAGAATGAATGATGAAACAGCAGCTATGATACTATCACAACTTGGCAATAAACGGTATTTTCTCAGAGTGAAATTCATTATCAATTTAGAATCGGGCGAATGGGTTATAAGAGACAAGTTTGAACCAATTCTCAAAGATAGGACAACAGTCATTGTTAGCCGTGATTCCAGACCAGGGCTGTTAACTGGAATTGATAAACCATACTATGAAAAAGCGTATCCAGAAACAGCAATCGTTTATGGGATGTATCCGTTAAATAAGAAACCTGACATTGGAAAACTAGCACCAATGAAACAGTCAACGTCAGTGGAAAAGCCACTCAACTGTGTGGCACAACGAGTCTTAGAACACTTTACAAATGCACTCCGTGGGAATAAATTAACCGATCTAAGACATAAAAAAATAGATCAATGGGAGCTAACAGTGAAAGAGAACGGAGCAACTATTTCCGATATAGCTAGATTGGAAAAGTCGTTGAGATTTCCGATAACCGTTTTAACGATAACTGGCGAAGTATTATACGAATCGAAATACAATAAAAACGGAGCTCCAATCAAAATTATTGATCATAACAAGCACGCATGGACATCCGCGGTTACAATATTCCCGCGAGAGAGAACAGTGAAGTATATCCCAGAAGAATTCACCAAGGATGGCATTCTCACTGAAGAAAGATTATTCGATGCTATTGCTAGTTTGTGTAAAAACGACCCTGTATCAGTATGGCTACTTCATAGTTTTGAAGATGAAGAATGTCAATTCAATCAATTTGTGAAACCTAACGGTGAATTATATCGTACTGAAAGTCTACATAATAGGATGAAAAATCTAGCAATAAGTCTCAGTGAAAACGCTAGCGTTTTTAATGAAAAATCCGACGATTACGAACAGTTACTTACAAATTGTTTTACAATTCCATCAGTTGCAGCTCATTTTGCAAGAAAGAAAAATAATTGGAAACCAACACGAAAAGAGTTTTTACAGGATGTTCAATCCAGCTGTCTGGAATATTATCATGGCGGTCTATGGAACGTTAAATACAATCGTGAAAGTATGATATCAGTTGATATCGTTGCCTGTTATCCAGGAAGTTTTCTAGGATATGGATTCGCTGGTGAGTATTTTAAACGGTTTGGACATCCCACACATGAAATGACTCGCGTTGCTATTATTGGACCACTGCCTGATTTTGATTTGACCGGTTTTGCTTGCGTAGTATCATTTGAATTCGCTGAAGTACTTCATCCGTGTTGTTATGTTTGGATTGGTAGACACATGGCTGAAAGGATGTGGTTACCAATAGTGTTATTGCGATATATGATTGATTATAAAATGTTAGTTTCGTTGATTGTCAGCGAAGCGATTATCTCATATCAAAAACAAACTAATGTCTGGTTACCAGAACCAGAATGTCTTGATAGTATAATCGATAAGTCTAGAAAACATATTGATGCTGACGAGGAGTATATCATTGAATGGTCAAAAAAGATATTTAATCCACGAAATAATGAAGCAAAGGATCTCGGCCGAAGAATAATCGGTAAATTTACACAAGGTGGAAAAAAATTCAACTTTAAAAGACAATCCTCACGATTGATTATAGATGATGCCGAATACGACTTCGTTATTAAAGATGCAGTAGAGAAAAATAGATACGCAAATTGTAAAACAGCCTTCTTGTCCAATAAAACAAAGTTAGTTAGAATTGTTACTTACAGTGATGGAGAAAGCTCTGCATATCTACATTTGAGAGCTTCTATGCTGGGTTATGCATCTATCAATTTATTTGCAATGATAAATAGATTTCCTAGTATAGCAGTCAGAGTTGCAATTGATTCAATGTATGTCGATAAAAATATATCAAAGAGATAACTAAATTTACTAATAGCGAAGAGACTTGGGGAACATGGCGAATTAAACATGAAATACAACGCGATTATTCTGAATCAGCAGACCTTGAGATTAAAAGCAGTTACCTGAAGAACGATAATTCTATCAGTGAAAAATCCGAAGGATTTTCTATGTCTAAAGCACCACCGATATCAGATCCAATTTGTAGATATAAAACAGTTTATTTAAACGGTTGTGGTGGATCTGGAAAGACAACACGTGCGATAGAATTATATCGAGAGAGAACGTCCATGATTGTACTCACACCAACCCATAGACTAGCGAGAGAGATCAAACAACGAAATGTTGAAGCTTGCACGTATCATAGTTTTTTTCGATACAAGGGCGATGCTTGGACTCCTGAGCGAATGGGTGAGAAATTTATTCCAGCGGTTATTATTTGGGATGAAGCATGTACTGTTTCAGAAGGTGTATTAAAAATGTTTCTTGATTGGTTATTGCAAAATAATACAAAAGTTATATTGTGCGGCGATCATGGTCAACCACCACCATTTGTTGGTAGAAGTCCACATAATTGGTTAAAAGGATTTGTTGATTATTACGAAGAAATTGATACTGACTATAGAGCACTCGATGAGCAGTTACGTGAGTTTAAAAAACTAATTAGATTACAACCCGATAGAATTCAATGTGAAGTAGCGCGTGAAATAATTTCTGAAACACCTTTGAATGATTTTTGGGAAACATGGAGACCAAATGATTTTGTAGTAGCAAGTAGAAAGATAGTCAGAGACGCACTTCAGAAAAAGTTGTTTGAGCTACACAAAAAAAATTCCCAACGTTTCAAGTGCCGTTGTGTTATAGACCATTGGATACACGAAAGCAGAATATTGAAGTTGAAATTCCAGGCCAGACGGAGAAACAGATTCTAGTGTTAAATGATATTGTGCTAGTTGATATCAATACTGTAGAAGATGCATTATGCGCTGATAAATCACCATGGACGCTTGGTTATGTAACAACAATACACTCGTCACAAGGATTGACCATCACGGATACAATTGTTTGGATAGTTGATAATCGAATTGAATGGTCAAATTTAGTCTATCTCGCAGTGTCCAGAGTACGACGAATAAATCAACTACGAAGGATTGTTTTCGATGATGATTTTAATGCAAACGATGATAACATTGATATTAGCATCATTAATAAAAAAACTCTCTGGTTACAAACAGCAGGACAAAAAAAAAACAACGAGAATTTGATATTGATGCTGAAGTAATAATCGCATTAAAAGAACAACAGAATAATCACTGCGCCAGTTGCAATTGTATAATGCACTGGCAGTATTCGGATAAAGACCCTCGACAATTCACCGTAGACAGAAAAAATAACAGTCTTGGTCATGTCAGAAACAATGTGATGTTGACCTGTCTTGAGTGTAATAGACGTAACGGAGCTAGTTAAGACCATGTGGCGGTAATTGAGTATCGTTCCGAATGACTTGTAGTTGTTCGCGTGTAAAACCACGCTGAGGTGCAGTTGAATCCAATCTGTAGATTGGAGGTCTACCAGTTGATCGCGTTATGGTTGAAATTTTATGCGTAGTAACACTCCATATAGGATCAGTAGCTCTTCTTTTACCGCCTTCAAGCTCTCCTGGTTCGTATAAATATCTCACAGTAACATCACCGAGAAGTGGCTGAGTGCTAACCCGCTGTGGTTGTTCGGGAATATATTCTTTTTTTATTGCAATATTTGGTTTCATATTAATAGTTCGAGTAATCTCGTTATTTAACGCTGCAACTACACTCGGTAACCTTTGGACCCATTCACGAGATCGTTTTTCTTGGATGAATTCTTTTGCATATTGATATCCAAATAACCGTTCTGCAAGAGTTCGATTAAATCGTTCTACAATTGCCTGATCACGATGTAACGCAGTATGTCCCCGTCGTATTGTAACACTATGAGTTTTCATTGTTGATAGAACAGCACCTTGAAACTCTTTGCCAGGATTAACTTGTAATAGATTTGGCCATCTTAGAGGACCTCGTCGATAAATCCTTTCAAATGCAGAAGCGACTTCAGAAGCTGACTTTGTTTTCAATGGTTCTGCTTGTTTAAATCGACTCGCAATATCAACTACAGTTAGCGCGTATTTGTAACCATGGTCATGTGGTAAAAACAATAAATCAGCCTGATGAACTTCATTGGGTATGGTAACATCAAAATGAGAATAATTAATTTGTTTAGGCGGTGGTAGATAAATTTGCCATATAGCCTGTTTGGATAACCAATCTTTTGCAGTGGATTTTTTCACTTTTGCAGCGTTAGCGAGTTTACTAATTGCTGCTTTACCCCTCCAGTATCCTTTCGGAGAATAATAAAAAGATTCCATACTATAAAAAACACTAGTGTTTTTAATTACCAGCACCTAACACCAATTTGCCTTTCATAGCTGATTTGACCAACCATGAAGCCAATTTTTCTTTGAAGGATTTATCGGGAATAGCATTTAACGCATGAATTAATTTTATATCCGCGATATGTCTTTGTTGCAAATTATTGCTTTTATATGCAACATCATGAGCATGACATGCCTTATCAATAGCATTTATCGGATACTCACCAGGCCGGGTCTGATTTTGATCATCAAGTCTGATATCTAATCTCGTTCCGGGACCACAGTAGCTATATCCTGGAAGGTGTTTTTCTCCGGGGTATTTTGCCCATGGGGTTCCGGGGAGTTTTCCAAGTTTTGCGGCAATATCACCTCCGAGTTGCTTTTTTTTAAAAATCGAAATTTTTTTGTACCACATGTTACACACTTACCAGTAAGCGCTAGTCTATTGTTTTTAGTTGTAATGGTTGTCTGATCGGTTGTATCAGTACGCTGTTTACACTTAACACAATATAGATCCATAATTTATATATAGAGT
This sequence comes from Potamilus streckersoni, assembly GCA_016746295.1. NCBI lineage: Eukaryota > Metazoa > Mollusca > Bivalvia > Unionida > Unionidae > Potamilus > Potamilus streckersoni. The sequence continues at coordinate 84,617 of JAEAOA010000015.1, read as the reverse complement.
TATGAATATAATTGACTTTTCAGCGACTAAAAGAAGAGAACCGGTAAAACACCACGCAGCTCTTCCGAATTCTGTCCGTGCCATTATAATCGGACCATCTGGATCAGGCAAAACACAATTGCTGCTTAATTTGATAATGCGATTTATGAAGTGGGATAAATTATATTTAGTTGCCCCATCCGTAGATGATCAACGGTGCTATGAAATGCTAAAAGATTATAATGAAAATGCATCAGAAATTAAAGGTGAAAGTGTAATTGATTTTATAACAGATATTGATGATGCACCATGCGTAGATGACCTCGATGGAGACATAAACAATCTTGTAGTGTACGATGATGTAATGTTAGATAATCAAAAGAACCCTGCTAGAATATTTTCACGAGGTAGGCATAAAAACACTGACGTGATATATGTCACTCAACGATATACTCAAATTCCAAAAGTGATTCGCGATAACTGTAATATTCTTGCTGTATTCAACGGCGTTGATACACATACGCTACGAAATATTTGGCAGACATGGTGTTCCGATATGGACTTCAATGGATTTAAAAATTACTTTGGTCATGCTCAGTCAGTCCCATATGGATTTATAACAATAAATTTACACGACCCTCGGTCACGATATCGTATTGGACTTGATCAAATATTTGGTTAAATAATTTGTATTAATCAGCAGCAGGGAGGGTGAAATGACAACATATTTGCGACGTAGATGGCAGCAATTTGAGGGTGGTTATGACAATGTATTTGCGACAAAATCGCTAAGGCTCCATTTGTAAAATGGGGTCTTTTATTTATTTTTTGGTTAAAATATGAGATTTCGTAGGAAGGTTCCATTTGGCATTCTGAGGCTTTAATCGATTTTGTCGCAAAAATTTGTAGGATTCACCCTCTCTGACGTAGATGGCAGCAATTTGAGGGTGGTTATGACAATGTATTTGCGACAAAATCGCTAAGGCTCCATTTGTAAAATGGGGCCTTTAATTTTTTTTTGGTTAAAATATGAGATTTCGTAGGAAGGCTCCATTTGGCATTCTGAGGCTTTAATCGATTTTGTCGCAAAAATTTGTAGGGTTCACCATCCCTGCTGCTGCTCAGAGTGTCAGAAATAATTCGACAGGCCCGGCACCATGCATAAATTGTGGGGTGGGTGTGATAGGAAAATCACAATTATGTATCAATTGTGGGGTTAGAGAATTGAAACGTTATTATGATAAACGAATAATAAACGCTATCATTGACCCTAACCATGACTCTGTCAAAGACAAAATCATAAAACCCCTCAAGACTACATTAATAGATTTATAATTAAAGCAAATAATGAATTAGACAAATAGTATTATTATATAAATGGAGCAAGAATTCATACCACATCCAATACTTGTTAATTATGAAATATCTGCTGATGGTGATCTTAGAAATCGCAGACTGAAAAAGCCAATTGGTTTTGTTAATAATCAAGGATACTTGCAATTTACTGCTGGAAGAAAGAACTATTACATTCACAGAATTGTCTATGAAGCATTTTATGGATTGATTAAAGATGGTAATGTTATTGATCATATTGACTCCAATCCCTTAAATAACGCGATTTCCAATTTACAATGCATTTCTCAAAGCGAGAATATAAAAAGAGGAAAGACAGGGACTTGTAAGTCAGTTGGAAAGAAACCAGTACAGTCATTTGATACAACGACGAATGAAGAAAGAGTTTTTCAATCAATGAATGCTGCGGGAAAATATTTTGGAATATGTATTCCTTCAGTACAAAGAGTTGCTGAAGGGATTTATCAAAGAGCTATCTCAAAGAAAAATGGACATAGAATAAAGTTTTCCTATTTACAAGATAACACTCAATAGTGAGTTATGCTATTTTAGTCATTTTTGCATGATTTTACAATTCAGATCAATTACCATAGGGCAAAGTAGTCGATTTTCCATAAGGCAAAACACTAAAAACGTTTCTCGCGTTAATATCATTGTGTACATATTTTTTTTTCTCAATATTTATTCGCAATATCCACGTATATATGCATTAAAAAAGTAAATGACAATAGCTGGAACAGCCGGAACAGCCACATAAACAAATAGTAAATATGGTTATTGTACCGAAACGCGCGCGTGTAACACAAGACACTGGGTCAAGGTTCTATTAATAGATTTTTTAAAAATCCCAATTACAAAGACAGCGTTAACAGCGCTGTTTAGATTTTGTATGAAAATGAAATTACTTTGTAATTACAAATAAAACAGATTGTATGTGAGGTCAAAATAGTAAAGCGCATTACATGTAATTTAGTTTTTTTAGTGTGGTAGCGCTACATGTAATAAAATTATCAATGACACAGAAAAATATCATTCTCGAACCATTCAAGAAATAGCAGGTCCTGAATTGACAGGGATCCCCATGACAGAGTTATCTCGTCATGTAAATCCATTATTTTTACGATTATTTAATCGTAATATTATAGAATTTAATAAAAAATTGCGATTATTTAACAGTTGTATTTCTTGTTTTAATGTTTTATTTAAATATTTAGCTTCCATTGAAATTACTACACAATTTTCACTATAAAATGCTAGGGAAATAAATACACACTCGCTTATCGATACTGGTCTTATTATCACCTTATATATAATAAGAGCCGTAATAAGTTTGGGGCTTTAAACGAAGCCCAATTTGCCAATCAAAACTCCCACGTCATTGACATGGTGTGGTTGAATTTTTTCAACTGCAACCATGGTTAATTACTTGGGTTGCTTTTGATTGGTAGATTGGGTGTAGGTCCGCCCCGTCGTTTCATGTTTGTATCGTCTGTACTGTCCCTATCATACCATCCTATATAATCGCATTGTATATATATATATATATATATATATATATATATATATATATATCATCCTATATGTAATGTACTGTCCCTAGTATATATAACCATCCTATATAATCGCATTGTATATATATATATATATATATATATATATATATATATATATATATATATATATATATATATATTTATATATATATATATATATATATATATATATATATATATATATATATACATATATATATATATATATATATATATATATATATATATATATATATATATATATATATATATATATATCATCCTATCATCTCATTGTATATATATCATCCTATATAATCGCATTGTATATATACCATCCTATCATCTCATTGTATATATATCATCCTATATAATCGCATTGTATATATAATCATCCTATATAATCGCATTGCATATACATAATCGCATTGTATATATAATCATCCTATATGTAATGTACTGTCCCCCCACAACATATCTTCCGGAAGACCTAATATAGCATTTGTTCCGTTAGAGCTTCCAATTGGGAGATCTATGTTTGTGGCCCTTGGGCTTATATAATGCGAAGGCACTAAATGAGTTCCAAGAATGTGCTGTCCCCCTCTGGGCCTCTTTGACGTCGTTTGGCGCGAAAGAGGTTTGCAAATGAGGCTTCATGTTATATGTTCAATGTTTGTAAAGAAATCACTTGGATTTCACGTATAATACCCATATAACCTGCCTTTGAACTCGATTGGGGAGTTAGGGTATTGTATAAATCTTTAATGTATGCCTTTCTTGCCTCGGAACTCGAATGAGGAAGAGACAGGCATTGTATATGTTTTTTTTTTGTATATAAAAATATTTTAAAGATAAGAAAATACATTATTAATAATATTCAATAAATGGAATTTCAAGATATTACATCTATCATCACAGAAATATCAAATTTAAGAAATCAAGGAATCGTACTTTCTGAATTTTTAAATGAAGACAGACTTTTGAATGAATTTGAACAAATTAATATACAATTGAAACATGGAAGATATGTCCTACCTAAAATGTATTCACTGATAAAAAGAATCCAAAAAGCGGTTAATGTTTCTTTGTATAACAATGATATTAATTTATTCATTCGGCTATTTAGTATAGTTGAAGCAATTAAAAAGAAACTCGGGGAACAGTACCAAGTTCGGTCAGAGATTGCTTTGAAAGTGAAATCTATAAGACGTTTGATTGATGCAAGCATTGACACCCACAATTGAAAAAACGTTAGCATTTCCAATAATGACATCAGAAGCATTAACTACCAGACTAGCCCGTGAGAGGTTAGCATTACTGAAAAAGTTTATACCATTTCGAGATAACGTGCGAGATAAACTACAACTCAGACAGCAAGCGCAGACTGACTTTTCTATTGGGAGCGAACAACTTTTTGCTCCTGTAACTAAAGCCACTAAAGATATGAAACTTGCAACAGAACGTGCTATATACGGCGACATCCCTAAAGAGGGAGCAGTACCTATTATTGATGTATTGGGAAAGATTGCTACAGAGACTGAAAAAACTCACGAGGGAATAAAGCAGCTTTCAGGTGAGTTACAAACTCAGCGAGAAATACAACAAATGGGTAATATTGATATTGATGATTCCGTTAAAAATATTGTTCCTTTTAACGAGATATTCACTGATGGAGCTATAGAATAAATCAAACAATTTCAATTGCTGAAAATGAAGACTATGTGCCATTTGGTAAATTCGCTGCCGAACGTTATTATAACAGAGGGGAATTTTTAAAAGACGAATATAAAAAAAACACAATAAAACGAGATCAATGGGTGGATTGGTTATTTAAAATTAATCAAGAAATCACCGGCAATTTAAATAAGGGTGACTTGAATTACCTAGCTTTTAAAATGGGAGTTAATAAGTATGGTTTAGATCAAGAACAACAACAACGAAAAGAACAACAAAGTCGAGGTCGAGGTCGAGGTCGAGGACGAGGTCGAGGACGAGGTCGAGGTCGAGGTCGAGGTCGAGGTCAAGGTCAAGGTCGACAATCTCCAGAAATTCAAAACGTTCCCGAATCAGCTCCAGAAATTCAAAACGTTTCCGAATCAGCTCCAGAAATTCAAAACGTTTCCGAACCAGAAAGTACTTCAGGAAAGGGTTATGGAAGTTCTCATCATGATTCTCATATATGTCCTAGTAATATCATTAATGATATATCACGACTTGAGGTTCTTATGGGAGGTAAGCGAGCTGGGAATAACTCAGTCGAAATAACTAATGAAGCATTTGATATTTGCAGACGATTATTCCAAGGTGGGATAATTGATATTCATACGTGTCGAGAACTCTTGGATGAGTTAATGGACGGAATTCCAGGGGAATTTAGTGGTTATTATAGCGATTGAAATTTCTAAATGCTTGCATTTAGAAATTACAAAGTCATTTCAAATAAGATGATAACAACAATGATGCCTGCAAATGTCAGTAAAGTGATAAATAACGCAGTGGAACAAAAACTCGCATCATTAGCAATGACTTCACCAGATAGTAGTAATATTGCAAGTATGATAGCGGGAAGCGGTCTTGGAGAAAATCGTAAAAATGTCAGACGAAAAAGAAAATGATAGCATTATTACATTTAGAAAAACGATAGTGTTTTAGTATAAATGGCATTTAAAAAAACTGCTGATCCAGCGTTTGATATAGCAACACCGGTGAATAAAGATAATTCTAAAATTAACTATCAGTATTATGCCTATCCTGCAAGAGAGCCTAATCAACGGGGGAGAGTTGAACTTCAAGTTCAAGATACAAGTAGATACTTTTTGCCGTGTGAGGCATTTATTGAAGTAGAAGGACAGCTTGTAACAAATGTTGCAGCTAATACACCATATGGGGATAACCCAAATATCCGAGTTGGTTTCGTAAATAATGGCATTATGGCGCTATTTAACAGTGCAAGATATATCATTGATGGAAAAGAAATTGAATCAATTGAACAAAATGTTGATATAGCACCAACAATAATCGGACTTGCGAGATATTCTGATGATTATACAAGATCGGCTGGTCCGTCTATGATGTTTGCTAAGGATACTTCTGATCATGCTAACCATTATCAATTTGTTAAAGTACGAACTGCGCAAGCTACTGCATTGGATGAACAACAACTCGATGCTAATCCAGACCGTGAAATTAGACCAGGCACTGAATTCGACATTTTAAAAAGAGTCAATGATAATTTCAATCTAGGATTTGCAACACGAAAGAGTGCATTAAAAGGAGAGCATCGACGGTTTTCATGTGCAATTCCGTTACATCACATATTCGGATTCTGTAGAAATGTCAGAAAAGTCATCTATGGAGCAAAGCATACAGTCGTGTTAGTGCGAAAGGAGAATGACAATGATGCAATCTGGCGTGCTAATGGTGTTGATGATGGGAAAGTCATGTTAAATAAATTGGTTCTATGGATACCCGTCTTGACACCAGCAGTTACAATAGAGCAACAATTACTATCGTTTATGGACACAGGTGGAAAATCATTACTAAGTTGGCTAACAACAACGACTGATACGAAACAGGATAATGTAGATGGCACATTTACATGGCACTTAGCATCAAAACAAGGTGTTTCAGCTCCACGTCATATCTTTATAGCGTTACAGGATGCAAATCGAGTGGGTCGTCAATTATCTAGTCATATGATATTTGATAAATTAGGAGTAAGTGAAGTTTCGTTGAGAATAAACGGACAACAAGAGCCAGCAGAGATTGTAATTATGAAAACAACGACATAGCTCGTGTATATCATAGAATATTGTCGTTTATGGGTCGTGATCAAAATGTTGATACTGGTTTGCAAATATCGCAAATTGATTTTAAAAAACACTATCCGATTTATTACTTTTCATTGGAACATCTTGACATGATGAGACAATCTGTTGTTGATATATACTTCCAAGCTCGAGTACAACGCCCTGTTGGTATAGCTGATTATAGAGCAGTTGCTGTCATTCTCAGTGATAAATCAATGTTGTTAGAAGGAGTTGGCGGACGAATGAGACTTATTGATGCACCAGTGGGAAATCTTTGATTTTCCAAACATGTAGTTAGGATTTTCACAATAAGATCAATTGAAAGTGTAAATTACATTTTAGAATAGAATGACATATAGTATTGTTAATGTCCAGTTGACTGATGGTCAGGTCAAAAAATTGAAATCAAAGTCGGCTAAAGAATGTGGAACTACAATAACGCTGAAACCCACTCAAATGTCCGGTGGTGCACATAAATTATCATTGTCAAATCGTCAAATAAAACATTTCAATGATGCGCTAAAAAACAAACGAGGAGTTCAAATTGATTTTTCGAAAGCAGCAATCGCCAATATGATAAAATCAGGTGGTATATTCCCGCTGTTAGCTGCTATTCCAGCATTAATTGCAGCGGCTGCCCCAGCGGTTGCGAAGGCGGCAGCGTTAGGAGCCGTTGGTACTGCTGCAGGAATGGCCCTGAAAAAGGCTACTGGGAAAGGCTATAAAAAAGGAAAGGGTCTAAGACTACCAGGAACCCCATACAATTGGTACAAGGGCACGGGCCTAAGAATACCAGGAACGGCTTATTAGTGGAAAAATCCCTAGGATTTTCACCAATGTCCAATTTTGATTTAATTGATGCTGTAAAATCATTATCAATAAAAAAACTTTAGAGGAGTTTTCATGAGAGATCAATTACCGTCAAAACCAATGAAAAATGAAACGGGTATTATCAATCTTGATAACAGCAGCGGAAAAGGAACTCATTGGGTCGCATATGCAATTGATCCACGTGGAATTGTATATTTTGATTCATATGGTTTAGCTCCACCAAAAGAATTCATGCGATATATATCCACAATAACAAAGTCATCTCCAATTTTTATTCCACGCTACCAACACAACAGTTAAATGATCCACCATATGCGGTCGTGAAGTATTAAACGTCCTTGCAGAGATATCTAGATTTCCAAGGAAACCACCACAAGTTGTTGTTAATGAATATACTAGCAGGCAATGGCAAAAGCGATAGCGTTATGATTTAGAAAAACGTTAGCGTTTTCGTATAATGATTGATATTTGGGGACGACCTTTATCAGAATAAAAAAAAAACAGAAACCGATAGTAAATTCGCTGTCGAAAATGTAAAAAAAATAATCGAAGATGAAATCGCCGAGACATTAAATTTGTCAAGTGTAGATCCTGGGGAAATAGTTGTATTTCAAGATCGCCAGGGCAAATTGAAATCTAGTAATGTTTCATTGGATGATGTCTTAATACGAAGACGTGACGTCGTTGAAGATACAATAGTGTTATATTCAAATGATGGAAAACTCAAAGCAGGTGTATTTGTTTCTACAATCACAGATGCATTAAAAAATTTAAACGAAGAACTTGAAAAACATATAACAACGTATACTTCCCTTCGTAGAAATATTATCAATAAATTTTTTGGAACACCAGCGGTAACCTCTCCATCTCTCGCTGAAATTAAATCCAATTTTGATGAAATTAAATCCAATATTAAAAATATTAATGATGCTGGATTTAATATTATTAGAGATAACATTAGTAATATTAAAAAATCTATCGAGGATTTTACAAAGTTTAAAAAAGACAATCTTCCGCTACTTGAAAAAATAAAGATTCCTCATGAGAGGAATATCATAAATATGGTATACACAGTTCTCTCTGGATCATTAGATTGGGAACCTAAAAAGAATACAATAACTCTCACTGTGTCAAACAAGGGTATTTATCGATTAACAATAGTGTCACTGAACCAGTTTAATATATCATCTTCGACTTCATATGGATACAACAACGTGATTTCAACGACTATTGACGTGGGTGAATACAAACGGTTTACAATAACAAGCACTGATCCTAATTTAAATAAGACATCATTTGTATGGTACATGGAGTTTGTAGCTGATCTAAATTAGAATTTTTAACAATTAGAAACCACTTGAGATTTTAAAATAATATGATTCCGTCATCGCAATATTGCTATGATACCGTCAAAGAGTTCTTAACAAAACTCAAAACACTCATTGATGAGTATGAAGTAAAAATTAAAAAGTATCGCAGGAGAATTACCGCGATTGATGTTACAGTATACTCGGTATCTGGTATAATGGCCGGTGCTGGTATTATACTATCTTCAGTAACAATGGTAGCTCCGATTGCTGTCCCAATTGCTATTTCCGCGGTGACAAAATTTGCTGGAATTGCAAATGCTATTACTAAAAAAATATCATCGTGTTCTCAAGAAAAACTTAACGACTATATAGTAAAACATCAAGCAGTATCTAACTGTTACTCACAATTATCCTCGTTGATGTCATCATCGATTGATGATACGATAATTACCGAAGACGAATTCTCCGCGATGATACGTATTTATGATCCTACGATTAAAAACGCTAGCGTTTTTTCATCTATTGCAAAATTAGACATTGTAAATAATAATAATAATGTCGCAAGAGATTCAACTACTTCAGCGGATAGCAGAAAATACCACTTCGCGGAAAACAAGCATGATATCAATATCGTCAACAAACCCTAAATTCAGTGTGAATTTTCCTTCCCCTGTTTCAGTAAAGGAAATCGCGTTGGCAAAATTACGAGTGTATCATAGTTGGCCTAATATTAGATCGGTTCAATTTGGCGGTCAGAGATCTAATAATTCTCTGGTATTTGCATATAGAAATAAAAAAGATGACACTCTAGATTGGAACGTTGTTTCAATACCAACTGGGTCCTATCAAATTGAGCAAATTAATAATGAATTACAACGTAGAATAAAATCCATTACTAGAAAAGAATCAAAAATTGCGATAACAGTTCATGAACCAACACTATCATCTACAATTGAAATAAGCTCTCCTGGGTATGTTGTAGATATTTATAACAGTTCAATAAGAACAGTATTAGGATGGCCGGAAGAACAACCTAGAACCGCTAGCGCTTCTACGCCGGAACCTATAAAATCTGATTACACTACTGACGAGATAGGACCTGAAAATCCATCAAAAGGATATAAAACCCTCCTCGATATAAACTTTACAAAAAGATATCGATATAAGAATAAATATGGTAAGGATGTGTGGTTTTATCCATTTTTTACTGATTATATACCAAAGGAAGGTGAAATTTTGGAAATATATGAAACATCTCCATCAGTCGTAGATATTGAATCCTATATCTTCAGAGATATGAATGTTGATTTCAAATTGTTATTACCCTCGTTAAAATCCGGCCTTCCTACACAATCTGAGTTTATCAGCGTAGTCGCCGCGGGTAATGAAATCATCGATGACATGGAAATATTTAATTCGAGGATTACTAATCTCTTCACTGATGAAAATAACCCGATTTCAAAAACTAGTTCAGCCCAAGATTATAAAAAAAAATATAAATGAAAATCCAAATTATAAATTACCAGGATATAACGTACCCGAGTTAAAGAAAAAACTCAGAACTGCCATCGACGAAGGATTTAATAAAATTTATCAATCATGGAATGATAGCCAGCCAAGTCCTACTATCCTCACTCATAATAATTCTCCCGACGGCGACGGTAGACATATCGCACCGAACAATGTGGACATTTCATCAGTGATCGCACTTAATTTAACGTGTGATGTAATCGAAGGAAGTTATCAAATTAATATGGAACAATCAAATCAAGCCCTACAAGGTTACATTCTTTATTCTTTTGCACCAACAGCCCCCCCCCGGATTTTTAATTGTTGAGAATCCGACTAATCCAGTCTATATGCAATGTCAAAATGATTTGCTAACTAGAATTAATTTTACACTCACCGATCAGTCAAATAATTTAATTGATCTACGTGGTGAAGTATTATCGATTAGTCTGTTTGTGAAAAGCTAACAAATAATTTGTATTAATCAGCAGCAGCAGGGAGGGTGAGATGACAACATATTTGCGACGTAGATGGCAGCAATTTTGAGGGTGGTTATGACAATGTATTTGCGACAAAATCGCTAAGACTCCATTTGTAAAATGGAGTCTTTATTTTTTTGGGGTTAAAATATGAGATTTCGTAGGAAGGCTCCATTTGGCATTCTGAGGCTTTAATCGATTTTGTCGCAAAAATTTGTAGGGTTCGCCCTCCCTGCTGCTTGAAGTACAACTTAAAATGGCGGAATCGTCTGTTCTTTCACATTTTAATATTTTTGTATCCACTAAAGTCTGTATTATTTACATAGTACTATTTCCTTTCAGTCAAAATTATCTGCTCTTAATATGAACTTGAAGTATTACAGTTTTTTGTCTTTAATCTTTTTGTCATATGATAGTAAAATCTTGTTCATGTAGCTTCTCTATATTATATTTTTTGGGAGGGGTACATTTAAGCATCTCTCTGGCTGATGAAATTACATGCGGATTAATGCCAATTATTTCTGTAGATGTTGGCATATGATTTGTGGAAAGTTTTCCAGTCGTTATCATTTAAGTTGCTAGAAGTGAAAAAAAGATTTTTTTTTTTACATAATGGCAGATTGCAATTTAGTGGGGTTTTAGCACAATGAACATCCATATTTTTATATTTAATGGTAAGTATATATCTGAAATGCATATATTTCATAAAGTGATTTAAATTTCTGGTTGTGCACTGATTGAGCAAATACTACGTTTGTGTGCCAATTTTATTGTGTTTCTTTTTTTTTCCCTCAGAAGAATATTAGTGGCAAATGAATCTCTAAACACCTTAATACCAGAAGTCTGTTTATTTCAGTTTCTGATCTTCTCCATTTAACTATTTTTCTTTCTCCCTAATACATTTGATACTAGTGGCGAGTATGCATTCATGTTTGAAATATTAGGGTAAAAATAAGTTTAAAGTACTTTTGATTATATTGTCAAAAGATTCCGCTTCACACACACACACACACACACACACACACACACACACACACACACACACACACATATACACACATTAATAGATTAATTACTATTTTAACTTTTCTTTATTTACAGTGAACGCTATTTTTAAATAATTTAAAAGTTCATTAAATATACGTAACATTTTCCTTTTGATGTTACTAAGTTCATCTTACTCCTACTACAATGTGTATTAGTGAGTAATTTTGTAAATTAAAATCATCTCGGTCCAAGTTATTAAAACTTGTGGAAAGAAATAAGTAAGAAGATGGAAAACAGGGCAAGCTGATTACTACTTCAACTTTAATGTTTCAGTTTGAAAAATGGATGAACATATCAAAATTTAATTAAGAGTTTTAAATATTTATTTAGTTGATTAAAAAAAAAAAAGGGTTTGAAATTGTTAAGATGTTGGCATTCCGGCATTAAAGCCAGCAAGTTGGATGATTTTGTACCGCAACACCAACCAAACATTGCCTTTTAGTCATTACCTAATGTGGTATCCGATATTACCGGTAGCGTTTCTACTTTTGGAACAGACGTCCAAGGTATATTTTATTGGCTGTAGGAGTCAGAAACAATTGAAGTGCATTGGAAATTCTGTAAAGTGCACAAAATAAGAAAATTTAGCTGTTAAAATGACTATTCATACGAATTCTTCAGCAGATTCCCTTTACATGGGATCCTCCTGTTTGTCGTTGACAAGTCTTGATTGTTTGACACCACTTCGATAAATGTATGCCGTGTTAAAGTTTGATTTTGTTTTTATTTCCAGGGTATTATCAAAATCTGAGGATAGCATCCATAAGAATGTCTGAAATTCCAGCGTATCTGCGAGGACGAGGACGAGGTAGAGGCCGCGAAGAAAGTCAGCTTCAAGCCCATGTTGGTGCTGGTACGTTTTATCACAGGGCATCGTATTTACGTCATACATATGCTATATAATAACTACAAGGGAGAACACTTATCTCATTTCTCGCGCAACCTATTTAAGAATAAACGCTGATATTTCAAGCAACATTTCGCGTAACGTAATTAAGCTCAGGGATTGGACTTTGTACGCGTAACCGAAGTTTGGCATACTATCATACCTTTAAGGAATGCCAGACCATTTCCCCACGGTACTGCCCGATATGGTTCTGATCGCGCCCGTTTAATATGCAGGAACAGCGAGAATTTGTTAATTAAATTGTTCTTTAATTTCACTCTGTATTTCAATTTAACAAGTCTGAGTCAATGAGCAGAGAGAGGTGGATAGACGGAGAGGCAGAGTAAGGGGAAGCAACCCAGAGAGTTGTTGTTGGGCTTAACGCCATTTTTCAGCACATGATAGGCTTTTCATGGCGGCCAGTATTAATGGTGGAGGAAGAAACTGAGAAATCACTGGAAAGAACCAACGACCCACGAGAAGCTACTGGTAAGCTTTCTCACATCCACATTCGCCGAATCCTAGACTCGAAACCACGCAGACAGGTGAGATGGCAGAGAGTTGGATAGATAGAGGAATCAGAGTACAGAGAAGCAACCCAGAGAGAACTAGATAGATGGAAGCATTAGATGAGTAACAACAAGAAACAGGGCAAAACTCTCACAATAACCTTCATATGATGAGATAGGCAAAAAGGGGTCAAGCGAGAGAAAGCATGGCAGAATTCTAGAGACTGAATATTTGATTGTTAATTAAATTGTTCTTTAATTTCACTCCTTGTATTTCAGTTTTTAACTGTCGACATTGCTGACTGGGGGCTCAGGGCTATATATCAACATTCGCTAACTTCTGAACCATAATTAAGCCTGGGTGGGTTCCACAGCTAATATTTGCTGGGAATATCCCACCCAACTCTTACAAACCATACAAGGTATTATGAATACTGCCACACTAACACATCTATTTATAACTTGGTGTCTGATCTTGTACAACTGGTTCTTAGAATTTACTCTTTTATTACTGTTTCTTTTCACTGTTATATTTTCACCAAATCAGAGCCACACGTCCAACTAAATTTCTATTCAGCCAAAATAAATTTAACATGATGAGGATCAGTTCCAACTGTTTTCTGATAAAAAACAAATAAGACATGATTTAATGAACAAATGCAAAAAAAGATAAACTGCACTATTATATATGTGCAAATTTAAATACATTAGAACATTCTTAATGTTTTCTTTTACCTGCAGTTATTGAATAATGACCGCTTGGTACGAGTCGAGTTGAATAGCAGAAACATAACTTGGCCCATGGGCAGTTCAGGCCAGGAGTTAATTAATAATATTAGAAAATGTGAACAGTAATAAATAAATTGTCAGCAATTGCATAAAATGAAATGAAAGAAATTGCTGAACAGAATCATCAAACGCAAGTGCTTTTTGCCAATGATTTCAAAAGAAACCAAAGAAAGAAAATTCTGAAAAAGGTGATCAAGCAGCAAGCTCTCATTTAAATATTTATTCACCAGAAACCTGCTAATACCCGACTTGAATTGTTTATGACTGCGTTTCATGTCCCACAATTCTGAATTTAATACTTATCAGTTTTACATACATGAAAATACGTTGGATTTCCCAATGCATATTATTTAGCTGTTAATACATGAATCCACATTTTAAGATGTGTAAATATAGAGATGACAAATGAATAAATTGATACAGAATATCAAAACTATTTTAATATTTTTATATAGTAAAGTGAAGAAAGAGATTAAAATTTTTTATTTTATTTTCATATTTACACATAGAACTAACATGAACAAAGATAAATAAAATGATATAATAGATTTAGTTTTATATCCTTTTCTTTGCATCTAAATACTATACATATACAAATTGCATACATATCAGTCCACAAATGTGCGCTGCCCCATCCCAAGAGTTTTAGGGTCAGCATTTTGGCTTTTCAATGAGTATATGGGTTACGCTTTCTCACAAGACGATTTTGCCAAACAAGCAGCATGGAACAACTTAGATATTTTGTTGTTGAAAATCATTTGAACTGTCTTTGCAGAGCCGCAATGCTGAGGTAACGCATATGTACTCAGCTACATGTGATTGTAACACTATAACACATGTAAGTCTGATTATAGTAACATTTCACTACCCATTAGCTAAAATATCTAATAATTACCATATGTACATATAAAATATATACTGATAAGGAACGTTATGCAGATGTTTTAAATGACATAATAAAATTTACAAATAATGATAATATAACATTGTTTTGACAAACTGTTTTATTGAACATTTAAAACAATTCATTACAATGTTCGGTACAAATAGGTATATCAGGAAAACAATGATGACACTATTGTCATTTTAAATTGTTTGTGCCGGCTTTATCTGTCTACTCGTGTTATTCATGACCTAATTTGCATATTACCAGTGCCTAAACAAGTTCAAAATTTGCATTAATTCCAGTATGTATTGACTATTTTAATGCGGTTTTCTTTTCTCGCTAGTTGGCTGCATCAAAGAACATAGATAAACTAAAGGTGGCTGTTTGGCATTTAACCACTTTGAAGCTGTTATTCTTGTGTTCATATATTAGCATAACCATCAACAGACAACAATACTGTTGACAACAAATTAAAAAACATTTTCAAGAAAAATGGTTACTTTTGCCTAAAGATTGTGGAGAAAAAGTAACATGTTTCAATTGATCCTCAACCCAGAGGAAGAGAGTTTATACTATAATTGAAGCACCAAATGGCTTAGCCATTTAAAAACCCTCACAGTGATTGAGTATTTAGGTGCAAAGAAGTCAAATTAAATCATCTGCATGGAAACTAAAAAAGTGGTAAATCATACACAAGAACGGATCCATGTATCCTCTAAATGGTATACAAAAAGATGGGGAGGAAGAAGGCAACAAAAGTGGTCAGCAAGATGTCTGATGATATTATCACGGTTCCTAAATCAAGTCGCCTCAGTGGTTGCATGAAAACAATATTGTGGACGAGTTATTAAAAATAATTGGAGAGCTTCATGATAACCCTTTCGTTACAATGAAAGGAAACATCCAATTATAATTTTGTATTCTGGCAATCAAATATTAGACTTGAAGAAAAACTTTTGGGGAGGAAGGCAGTGTAATTGGCATCAGATGGAACATACAAGTGCAAGCGACTGAAACAAACTGCTGGATGAAACCCGGGCCAAAGGAAAAGTCCAAGAGTTGAATGAACAACAAATATAAAGCACTGATAGTTAAGAAACATTTTCAAACATGTGCATGAACCTAATTAATTAATGCATTGTGAAATAAATTACTTAAGGTTATGACTGCTTTTATTGCTAGATGTATGACAGATCCATCTGTATTTGGGAAATAATTTTTCTTTTAATGCATTTCACCACTTTAATAAAAGATTAAAACATAACCTTTTTAATTTTAATTCTAATTTGACTTGACATTTACACCTGTATATGAATGTAATCACCGTTACAGCATCAAAAGTTACCATACAGGCACAGTATTGTGCCTTTCACAATATAATGGCACAATAATATATATATATATATATATATATATATATATATATATATATATATATATATATATATATATATATATATATATATTTTTTTTTTTTTTAGGAGAAATAAACACCAAATTACCAAAAGATAAAATTTGACCACACCAAGGCAAGTCCATACATAGAAACTATATAGCAGACAAAACATTATAGCATATACATAGCTAACATGAACAGTTGGAAGATCATTGGCCATGATCACTGGAAATCTTATGTAATTATCCACAGACAAATATGTCAGTGGCTGATATTACAAAACATGTGAAAAGTTATTAATATGATAGAATAAAACTATCATGTACTGGGAGAGGAGAAATAGGGGGCCTGTATATACAGGAACCTCTGAGAATGACTCTTCCAAGAAAGTAGCAAATTAAGAGAGACCACTGCAATAAAAAATGATCATATAAATACATTTTCTTTTCAGAATTTTTGAATTTTTCTGGGGGAAAAACCCATAAAAATATCAGAGGGTGGGAACGTGAACACATAAAAGCTTTTGAATGTTTCAAACAAAGAGTCATGGAAGTGGGGGTGAGCCACACTTGAGGCCAGTAGCTAATTGTATCTAAATATCAATGGTGTGCCCACAAATAAAAATTGACATTCCTCTAGAATATAGATATCTGCAATTAGGTACATGTATGCAAATTAAGGACATGTCATTTCAGACTCTGTCAATAATTTCTAAGCAAATGGTACATGTAATTGGATATTTTTTGTTTTGTACAAAGAATTTCTAATTGCTTTAGTATTTTAACACATTTCATTTCAGAGGTCATGCTAGGATTTTAAAAATAGTAGTTCAGGACTCCTATTTTATTAAAAATTGGAGTTCCACCACCAATAGTTGCAGTCCCCTCTCAGAAAACTATGCAAATTAGAAGAACTATTGGTTGCCATTGAGTTTAATTTTACATTCTTTATAACATTGACATAGCTCTTGTTTGTCCATCAGAATGAGACAGAATTTTGTCAATTCAAGGAAGGTCTTATTCCAATCACTAAGCTAGGCATCACACACATTTTTTACACTTGGCTACCGGCCCATCTGAACTTCAGTTTTATCAACTTTGGCTTTCTTCTGAATCTCATTACATTCTTAATCAGTTTACAAATTTAAAACCAAAATACTATCCAAATTTGTAAATGGCATTTTGTCTAAGTCTCAACATGCCTTGATTCCGAGGTCACGTGCACTGCTTATTCTGCTACACTTAGAAATAAAAACAATTATGAAAGCTAAAGTTGTTTATTTTGACATACTCTTATAAATGACCACAAGTACTTCTCAACTTGCGGTTCAGATATTGCATCATGCTCTTTTGATATACTCTAATAATGGTAACGTACATCATGGGTCTTTCAGTCATGGGATTCTGTCAATGTAAATATCATCACATTTCCCCACATTGCCACAAGTTAGAATCTTGTGAACTTTCTGCCCAGTTATTGAGGCATGTTCTTTTGATGTACTATTATAATGACAACATGTACATCAAGAACAAATTGATCTTGCCCCTGGGGAAAATTTAACTTGCATCAGAATGGTCAGGTAGAAAATGGTTTTGGAATAGCTACATTATTAACAGAGACATAAAGAAATAGAGAAAAAAGTCTTTAAACAACAATAACAGAGCTGCATTAGTTTAATTCTGATCATGTTTTCATATCTTTACAAATGAATTTTAAATGCTCATGCATATTTAATTATGCATTCAGGAGGAAAACGAGGTAAAATTTAAGTCCATCACTGAAATAGTTACAAAATTATAAATGATTTTACTCTATTACCTTCTTCTAGAGTGTGTTATGTCCCCTTATGCCTGCTTCCACTTAACTGTCAGTCCCCATGGAAAATGGATTTGCTATCCAGTTTTTTCCATGAATGGTTTTGGGATATTTTCTGCAGTGGATGTAGAGCATTAATTCATTTGCTGAATCATGTTCAAGCCATGTTTATGCATTAATCTTTGATGATTGAAACTTTTTTACATATTTTAACAACATTATACTGTACTTATTATTTTTCTGTAAAATGGGTTCATAAGAGCCTTCAAACTTTGTTAAGTTTCTTTTTCAAGCCAAAATAAGATAGCAGACTCATTTTATCAACTACATCAATAATTGTGAAAGATAGACTCTTTGTAATGATTCACTTACACTTGCAACTGAAAGATTTTTGCACTTTAATTTTATCAATATTGTTGACAATTATCATCTGGTCATCTTGAAGTCACCAACATCCAACATGCATAAAAAAGTTTGAAAAGCTGATTTTTAAGATTGAGGATACTTATTTCTATCCCATTAATTGTTTGGTAAGCTGTATTTACTTATTTTTCTCCTGTTAATTACACATATCATAAATACCACATTTTAAAATTTCAGTTCATCAATCATGGTAGTTAATCATTAGTGACAAGTGTCTTTTATTTCCAAACACACCTCTCATTGAAATCTAACAATTTATAATAAAACAGATTATGCCTTACTCATCTTATGATGCAGACAAGCTTTAAAACAGTCTCTATAATTCATATAATTGGCCAGCTAACAAAGTGCAGAGACTTGGTTAGGGACTGAATATCAGGTAATCCTGGATATATGCAAATATTATGATGTAAATGTAACTGATAAGTTAGAATAGCAGTATTTATTCCTTATTTGTCAGAGCTGATTTCAGTTAGTAACAGAATACTAACAAAACCAATCCAAATTTTTTTTTTACTTGCCTATAGGCAGGTTATTTGGAAATGAGAGCTTGCCCAAGCTGAAGTTGAGCTTGTCCCTGGAGTTGGACAATTTGATTTGTAAACCCAGCTTTAATACATTCTGATGAAATGGTTTGTTGACACAGACTTGCACTGAATATTGGGTCATATGTAGAGAAATTAGGTGATTGTGATCTAGTTTTCAAGGGTCTATTAACTGATGCTTAAAACTAATGTCAGGGATCAAATTCCAATACATTTTATGGGGCATGTGTTTTGAGTAGCACGATTGCTCTCATGCACTTTCACACTCCTTAAAGTGCTTCCATTAGAAATCCATTGTTTACTTAAATTTCTAGATGTTTTATTTGTAAACTTCTTAACTTTTGTCCCAAAGTTTATGGCAGTTGATTTTCACAAATATTGATATGTTTACAAGTTCCACCATTTTGATATTTGACATCATGTGCCATAAATGATATGCTGTAAACGTTGATGTAAATATTTGAGGACAGTGAATAGCTCTCCTCAACACTATCAGATGAGCTGTTCACAGCTAGTCACATTTTACAAGATTGTCCTGATTGTAGCCATTGTCAGTGGAGGAGGATTTGAATTTTGATTATAAAATTCATGTCAGGAATTTAATTTTAGTACTTTCCTACCTATTGCCTCCAAACTTGCATTAAATTTGCATTTTGGGATGCAGCATAAATTGGGACTCTTGCTCTACAATATATCTAGTTTTTGGACAATGCTATTAGAGTGTTCACCTATGTAATTTATGTGCATTGTTTATCCAAATAATTCATGTATTTTTGAAAATACACAAATTATAAAGGAAAAGAAGAGTTATTATTGTTCTGGCATTCATCATCATCATCATGAATCAATCCCTCAACCTAAGAGGTCTTTGGGGAACCACAGCTGTCTTTACAACCAGTTCTCTCCATCTTTCCCTGAGCTCTACTGCCCTTAGGGAATCTCTGAATCCCATGCCTGTCCACGCCATAATGTTTTCTTCCAACCTCTTTCTGTCTGCCTCTTCTTCTGCACCCTCACACTGTGCCTTGCAAGATTGTTTTTGCAAGTCCAGATGATCTTGAAATATGACTGTACCATTTCAGTTTGCACTTTTTTACAGTGGTCAAGAGGTCTTCATAGGCTCTGATGGCTCATTGGATCCTGTTGGCTGCATGGTCAATATATGAGATGCCCAAGATCTTGCGGCAGCATCTTATTTTGAAGGTTTGAATCCTACTTTTTAGATCTGATGTGAGCATCCATTTTTCACAAGCATACAAAAAGATGGATATGACAATTGAGTGCATCAGCCTTATTTTGGAGCCATGAGCAATGTTGGTATCTTTCCATATTGATCTCAACCTTGTTATTTCTGCTGTTTTCTGGGCAATCCTGCAAAGTAGTTCTGGTTTGGAGCCCTCATCTGTGATAGTTGATCCGAAGTACTTGAAACTTTTGACTTTCCACCTTCTGTCCACTGACCTTTATTTCTGCACTGATGCCATTGGTGTTGTTTGTCATCAGTTTGTTTTTTTTGCCACTGATCTCCATACCTTATGTTGTGGAGGTTGTGTCAAGGCATTCAGCCATGTCAGCCAGTTCTTTTCCATCTCTTGCTAGACCATCAGTATCATCTGGGAAGCGAAGGTTGGTCATTGTTCTTCCTCTGATGCTGATATTGTCTTTGTGGTCATATAAGGCATCTTCCATGATTCTTTCCAGGAAAATGTTGAAGAGTGTAAGTGACAGTATACATCCCTGTCTGACTTCAACTGTTGTTTGAAACCAGTCTCCTCTGTTGCCATTGATGAGAATAGCACTGGTGGTTTTGTTATAGAGGTATTCAACAACCTGCACCAGGTTTGAGCTGATGTTGTACTTCCTCCCTTACTAGGCATTTATAATCAGCAGTTAGCATTTACATTACTTATTTTTCTTTTATGTTAGATGAAGTGAAATCAGTACAACAGAGATTTGATAAAATCAGCAGCAAGCATAAGGAGTCCATTCAACAGTTTCTGGACAATGATGACATGCATTTGCCCATAAGGTTGCATGCCATACCCTATCAAAGGCTTTTTTGAAATCTTCAAAGACATGGTATAGATTTTGCTGATGCTGAAGGTATTTCTCACAAAGGAGTTTGAGATTAAAGATTTGTTCTGTGGTGTACCTTCATGCTTGGAAGTCTGCCTGCTCATCAGCAATAATTTTTATGTGCTTGAGGTTTTATCCTGTTGAGAATTATCTTCAGCTTGACTTTGCTTGGTGGTACTGTTCAGACTGATGGTTCTATAGTTTGGCAAAGCTGTAAGTTTCCTCTTGGTGAGCATGATGACCAAGGATTATCACCAATCTAACATGCACTGTTGAAGTGTTGATCCATGCTATTCACTGTCCATCCTACTGTCCATTTCTTTCATCCATACCATCTGGCTCTCACAATTAATTAGTTTAATTAGCTTTTGAAGGATGTTTTTGATTGAAACCAAAGTTGGTATAAGACATATTACTTATACTTATATAAATTAAATTTTTTACCATATTGTGAAAAATTGTGACTGAATTTATGTTTTTTTTTATCTTAAAACTTGGCATTGTGTACAGTACTGATTTTTTTATAATTGCACCATATTGCCTGGAATGTGTGGACATTTTTCTTGTGCTGTATGTGCTAATTATTTAATGTAGACAATATAAACCCTATTTAGAAAAATTCCTATCTGTTAAAACATAGGAGTGTGCAAAAACCTGTAACAACATATGGTATATACTCGCTCATAAGTCAAGTAAAAATGCCAACGGTAGGGAGTCAGATCTACTATCACAACATGTGCCAGCAGATCTGGTTTTATGCATGTTTATTAAGAGTAATAATTAGAACAAACAAACTAGACCCTGATCTGCCAGCCTATTTTGTGATGTATATTCTGTGTTGTTTGCAATTTAACTTTACTTATAGACATTTATAATCAGCAATTAGCATTTACATTACTTATTTTTTTACGTTAGATGAAGTGAAATCAGCACAACAGAGATTTGATGAAATCAGCAGCAAGCATAAGGAGTCCATTCAACGGTTTCTGGACAATGATGACACTGGTGCTGATTCCTCAGAAGATGAAGATGATATTGGTGATAATATATTACAGACAGTTTTCAAAGGATACACAAATGATTTAGGTGATGACCATTTTCCTTTTCTTGACAATGAATAGAGAATAATGGTGTTATGCCTTTGGATCTAATAATTATACATTTTTGTAGACCTTTGTCTTAATAACATAACATTCTTCATTGACAGGTGAAGATGGATGGTAGCGTCAGTTGCATTTTTTTCCACTGAAAATAATACTTCACTTTTAAATGAAAAATGGTAAGTTTCCCATTTTAAAAATGGAACTCCCATCAAATAATTCATGCATGTGTGTAATATTTAGAATCATTGAAATATTTAGACATGGAACTCCAAGCTGAACTGTTAAATATAGAAATTTTTAACCCATGCATACTTAGTTAAATTCATCAAGACCAATTATGTTTGTGGTTATCCAGTTATTATAGATTTGCATCAGGTATTGCTGATGATGTTTTTTATTAAAAATGTTTGTGCTGACAATTTTTTAAAACATTCTTAGCAACTATATTTATGACGCTGGTTAAGACATTGCTATGCACATGGGGATGCTTTACATGGGGAAATAGTGCCTCCTTTGAGAATTTTACAGGTTTGAACCAGAAACTTAGGTCCCCAAAAAACCCTGCAAATACTTACTTCTATGCAGTCAAACTCACAAAAGGAGTTTGAAAGACTGTATACATGCACATAGTCTACAGACTGAATACATACACATAGTCTATTCTAGTATGTGCAGTTGTAGGATTTCTTGCTAGTTTCTTATAACCACACTGAAAAATGAGTAAACTGAGTGAAAATCACATTCTAGTTTTAAGTTCTATCTTTATTTCTTTATAAACTCCCTCCTATATTCAGAATATTCATCAAGATACAAATGGGAATTTCCTCTGAAAATTTTCTGCTGAATGTAAACCCATCATAACCAAATGGCTTGTGCCACTTATGTATAGACAGGCATTGTGGACATAAATTATTCTTTTTCTAGAACTGATTTTCAGCTGCTAATTGATCACATGATGATCATCCAACATCATGGCTAAGAATTATGTTAAGGCTGCTTGTTTTTTGATGTTGTTATAAAGCAGGACCCAGTTGCCAAAAATTATTATTGTTAGATTAACTTGCTCCTTTGACCTTGATATCAGAGTCATACTAACTGAAAATCTGATTGAATGTTTTGGTTAATGTTGAAGTTTTCACTTGCATATTTCTTCTTCAAATACATTATCCAATAATTTACGAGATCTACTACCTCACAAATGTGTCCCTTTCAGGCTAAAACTTGTAGTTAAAAAAGCTAAAAGTTATCTGCCCACATAGGTGGCAGTTGATAGAGTGATCTCCTTTGATACTGTAATGATGCCAAATCCTATGAAATTGTCAGTTATAACTTACACTCTTACAGAGTTGCATGCTCTCTACTAAGGCATAACTGAATTTTGATCCAGAAATTAGATTCCATCAAATAGTATGTACTTCCGATTAATTGGAGTCAGATAAGGCTTGAACGACTGATTTGGATAATAAAAATAATAAAGTTGAATTTCTATAGGGCATTTCACGGTTGCAACGGAGTTACTGATCATAGCACTTAAAATTACCTCCCTTAGTTCCAGTGCACATGCCCACAAAAATTTCCAGTTCCGGATAGTTCAGAATCTTAGCTGTATTACAGATCATTATGGTTAAATCAATGAATAAATGATATCTAACATATTTTGTTCCTACCGGGAGAATAATTATAGTTTATAATGTTTCACTGCATTTTACAAAAATAAAAAAATTTCATGGATTTTTTGTGGCTTTGAACTTCATTGCATTTTGCTATAGTATTGCAATATCCTTTCTCTTTTGATGCTGGTGTGATGTGCAAAATGTGTGTAACACGGTTTAAAAAGTTAATTTGAAAAACCTTTTAATTTAGCATTTCCGATTAATTGAATCGTATCTGGAATCGGAAAAATTTTATGCCCAAAATACAGAATCGGAAATCTGTAGAAAATGCTAATTGGTTATGCCCTACTCTCTACAAACAGCGGCCTCACAAAATCCATACAAGCAGTTTGGAATTTTGTGCCTTAAAAAAAGTTGAAAGAATTTCATCTTCAAAGGGAAGTGTACTCCTATAAATTTCCAAATTTTCTTTCCTTACTATCACCAGCAACAAAGTTTTCTAAATTCCTGTTATCACTTGGCCATCTTTACACACACATATGCACCTTTGTCCATACCTGCATGGGTCATGATGGTGTCCCCTCACTACGCTGTAATGGTATAAGTGCTAGTCTGGTGTATGATATAGAAAAATAATTTCAGAGAGCAGAGTCAGGATACATATATTGTTTCTGTATTTTCTTGTCTTCACATCTGATTCATATTTACATGCATAACACTTTGCTGATTTTACCAGTATAAAACATCATTAGTCCTATCCTGCAAGTAACATTGTTTCATTAAGGATATTGTAGCATTTACTTCATAACTATCTGTAATGACACTTCAGTTTCTTTTTTATGTGCAGGATTTTTGTGTAATATAGAAAACTCATATTACTGTGTAGCTTCCAGCAAATAAATATAATTTACTATAAGTGATGCTTCAGTGATTTTACTAATATAGGCAGCCAATAATTGGCCTTTCTATGGGTCATTTTTTACTAGAATTTATTATCTGGCTTCTGCTTTGTACACATAATTGCAATAAGCAATACTTCTGTGATTTTACCAGTATAGGTAGTCAAAATTGATATTTGTACTGGTTACTTATTACTTGAATTGGGTATTTAGCTTCCACTTTGTAAATATTAATAGCATTGCTCCAATTCTTTACCTGTACAAGCCATGCACAACCTTTTCTTTATAGGTATTTATAATAGTGGGTAACTCTGCTTGGACACTAATTAGTTAATAAAGTAGGACACTCACTACACACTATATATATATATATATATATATATATATATATATATATATATATATATATATATATATATATATATATATATATATATATATATATATAATTATCCACTTTTTATTTTGTTTTATAGATTTAGGACATAGGTGAGACCAGTCTGATAATCACTCAATGTTATTTTCTCTGGCTGTCATTCCTTGAGTACATGTCGACCTTGTATATAATGGACAGAAGTCAATGGTCTGCAGTTTTTTAGGCACTTAGACGAAAGGCACAGAAGCATAGCCTGAGAGATGAAAACATTTGCTTGTACGCAATGGTTTGAAATTGTATCATTTACTTGGGATGAGGTGGAGAGTAACAAAAGACTCAGTTACAGTCTCACAAATCAAAATTATGGACTGGCTACATGAATAAGATTATGTCTACACCCTTTCAATGTCAAGTACTACCATTTCAGTCATGGCATTCCTTCAGACATAGCCATATAACACTGATTGCAATGATCCATGACCACAATTTATCATATAGTATCAGCCACCAGGAAACAAACTTGTCCAGTTCCATGATTTGCATAGTGCTGCTGGGTACTTACTTTGTACATTGCCCAGTTTATTGCTGCAATACTCAAGATCCCACCTTATGAAGCCAGTTATATAGCAGACGAACCTGCATAAAACTTCTAAGCACTTCCTACAGACAATGCCCTATCTATACAGGCACTATCACGGATCAGTCTAAACTGTGTAATGCTGCCAGGCACTTTCTGTGAACGACTTCCAGTTTATATAGGCATTCTCATGGATCAGTCTAACGTGCATAGTACTCTAGACACTTTAGGCATAAGACATCCATTTTTGTGTCCCAGTTTTCACCCTCAAGCCTCTGTTGTCCATTGGGAGCCTATAATTAGTGGCAACTTGATGTAATGGGATCTAATTCATAACATGCTGCAAGTGTTGTGAGATACCATACTGGTTATTCTTTCCAGCTACTTAGCAGGTAGCACAAGAGACATCAGCTTTACTACCTTAATCCAGAAATGATGGAAACAGGTTTTCAAGTTCCCTCGTCATTATTAGATCTTACTGTGTTGAATGAAACTCCACCTTGTAGGTTTGGACTGGAGAAGTTTTCTGTCCACTCCGATTGGAGCTCAGTCCTCCTTTCCCTTACATCACCTGCCTGGTGTACATTTTCAACATTAGGGGATTATTGTCTATGGAGGAATCTACTTTGAGTTGCTTCCACAATAGGACAAAGTTACTGACATTTTGGGACTATTTACATTGACATTTATAAGTATCAAGTGTCCTCAGTCATTTTCTTACACTGTACCTTCCCTCAGTTTTCCATTTGGATTCCCCTGAATTGATTTGTAATGTAATGACTGTGGGATCAATGTTACACCTAATATCTATGGCAATCTTCAATAAGCAGAATACAGCTTGCTTCTCCCACCCAGAATCTCACTAGAATTCATGGAAGCATGTTTGTAGAAAGGCCCACTTTATTCCATAATCTCCTCTGTAATGATTAGGTTGATGGAACTTGTAACAAGCCACCACCTTATAGATTGTGGTAGGGAGAAGACTCCAGTCTTTCATTGTTGAATGAGGGAGATGTACTTTTATGATATGAGGACCTCGACATTGGTTTCTTGGGGACTTGGTGTCACATTCATCACACCTCCTAAGTCTTTTTCCTGTTTTATTAGCTATAATACAGCACCTGTGACTTGGTAATCAAGCCTAAACTCATATAGTGAACTCTTTTACACTCTTGGGTTCATGATAAAATGCAACAACAGATTCTAATGCCTTCTAGTATAAAGAATATGAATCAGTGTGGACTTGCACATCTCAAGACAAATAGCTTCCAATAGTTGCATGATTCATCTACAAAAGGCTACAAAACAGTAGGCAAGTTATATTTTGGAGTAAGACATGATTTCTTGTGTTGCCCTCAGCATTTTCAAATTCCTTGTTAATGAAGATCTCTCTGAATCTTGTACCCTTTCAAGGTTTCAGTTGACTATGTCTAAAATAAATATTCAGGTGAAATGAATGTTTTCCACAGGAATGAGAATTTAATTAATACAGTTGTAGATTCCTTGTCTATACATTGCATTCCATCTGCTAGTGAATGTTTTTGCCAGCCAAGTTTTGCTGAATGCAGCAGCATACATATTAGTCCAAGTGTGCTTCTTGGTGGAGCATGATTGCTAACATTTTGGGATACCTATTATCATCATTATTTATATATCAACATTCTTGAGATGAAAACTGTTTTAAATGTTTTTTTTTTACTGTTGGCTGAATATCTACATTGGAAATTTGGAGTTCTCATTCTGTCCAATAACTCCCCAATGGTGACTAATCTCAAACAACAAAGTGGAACCAAGTCCTCAGATGTTGGTATTGTTTGGGATTTTCTTAATTGATGTTTTCAATGACAAATCTATGTTCAGGTTTGACATATTTTAGGCTGGCTAATGTATTGCAGACTCATAGTGCAAGAAGGAACTAATACAAATGGAATAGTTTCATCCCTCAGTTTCACTAAAAAGATGCTTGATAGACCTATTGGTGACAAGGTGGTATGCCAAAATACCAACCATGAAAAATCATCAAATACATTTCCTATTGGTGGAGCCACCTGCAAGCAGCTTTAACACAATGGATCAGTATTACTCAAAAAGCCCCTTGCTTTCATTGCCAAGAACAGGCTTCTGTTTGTGGGTATGTTTATTTGTAATTATTACTGTCTATTCTATTCATTTCATCTCAAGGTCTTCTACAGGACCCAGTGCGAGCTCTGAAGTGGTATTTCAGGAATAGTGAGCCATTGCATCAAGGAAGATCATGATTCAAGTTGCCTTTGAAAGATGGGAAGGACGATATTATCAGTATGGACACTTTCATCCAGAATAAAACAGGCTATCTGTTCCACATTAAAACCACACCAATGAATTTGCTTCACATATTTGCTGATGAAGTTAAAACAGTTGCCACAAATGTTGCATACGAGTGAAACTGTTCGCTGTCATTTTCCATGCTATGGGATGGAGATCTGAGTACACTTCTCCATTTTTTATCAGAGATATTTGATCCGTAAAGGCTCAGTTGAATTAGATGAACCATTACCCATTTTGCACAAGGTTACCTTTCCTTTCATTCAAGAGCTTCATCAAAATGTGGTTTGATGTCTTCTGTGGAATGTGGGGGAGGAAAAATTTTTCCATTTGGAAGTTGTTCCATACTTGTGGAGTATATTTTCTGGTTGGGATATCTCGAAGCTGTCTCAGATACTGTAGGGGACTGAAGATAGTTTCTTCAGGGTTAGGGGATGTATCTCCCTTGACCCCTGACTTATTCTCCTAAGGTATTATGATTGGGTAATGTGTTTGAAGAAGAAATAAAAATTTTTTCTAGTAAAATATGACTCTTGAATAAACTTGCCCATCATAATATACATACACCCTCCCAACCTCCCAGCAGTTACATCCATATAGAACGTATGCCTTTCACTCGGTAGTAATTGACGATTTCATGGGATTTGGCACCAGTATTGGTATCAAGGGGAGGCCTGGGTGGGCAGATAGCTTTTTGCTTTATAGCTAAAAGTTTTAGCCTTGGAAAGCTGGATTTATCAGGTAGTAGTAGTTCTCCTAACTTATCATGATTGGTTAAGCATTAGAGAAGAAACATTTTACTGGAAAAAATTGGTATTTCTTCGACACCTTGATGGAGTTAAGGCACTTTTAAAATCCAGTTGGGGAAGATTGTACAAATTATCTGTGGTTCCTGTAATTTGTTATACCCAATGAACTTTTAAAAAACCTAAGGTTGATAAAATAGTTGTTTCTTGTTTGCCTATAATTTCAATCAATCCTATACATATGGAGATTATTTAAGTATTGTTTGTAAACAAGCAGTTTTATGATCCAGTTTTGTAGTCCTTTTGCACAGTGTTACAATTCAGTGGTCTTCTAGAGAGATATAGCAGACTGATCCATCAATCAGCCATTTTTGAAATATTTTAAGGACATTGACTTATGTCGAAATTTAAGATGACTAATTTCTTTAACAAGGGAAATTTACAGGAAAATGACTCACAGAAGATCAAGAGATCCTCAAGTGTTGTTTAGGATACTGCTCAGAATTGTACAATCATAAGACCCAAGGAGATCCAGCAGTACTAAATTGCCTTCAGGCTGAAGAAATTGATGATAACCCCATTCTTCATTAAGTTAGGTCACTAAAGAAAAGAAAGTCAGCTGACATTGACAACATTCCAGCAGATCTTATTTAAGCAAGAGGTGAAGAGATAGTCACAGTCCAAACAACAGTCTGCAACAAGATATGGCAGACCGGGTAATGTCCCACCACATGGACTCAATCCTTGGTCATCGTGCTCTCCAAGAAAGGAAACCTACAGCTATGCCAAAACTACAGATCCATCAGTTTGATCAGTGACCCAAGTAAAGCCATGCTGAAGATAATTCTCAACAGACTAAAACCTCAAGCAGAGAAAATTATTGCTGAAGAACATGCAGGCTTCCGAGCAGGAAGGAGCACCACAGAACAAATCTTCAATCTCAGACTCCTTTGTGAGAAATGCCTTCAGCATCAGCAAAATCTATACCACATCTTTATAGATTTTGAAAAGGCTTTTGATAGAGTATGGCAAGCAGCAGTATGGGCAACTATGAGGAAGTACAACAATTGCTCAAACTTGGTGCAGGTTGTTGAGCACCTCTATGACAAATCCACCAGTGCTGTTCTCATCAATGGTAGCAGAGGAGATGGGTTTCGAACAGCAGTTTTAGTCAGACAGGGATTTATGCTGTCACCTACACTCTTCAACATTTTCTTGGAAAGGATCATGGAGGATGCCTTGCATGACCCCAAGGGCACTGTCAACATCAGAGGAAGAACAAACACCAACCTTCCCTTCACAGATGATACTGATGGTATAGCAGGAGATAAAAAAGAACTGGCTGTCTTGGTTGAGCGCCTTGACACAACCTCCACAACATACAGTATGAAAATCAGTGGCAGAAAAACAAACTGATGACAAGCAACACCAATGGCATCAGTGCAAAAAATAAAGGTTAGTGGACAGAAGCTGGTAAGAGTCACAAGCTTCAAGTACTTGGGATCAATTATCACAGATGAGAGCTACTTTGCTGTATTTCCCAGACAACAGCAAAAGTATCAAGGTTGAGACCAATATGGAAAGATACCAACATTGCTTTGGGTTCCAAAATAAGGCTGATGCACTCCATCTTTCTGTATGCTTGTAAAACATGGACCCTCACATCCAATCTACAAAGTTGGATTTAAGCCTTCAAAATGAGATGCTGCTGCAAGATCTTGGGCTTCTCATACATTGACCATGTAACCAGTGAAGAAGTCCAGAACAGGATCTAATGAACCATCAGATCTTATGAAGACCTCTTGACCACTGTGGTATGGTCATATCTGAAAATCATCTGGACTGGCAAAAACAATCTTGCAAGGCACAGTGTAAGAGTGCAGAAGAAGAGGCAGACAAAAAAAGAGTTGAGAAGACAACATTAAGGAGTGGACAGGCATGGGATTGGGAGATTTCCAAAGGGCAGTGGAGAACTGGGAAAGATGGAGAGAATTGGTTGTGAAGTCAACTGTGGTGCCCCAATGACCTCTTAGGTTGAGGGATTGATGATGATGATGATGATGATGATGATGATGATGATGATGATGATGATGATGACGATGATGACAATGATGATGAATTTCTTTATAAAATCCATTTGGATGGAAAACAATCTGCTAATGATGAAGCAAGGGAGGAGGAAAGATTTGATAGTTTGATACTAACTAAATTCAGTGCAGAAAGCATTTGATACAGAAATAGCTAGCTAGCACCATGTCCTTTAGGAATTGCAGAATTCTAGTACATGGAAAGAAATATCCTAGGAACAATATGCATAATTTGTGGAAACTTTTGTTTAAAGGCCATCGGCCATACTTTAGCATTTATCTTTTTACTTTAGATTTGCATTACACTATTAAAAATAATTACCCTCCCACAAAAAGAATAAAACCAATTATCAAGTGTAAAGAAGAAATAAATTAATTACTCAAAATAGAAGTATACAATGCTGTTACCTAACCTTAGCTATGATTTCCCATCTGTAGAGGATGCCAACTGGAAATGACACACATTTATTCCCACAAAACGAAGTATATGCTTGTTGTCGAAAAATAAAACACTATAAACTGTGGATATGGAACATTTAGATGTGTTAAAACCTAATTTACTGTTCAGCCTTATATCTATATGTGTGCACAACACACTAGATTGTTTCACTTTCAAAACTTTTCCATTGTTTTAATTTATTTTCAAAATTCCCATTTATACAGGTAAAAAGTAATCAATGCTGGCTTCCCTATGTCAGCCAACTTTGTAAAAAAGTAAGAAATCTGCACACTTTAAAGAATCCAAAGGAACCAATGTTGGCTTCCGTATGTTGACTGGCTTCATTGAACAAAAATGCCATACTTAAAAGGATCCAAAGTCAGTTTATGGGGTTGGCTTGTTTTGTAATAAAATAACCTTTGTATTTGATATCCTGTTGGTAAGTTTAAGCAAGAAGTTTATATGTACACACGTACACACACACACACACACACACACACACACACACACACACACACACACACACACACACACACAGTGTGCTATCCCTGGATTCTATAGAAGAATACTTGATAATAGTAGGCAGAAATAATAATTTAATACAAAAAATACAATCATACAGGTTAGAGAATTTTAATTCATACTCTATGGAGTTTTGATCCCAGGTCTGCAGCTAATCGGTAACCATCGCCTAGCCTGCACTTACCAGCCCATATCCCGTAACAACTAAGCACACTTCACTGATAAATGATGGCATTGAATCAGTGTTATATGAACTTAACTTGTGCATGGCAGACAAACTTGCATGATGACCTAGTAATTAATTCTCAGATGCACAGTCGTTCCAGATTCCTATGAAAGAAATCAAGGTATATAGGATTTTTTATTACAAAGAATTATACATATATACCAAACAAAACAGAAAGTGCTATCCCTGGATTCTATAGAAGAATGTGCAATGGGTACCGTTTACTCTCGAATCTGGTTTTGAAACTCTGTAGAGTACAAATTAAAATTCTCTAACCTGTATGAGAGTATTATTTGTTTTAAATTATATATATTTTATATATATATATATATATATATATATATATATATATATATATATATATATATATATATATATATATATATATTCCAAAAGGCTTGTACACATATAAATGATAAATGTCCTAGAGTAATACCTATTTCTTTTTTAAAATCTTTTGAGTTCATATTGGTTATAACAATGCAAAATAAAGAGGGTGATCAAAGTCTACACTCTGCAAATTCAAAATGTATTATGATCATTTAAACATTATTATTTTTCATCCGCAGTAACATTACTATACTGTAATCCTTAATTTGATATATTTTCCTTGCGCTCTTCCTATCCCTATTCTCACATGCACCTTGGAGCTTTCTATGGGATTTAGGAGGATTTTGGACTTTCCTCACATATATGTCTGTGTGATATATACATAATTGACTGTGCTTTTGTAGAGTAAATATGGAGCACTGTGTTGCATATGGATGTAACCAAGAGAGGGATGATGGGACAAAAGGGTTCTTTCATTTTCCAAAAGATCCTGTTTACCAGAAAAAAAGTGGATTGAAGCTGTGGGAGTGAATAGAGTAAGGGATGGGAAAGTTGTATCATTTATGCTGGATTATAATCAATTTGGCCCAAAGACAATTTGACCCAAGACATTTAGGCTTTAATTAGGCCAAAATAAAGAAATTTAACCTAACTCGAAAGACAATTCGGCCCAACCTAACATTTCTTTGAACAGGTTGTTTTTCTTCAAAAAACAAGTATATACTAATGTAAGATAGGTTTTAGGAAAAATGCTAAATTTATACAAACTAAACTATCTTGAAAGTCTTTAAAAGAAAATAATCATACTTCGTAACATATATGAGAAAATACACAACTGCCATATTGGTTGTTCTAATTAAAATATTTATATACATATTTTATGTTAAAAAATTTATGCACCTGCAATACAACATTCTCATGAACATGGTTCTCTTCATGAGTATGTGTGTCTGAAGCAGACACATTGATATGAAAGTCCCATTGTTGGTAAGAATATTTTAACTAGACATATTTTTTATATTTACATGGTAATTTTTAAAAGAAATTCAACAGTAGGCTTAATTTAGAGAGAGAGAGAGAGAGAGAGTTAGAGCAGTACCTGAAAATGAGCTGCAGGACATCTATTGGCATTTAATAGTTCATGCCATTATTTTCAATTAACTATGATTGGGAAAAGATTAATAGTTCAACCATTAGAAAAAAAAGAGGTGTGAACAAAATACAAGTGAAAGGATTAAAGTTGAAGGCTAAAGGATTGGGTGCACATTGTCTTGACATCATAAAAAAGAATATAAAAGCTTTATTTCATTTTGTCATTTAGAAGTCAACTAAAAATACTATTGAATGAATCCTGAAATTTCAGAGAGAGAGAGAGAGAGAGAGAGAGAGAGAGAGAGAGAGAGAGAGACTTTCTAACTGCCTTTTTTTCACTTGGAAAACAAGTTCGATAAAACATTCAAGATTTTAGACTGGAATTATTTTTTCAGGTTGGTTTGTAGTTTGTATGGCAGAGGAAGACTTGAATTTAATGATGCAGGGTTTGACTTTTATGTCTGCCCTCGCATCTCCCTGCCAACAGATTCAATGACAGATTTAAAGATGGTTTACCTTCTATGTTGTGTCCCAGCACTAGTCATGTCACACATTTCTTTGCATATGAAACAGGAACAAATTCAAGTTTGATCCACAGTACAGTAGTTTCACATCTTTCCTATCAATAGTAAGTAGATCATGTGAAGTGGATTTTTCGATGTGTGTGTGTGTGTGAGAGAGAGTGTGTGTGCATGTGTGTGTGCATGTGTGTGTGCGTATGTGTGTGTGTGCGTGCATGTGTGTGTGTGTGTGTGTGTCTATCTGGCATCTTGAATGTCATATATTTTATGCAAAACAAGAAAATGCAACTGAACAAACTGTGATTGCTAGTGGGGTGTTTTCCATTGTTGGAAAACAAAATCTGAAAATTATTTAGAATGGAAGAGAGGGATTAATATTATAATCATGACTGCTTTACTACATCATTGTTCAATTCACCAGTTAATTACATCAGTTTAAATTTGAAAAATTAACAAACTTATGCTATCAATTGGTGGGTTATAATTGGGGCTGTTAGGAACAGAACATTTTAAGAAGGGGAGGGGGACTAGGATTCAATTTGAAAAACTCTGCAAAAATTATCTTGATTAGATTTGTGGGATAAAACCACCTTACTCTCTACTTCATTGTACATCAAAAATGTTAATATTCTGATTAAAGAAAAAATAAATTACCATGTTGAAGGAACATCCTGGTCACCCTCATCTCTCCCAAATGTTTTGTTGCATACCATATGCATGCAGGAGGTAATGTCATAGTCTCATTGTTGTTGTATACTTAACTTTGTTGTGTATACTCAACTTTATGAACACATGATGTTGACAGTTGTAGTGCCATTATTGCTGAAGGACCAAGTACATTTACATTTCAGTGTCACTTTTGCTTGAGTTCAAATAGAAGTTTTTATCATTTGTAATTAATCTGTATGGCAGTTTTTTTTGTAGCAATAGGATAAATTGTTGGGAAGCTAAAAGTTGTGTCTCTCATTATGTCCTTTGTTAGTTAGTTCAGATTTCTTTGAATAAAGTAAAAACATAAAAATTCATAGAAGAGTCTGTGATATATTTTTCATGGATCATGATGCAGACTTCTTGGGCTACAATGTTTAAACTGAATTTAGAGTGTATATGTATTTTTGACATTGGCATTAACTACAAAACGAAGTATATAAAATTATTGAAATTTTCTTTGGAAGATACAAGATTCTTTAAAATTATTTTTGTATTGCCAAATGTATAATTTTCATAAAATATTTAGTATATGACATAATCTTTCCATGAGTAGTCTTAGTGCATTAGCAATTCAAGTGCCATTAATGTTGACCATCTCCTTCCACAGTGGAAATGTGCCTGCCAAACCATGGTAGTGATGTTTAAGAATGTAATGCTCCAGTGAAGAGCTTCATCATAGAACAAGGGGATTAAATGTCTCACCATTAGGTGGAGAAATGAAAAATAATGGTAGCTATAAGATAATAACTATCTTTATGAAAAATCATTGAAAAGGAAGAAATAAATGGCACTTATGTTTGAATTAAATTTCAGTTTTGACTTTTTGTGAGATAATTACAATAAGAATCTGTATATTTTCAGAAGCTGGTGATGCAAACAAAGCCCAGGAGAGTCTGCTTCACTCCTTTAGATCCAGCACATCAGCCTGCCTGGTTTGCATTGAGGCTATAAAGAAGAATGATCCAGTGTGTTGAATATTTTTATTATTTTACTATTCACCAACATCACATTTTTCAGTTTCCCCTTAGAATATGTTCCCCATTTAATATTAGGGATATAAGCCTGCTGCCTCTTGAATCAAACCCTTCAAAATGACAATGCCTCTTAAATCTGGCCCTAATAAAAAG
This sequence comes from Potamilus streckersoni, assembly GCA_016746295.1. Lineage (NCBI taxonomy): Eukaryota > Metazoa > Mollusca > Bivalvia > Unionida > Unionidae > Potamilus > Potamilus streckersoni. The sequence goes on along the minus strand of JAEAOA010000015.1, from coordinate 48,770 downwards.
GTCAAAAATACGCCTCTGCCTACATCATATAGACAAGAGGGCAATAACTCTTGCTCATTTGCCTTCACTTGCTTTCCATTACTGCCAGCTTTTTAAGTTTTGCCATTATAAGCCAACAGCTAGGAGATGGCTCCTGTAAATTCATGCCATTATCAGTGTTAATTTTTGCCATTTGTATAGGAGTTTAGATTTATATTGTATGTTAATCAATTAATTAGTCCCTCTACAGATAGTACACATTATCATTTTTTTCCAATATTTTCATGAATTTGTCACATTCTTGGACATTGTTTAGACTGCATGATTCAACACACTTGTATTGATGCATGTTTTGATTCACATTTTAGTGCATTGCCTTTTGTTTGCCAACTCAGTAGAAGGTGTTGTTTTTGTAACTTATTAACATGTTCTGTTGTTAATTTATACATTGTTATAAATATACATTATTATTATTATTATTATTATTATTATTATTATTATTATTATTATTATTATTATTATTATTATTATTATTATTATTATTATTATTATTATTATTATGTTGTTGTTGTTGTTGTTGTTGTTGTTGTTGTTGTTGTTGCAGTGAAACATGTCAAGAAAGTGCAATAAATGTAAGAAGGTAAAGAACAGGGAAGACATACAATAGTTGTGTGCCTTGCATGTGGTAAATGCATTTCATCCTTACCATGCAGTATTTGCAACATAAGATGGAAGGATATATGGGCTGTTGTCTTGCAGAAGCTGGCCAAAGGCACAGATAAGAGAGGAAAATCTCATAAAGACATTGCAGATGTATTCATCCAAACAGAGAATCATCTGCTCTAGGTCTTGTGGGGTGAATATTTCTTCCTCCACCACTCACATCTGTGGAAATTGAGAGCAATCTAATGAGTTTTTGCCATCACAATTATCCACACCATTCTTTGCATTGCAGACATGTCAATTGGTAGAAGAAACGATGACACAGTAAGTTCTATCCTATACTAGGGTATTGCTGTGTTGAGCCACCTGGCCATTCAGCCAAACCAGCTGTCTTAGTCTGGGTATCTTACAGATACATTTGACTAGCCATGCTTACAGCTTGATATCTCTGCAACTATGGGGATCTTTTTAATAGATCCTTCCATGTCACAAGGCATGCTGCTACACAAGTCTACAGTAATGTGGAATTTAATGAAAAAAATCTGTCGCTTCATGCTCATGGGAAAGAAGCCACCAATACCAGTATGACAAGTTCATATGATTATGAATATTTTAATGGTTTCATGCAATCTAGATTTCATGAGCAGAGATTCTCGTTTGCAATCTTCACTCAAATCTCACCAAACAGCTAAACTGTATTTTCTCCCTTTCAGTCCCTCCTTTTTGCTTGGTGATGCTACAGAGATTATGGCAGTGGAATTGCCACTTCAGTTCTACCTGCAAGCCAGAGTCAATTTAATCACTGGATTACAATATCACCTGAAGTCCACCACTTCTTTCATTTGTCACATGACATTGGTTTGTGTTGAGAATACCTAGGATGTCCTCCAACCAGAAATCACAGTCTATCCAGATATATGTCTGATGGGTTGGTTGACAAATTTGCTACTATGTTTCTTGATGGTCAATTACCAGTGGATAATACTGGTTTTTCATATCAATTTCCCAAAATGAAGACCATTTTTTCATACTTTGACAGAGTACATACAGTGGACAATGGTTTGGATTATATCAGCAAGTTTACTTGGGGTAAACTACAAAGAGGAGGCCAAATCACTGGAACTATGGTATGGGAGTTCCTATTTTGGTCTGCTCAATGCCACATATAGATGCAAGAGCAGTACATTCTGGGCAGGTTTAATAACCATACCTGAATCATTATCAAGGACAAGCCAGCTGCTTCATATAGATTGGTCTCTCTGTCCATCTGCCATATGGGACCCACCATTGCTAGACATATTTTGAACAAGGAGTAATAAGAAACTACTCACTTTTGTCTCTTTTCTCAGATCTAGAGGCCTGGTCTGTCAGTGCCCTGTTAGTTATCTAGAAGGGGGTGTGTGCCCCAGCGGTCTTAATATCAAAATTAACCAGAAGATAAAGGGCAGGACTTGAAACTATTTTGCAATTTCTGCTCTTCATGATTGGTTAGTTTTGATATGACCACTGCTGCATCATACACACCCTCCCAGATGAGTGACAGCAGTGACAGACCAACAACATGGCTCATCATTAATTCCACCTTATTCGAAGAAATGTCTCCTTCATGTCTGGCTTTTGTGTGAGATGCCATATACAAGTAGGATTTATGTACTTAAAGAGAGGATCTAAACAGCTAAAAGACCCTCCACTTTAAAGATGTAGGATGGTAAGTGACATTTTTTCACCAACTGGTATCAAGTTAATGATGTCATACTACTCCTCCTTTCCCCATTTAGCTAACTTATTTGTATTATTTGAGGACAAACTGTCCACAGCAATGCATGTTCCTCTGTTCTCCAAATGGAACCTGTCCTGGGTCATGATGTGGCACAACCTGCCCATCATTGAGTTTCTGTCTTTGACCATGCTGAAGTTGTTATTGGACAAGACTTGCTTTTTGATAGCACTAGCTTTAGTGAGCAGGGTTAGCGTGTGTGTGCTGTTTTTGATTTTGGCAAAAAAATGCTGTTTCATTCTGATGGCTCAGTTGTACTCCTGTCCCATTTAGTTTCATTACTAATGGCAGGTGCCTATCTATAGGCAGTAAAAATAATGATCATTTACCTGCTGTATAAAATTGCCCTGTAAAAAGAGGTGTAACTGTAGAATATACCATGTGCTCACAGATGCTATCTAAGGTGCACTGGTAGCAGCCTAGACAGTTACCATACCCCATCTGTGACATCATAACCTCAGTCCCAGGCAAGATCTTACAGCTTTCATTTGATTTGTCCATGAAACATTTGCTGGTAAGGCAATAGACGGGTGCAGGTTCCTCATAAGAGTGTCCTTTGTGTAAGTTTCTCTATAGTACGAGTATAGATGGATAATATTTAGTAGTGCTGCCTTCATCCTTCCATTAGAGGAGGGTGACATTGGTAGAGGTTGGATGCTCATACATTTCCTTGTCTTGTTGTCAGTTCTCTTAATATGATAGTATTCAAATGAGGAACTAAATTTTATTGTAAATTATTTTTTTCTGAGAATACTTAATTGATCACAGTGATCTTCCAAGAAATTATCGATATTGTCAGGGTAAATCTGGCAGCATCATTAACGTTTTAAAGAAATATGTGAAGGCTATTTAATTTTTGAATTTAAATAAATGATGAAACTTTCAAAGTTATTTTAAATGTAAAAAAACATAATGTGGTTTCAAATTAAAATTTGACAATTATAATGATTGTGGGAGTAGCTCAATGAATGAGGTTTTTATGCAATTATCTGCAGTTCTCACTCCCACCAAATATCCTGTATTGTAATACAGCAAAAAATATTGATTAAAAAGTATCACCAGGTAATTTACAGTGTTATAAATTTTAATTGCAAACTAGTTGTTCATTGTATTGCTGATAAAATCATAGGAAAGCACCCAGTTAAGGTTTACTGATCAAACAGTTTTGCTTGCAAGGTGGGAGTACACATTGTTAATATAAGAGCAACTCTTGAGTAAGTTGCAAGGATCATTCACAAAGTTTGCCTCATTACATTTTTGCAAAATTGTATGCCATTTTTTCTCCCCCTTCTTTCCAATCAATAATTTAATGGATCTAAACCAAAGTTTAGCGATATCGACCATTTAACATCTGATCCACCAGTCTCCACCAGAGTTGATGAAAAACACTGATTTACTGTTACAATGTTCCTTTCCTTTTTTATAATCTTTCTTTTGGGGAAAATACTGATATATGAATTGGAATCACAGATCTCTGGCAGTGTGTAATTTGACTTTTTTATGGTGGTGTGTCTATTTCTTAGAATGATTAAGACTTTGCTTAACTTAAGAAGTAGTTGATGTCACATTTTGACATAACTATATATAACATGCACTATCAGCAAACTGCATCATTTCTGACCAGTCATGCAAATAAGTATGAGCAGATCTCATTTGAGTGTTGGGGCTTTAAATTAGATAACATGATGTATCTTTAACAAGTCAAATTTTAAAGAATATCTGGAAAAATTAAAGCATATTGGCATTGGTGCATTTCATATTGGCAGGTTATAAAACATTGTGGGCTGTAATGATAGTATTTCTGGACTCCTACAGTAAAATGCCCAGGGAAGAACACTGGATAGCATTACTAGCAATCCCTCCCACCCTTCTGATGCAAATTTGAGCATCCTTTTTGTTGATTTTGCTTCAGCTTAGTCTGGTAAATATCTTGGAAGAGTTACTTCTCTTCATCCTTATAATATATAGCTGGAATGATGCTTTTTTTGTTGTTTTATAAAGGGCATGTTTTACAGGCAGTGGGGTTTATTTTTGTAATGTTAATATTATCATCATCAGGCTAGTATTCTCAGAAAAATATAATTTATAAAAAATATCCTTTTGTATAATGATGCTTGGTTTGAAGCATAGTTGGCATTTGCTGAAGTCTCCCACTTTTTCAACCTGTCATCATCAAGGGAGATGAGAGGTCAGGCATTTACACAATGGATGAAAAAGTTTCATACAGGAAATTCTTTCATGTGGTTTGCACAATGTTGAGACTAGATGGGTAAAGTCTGGATAATATTCCCTGTTGATACGTCCACTAAACCATGATAGATTTTGACTGATAGCAGCATTGTTTTTGTTTTAAAGAATACAGTTATTGCTTTAGTATTTAAGTTTGTAAGACTGTTATTTGTAATTGTGTTAAGGGAAACAATTTCTCCAGAAGCTTAATGTAATAAAGAATTTTAAGCATTTTCATTGAATCTCAGTTTTGAAACTGATCTACAGCAAATTGTGTTTGAGATTATGACAGGTATGTTGAAGATATGCTGACGAATAGGAACAGTCAATTTGCATAAAAATAGCTATATTGTTTAAAGTATGATTTAATCATTTCATAAAATTTAATCCAAGACGCTTCTGTCTGACCACTGTATAGTTCAAATTTAATCAAATCATCATTCATTATAGTATAAAAAATGGACCATAAGTTGAGAAAAGCTGATAATGTTTTAAAAATAATTCCTGTATGCATATAGATGAAAGAAGTTGAACAGTTAATTGTGTGATATAAGAAGTTGTTCAGGCTTAAGATGAAAGGAGAGAGAAAACATTCAGATTGTTGTATTTTTTAATTATAAACAAAGCTATTTTTATGACATTTTTTTGAAGTATCCTGTATGCCACATATTGTGTTTTTCTTTCAGATTTGGAGTTGTAGAGGCTGTTATGGTATGTTTCACATACAGTGCATACAAAAATGGGTTAAGGAGGGTGTGTATCAAATAAAGTACAAAACTGGAGAGGAAAACAAGCAAGATATTCCATGGTATTGGTAAGTAAAACTTTCTTGTGACAACTTGCAGTGATATATTTTACATGTAAGGATGCCGTTTCAAAATTGTGAAGGCTCATAGGTCAGTATATAGTTAAATTTTGATCTTTATGTGTTTTTGAGCAAAACTACAAGGTAGGGAGCAACTGATGCATATAAAAGGATTCCCCATTCCATTTGTTTTTTAGCTTTATGAACATACCTCAATAATAGAAGTTGCATAAGAGAGCATTCCATGCTACAGTGATATCTGGAAACTCTCTGCATAGTGTAGATTTTAATTGGCTGGAAGACTTTTGAAACTATATGTGTGTGCATCAAAGCTTAAACTAAGTCTTTATCTACTTGATCCCATTAGGGGTTCATAATCCAATATGCATAACATGTTATAATGAATTTTATTTCCTACCATTAATGTGATCAGTAAAGCATTCTGGGATAAACATCTTCATTCTTGCAGTTTTTTATTTAAAGAATACAATTTTTCTACAGATAAGCAATAATCCTTGTTTGCAACAGATTCCTTGGTTTAAACTTGGCTTTATAATGAAGTGAAACTAACCTATAGAAAAGAACCTATATTTATAAAGATATATCCATACTAATAATATGCCAATTTTTTAAAAAAACCCATTTTTTTCTTGTGAGAAATGAGAGAAAAATAATCCATCACATATATTGTGGTTTATGGATATTCATACATGCCATAACATGCCATGTCATACATAAAACATAATTTTGGACACCCAAATTTTCTATCATTGTTGTTTAGAAAAACATGATGTTCAGGAATCTTGGCCCCAAAGACTTTTCAGCAACAAACCTCTCCCATTGTTTCTTAAAGCGCTGTCCAAACTATCATTGGGGCATGCAGCTCATAAGGCAATTACAAGCTAAGGCAGTCAGAAATAAAAGTCAACGTTTAGAAATTATTCAATAAATAGTAAAGGTGATATGTCTTGTCAAATTCTGTTGTGGGTGAGTTCATTTAGCTGTAGGTAATGTAAATAAAGTAGAACAACCCCATTTGTCTGATAAAGAGATATGCTGAAGAACAGATATTAGACACTTTTGCTGTGAATGAGAATGCTGAAGCTAACTTTGATAAAGTTTGTGATCAGCAATGTTTCTTTGAACTCTGATTTTTATTCTATATATAAAATGCAAAATGTTATTTCATTTGTCAGAATGGTGTGCAAGTGTGATTCATTTTTTGAGAGGGATTCTGGAAGCAATATGCTGTCAGCAATCCCAGCAAACAAATTTCAAAACTTCAGTCTGATGGAATTTTACTTTGATAGGCACGTCAGCAAGGAGGATTATTTAATTCTTTCCACATATGCATCATGTCGACGTGAAGTATACAATAAATAGGAGCACCATGCAGAAATTAACATTACCTTTAATATTCGTTATCTTAATTTTGCTAAAATAATACCTGTTAATTGACCATCGCTTTTGTAACAAGATAACCAGGTTGGATTTTTGGATTTATAACATAACACTTTTGATGGTGATACAAATACAATGTTTATTGATGAATGACTTGAATGGAAAAGAATTCTGATTAATACATGCGTGTATAAGATCCAAATATTGGACAAAATTTATACAGTCCACATGAACCTAATAATGCAGCATAAATGTGAATACAAATAAATGATCTTACACATTAAAAGGACAATAGTTAATGATCCACAGTTATTTCACACTATGTAATGGAATATGTTTTACTCATGGTTGGCTTCTGTTAGTTCCGAGAGACGATGGAAATGCGCCCATGAAAGGTGTCCTAGTTTGTAGCTGTGCAGCGTCTTCTGTGACTATAAAGTCCCACACAGGAGTGGCAATCCTTGCTGCAGTTGCTACACTTGAAGTATGACTCAGGTCTTGGTTGGAACTGCATCCTCTTCCTCTGAGATCTTTTCTCATCAGCGAGCTGTCGTAACTTTTCCTCGCTGGCTTTCAGACCTGTGTACAGAGCATGTCGCCAGCTGGACTTGTCGAGGGCAAGCTCTTTCCAGGTGTTGACCTCTATTCCAAGAGCTTTCATATCCTGCTTGCAGACATCCTTGAAGCGAAGATGTGGCCGTCCTATTGATCTTCTGCCTGAGGCAAGCTTAGAGTAGAGAAGGTCTTTGGGGATCCGTCCATCATCCATTCGATGCACATGGCCCAGCTATCTGATGTGACGTTGGCGGAGGAGTGTGACCATGCTGGGAATTTTGGCCTGTTGAAGCACCTCGTTGTTTGTCACACGATCGCTCCAGGTGATCCCAAGTATGCGATGGAGACGACGCATGTGAAAGGCGCTTAATCGTTTCTCCTGAGAGGCGTACAGGGTCCAAGTTTCGCTGGCATACAGAAGAGTGCTAAGGACACAGGCATGGTACACAGTGATCTTATGTTTAATGTCAGCTTGTTGTTGTTCCACGTTTTCTTCGACAATCTAGAGAGAGTTGTTGACGCCTTTCCAATCCGCTTGTTGAGCTCGGCATCGAGTGAGAGGTTGTTGGTGATGGTAGAGCCAAGGTAAGTGAACTCACTGACTACTTCTAGTTTGTAGTTGTTAATGGTTATGCTGGGAGGGTCTGCGTCCTGAGCCATCACGTTGGTTTTATTTAGGCTGATGGTCAGCCCGAATTCATCACATGCTTTAGCAAAGCGGTCCATCAGGCGTTGTAGTTCAGCTTCTGTGTGAGTGACTATAGCAGCATCATCTGCAAAGAGCATGTCCCTAATGGTTGCTTTCCTTACTTTGCTTATTGCCTTCAGTCGTGCCAGGTTGAACAGTCTGCCGTCTGAACGCGTGTGCAGGTAGATCCCTTCTGTGGACGCCCCAAAGGCGTACTTAAGCAGGACAGAGAAGAAGATGCCAAAGAGCGTGGGGGCAAGGGCACAGCCTTGTTTCACTCCGCTGTGGATATTGAATGGTTCGGACGATGAGCCATCATTCTGCACTGTGCCTTTCATGTCTTCATGGAAGGACTGGACCATGCTTAACAGCTTTGGAGAGCATCCAATCTTTGTCAGGATTTTGAAGAGTCCGTCTCTGCTGACCAGATCGAATGCTTTGGTGAGGTCTATAAAAGCCAGGAAGTCTGTGTTGTTCCCTGCATTTCTCCTGCAGTTGCCTGATGGAGAAGATCATGTCGATTGTGGACCTCTCTGCGCGGAACCCATGCTGAGACTCTGGATACACTCTGTCGGCAAGCGTCTACAGTCTGTTCAGGATAACTCTAGCGAAGACTTTACCCACGATGCTAAGAAGTGATATGCCCCTGTAATTGTTGCAGTCACTTCTGTCGCCCTTGTTCTTATACAGGGTTATGATGTTGGCGTCTCTCATGTCCTGAGGCACTGCACCTTCATCCCAGCACTGGCAGAGAAGATCATAAAGGTGTGTGAGCAGCACACTGCTGCCACATTTGATGACTTCTGCTGGGATGCCATCCTTTCCTGGGGCTTTACCTGTGGTCAGTTTCTCTAATGCTAGCTTTAGTTCTGTTTCAGTAGGTTTCTCATCCAGTTTGGTCAAACAAGGGAGGTTTTCAATGGCGTTGAGGGCATTGTTGGTCACGTTATTCTCTCTGGAATACAGTTCGGAGTAGTACTCCACCCAGCGCTCCATCTGTTTGTTCTTGTCATGAATGATATCTCCTGCAGAATATACTCATATAGTATAAACGATGTACATTACTCATTTAATATAATGTATTCACTCAATTGGTGAAAAAAGAGGAACTTAACTCAAATAGTAAAAGGATCAAAACAAAAGGACAAATATTATACAAAAAATCTTTACAGTCCCAAAACACTGGGTACAACAAACCCCAAAATTTGCCCACAGCTAACAGATTACATGCATGGAGTAACACAAAACACTCCATGACTAGCACACTTGGTTACCAGTCAGACTGGTCAATCAAGCAGTCAGCATTAGCATTTCAGATAGTCACCAACCACCAATCATTTACTTGGTCAATCAAGCAATCAGCAAAACCAATCATCAGCAATGCCTGATCACCTGCTACTTGACCAACAAGACTTTCACTCAACTCTAAGTGTGCTATGGTTCAGCATTACAATTGCTATGGTCAACTTCTCTTGTTAGCTCTACAGCTGGTATGTCATAAACTCCGATCAGCTGAAAATACATCTAACACTGTGTACTATGCATGACATGGGCATACATAGTAACATGTAATGATGTTATATACGGTAAGCTATATAAATTACATTATTGGCATAACATTACAAAGCAATAAACAGTTTGAAAAGTGAACCTACCCGTGTCTGATAAGAATCCAATGGTACTAAACATTTCTTAAATAGGCCACTTTATATTGTTAATATAAATCTCTTGCTAAGTCACAAACAAGAATAGGAAATATTTACATTATACTATGTAAGTCAAAGCTACATAGAAGATATTCAAAATTAAATGTGGTAGTACAATAGTTACAACATATACACAAGAAATTAACAGTTAACTCAGTTCTACAGCTGAAGATGTGCAAGTCCTTAAGTAGACTTCTTACTGATAATATGTTCCACAATGTAAAGATTTAGTGTTAGGGTGAGGACTTTATACATTGATGATGCAGCCCTAAATCATCTGTGAGCTGGATATATTCAGTTTTTATCATAGCAAACACTTCACATGAGCAGCATAAGGTGAACTGAACAATATACTTAAATCACCTTCAGGTATCATTGTACACAAAAAAGATGAAACTCCAAAGTACATGTATTTAATAAATAAAGGGATTTATATAATTCTGTGTCATCTTATGAGGAGGATTTTATCCAGGAAATAAATTGATTGAAAGAAATTGTGTTTGCATAGTTGATTTGTGTTGATAAAGCATTAACAACCATGTTGCACAGAGGCATTTATTACTGCTCTCTTATCAGTGAAGCTCCCATTAAATCTGAAAATATTATGTTCTTCCTCTTCCCCCAATGAAGTATATATATATATATTTTTTTTTCTATAGAGACAAGCATATCATGTTGTCATATTGCATCAAATACAGTTCTGTGAATGCTAAGATTTGATTATTATGAACAATTCTTTTCTAAGATTCAGAGAAGTTTGGACAAATAGCACCATCCAGTCTCTAGTGAGTGAAAAGATGAACACTAATGACACTTGCATTACCTTCAAAACCCCTATTGAACTATTGAGAGCAGCAAAGACTGCATTGTATTAAGAATGTATTTTGCCATTTGATGGATTTTAAAGACAAAAATTTGATGTATGTTTATATTTAATATCAGTGTAGTTGTGATTATTTTAGTGTTCACATGTGTGTACAGCTTAGATATCTGACAGTGCTAAGTCTACCAGCTGTATCTTTCTGAGTGAATTAAATGCTTTGAAAAAAATCCCCAGACAGTTGTTTTTATTCAGATTTAAATTTAAAATCATTTTCTAAAGGCTTATATGAAAAGATAACTTAATCTTAATTGGACAACATTGCATTTTTAGGTCATGTCCACTGACCTCCCTTTGAGTTTCAAATTCCCAACACTCTTTGAGAATATGGCAGACAAAGTGCAGACTCATTCCTGCCTGAAGATTCTGACCCTTTTATTCCTATCCTACACCATTGCACATGATGGATTTTATTAGCCTTACTAGCTTTTTATGCAGGTTAGACAAGAAAATCATGGATGCATCAGATAATTTATTTTCAGCTTTGTCTTTCAGCCCCAGTGTACGGTGGAATACATCAGAGAGGGTGTCCCACTAGGTACTTCTGTTTTTTCAGTCCCAAGTTTAGCCTGGAATATCATCATAGAACATGTCCAACTAGGTACTTCTTCTGTTTTTCAGTCCCAAGTGTAGGCTGGAATATCATCAGAGAGAGTGTCCCACTAGGTACTTCTGCTTCTGTGGGAAGGAAGAGGATCCTAAATTTGATCCCTGGTTGGTGCCCCACTCTTGTGGTCAGACCTGTGAAAGGCCCCTTAAACCTGATTGTAAACACAAGTGTCTGCTTTTATGTCATCCAGGTACAAAATTTTGGAGATGAGTCTTGTATTTGAGTATAGAAAGCCATTAATAGAAGTTTGACATTTGTAAATGGAACTTTTACCTTTGCAGGTAATTTGACTGGTAATGTATCACTGGAGCCTATAGAATGGATATTTGCATTAATAAAGCCATGATGCCAAAGTTTCCAGCAGTATTTTCTTTCATTGTATAAGATTTTGATTTTAGACTAAGCAAATACATGTTAAAAGTTCAGGTATGTTGAAATGTTATTTATTTCTCCGTTTTTACCAAAATGTTTGGTACAACTATTCAGGTTAGTGAAGGCAATTCAGTTTTTAGTTTTTGCAGATTTCAGAAGAAATTTTTAATAGAATTTTCAGAGTTTGCCATTAACATTTATCAAGACACAAAAGATAAATGCACACATAAATTTGTGAGCAAAACTTTATTTGTGGTAATCATTAGTTTTATTCTCTTTAGTCTGTTTTGGTGTTAATGTAATGATGATAAACACCAGAAATCATGTTGCTATGCTTGGAATTCCTACCAAAATTTTGCACATGATCAATGAAAAATGATTGAAAAATCAGTTTATGCAACCCAATCAGTAGCAAATTATAATTTACTGTCTTTATCCAGGTACATTACTAATAAAACTAATACTTTTATCCACTCTTTTATCTAACACACATATAAAAAGATGACTTACCCAATGGAAGCATTTGCTGAGTTTTGATGGTAGCCTGTTGTTGAGGTTGCTGTATGTTATATAAAATCTATAGAGATGCAAAATAGGAAAAGTATTTGATAAGTTTGAATAGTACTTCAACAGTATTGTAATCATCTAGCTTGAAAATTTGTGAGAACAGTAATGTGACTGTTTTGAGCATCATAATTTTTTAACATTCTCTACTCAACTTTCATTTGGAGAGAGAAGTCATTTCACATAAATATTTGAGGTGTACATGGACCTTATTCATATTCTGTATACTGATTATTTGAATTTAACAATTGTTTTGATATATAATGTTCTGATTTATTCTTTAAATCATTATCATATAACCAGACAACAAATTATTGAACTTGAGGAATTTGTCCATTGCTTCAGTGATTGATGGAAAAAGAGATAATTTTTACAGTGTTCTTTAGTTTACACCGAATCTAGAAATTATGAATTATTTGAAAATTGCCTATATGAAACAGTGATAATGCTTTGTTTTGTTAGGTGCATGTCCACCATGTCCAGTAACAGTTAAGTGGACATGCCATTGTGGTAAACAACCTCCAGTAGTAAGGAGATGCAGTGCAAGAGCTTGGGCATGTACATTGCCATGTGGACGTAGACTGTCCTGTGGTCATCACACCTGCCAGAAAACATGCCATGATGGTAAGTATGATCATATTATCTATACAGTACAGAAAAAAGAGATAAATCAAGCAGAAATACTAGATAGAGTATAAGGTGTCAGATTTTGATCAGTTTGATTTTATGTTTAGGTGATGTATATTCTTTATAAATATGCCTACAAACACACAGTTCATCACATTAGCATTAGGGAATATTTGCTACATCTGAATCCAGCCCACTATGAAAGTTGAGAAAACATCTTTCAGTGTTGACTCTAGGACATGGCATTACAGGTACTGTGGCTAATGGCAAGCTAATGCAAAGTTAATGATCCTCTGCCATTCAATTGAAGCAGGTGTAAATTGTGTAATTGGTGTGGGAAATTGTTTATTTAATGAGAAAAACAGAATGAGTTTGGACAAAGTGGTTACCATAGCAGATATATTTTTGCTTTTATATCATATAATGAAGTCTTTTACAAAAACATCTCTCCCATTCTGGTAATAATTTTTATCAAAATATCAGCTTGTTAAGGCCTTTCAGACTTAAATATTACAACCATTTTGACCTTGAAGCTATTTAAACCTTTCCCTAAATGAGTTTCTGCTCTTATTAATCTTGTTTAGGCTAAACAAATATACAGAGTGGAGACATTTTTCTTGCAGTCACATGCACAGTATGATTTGAATGTTGTAAAAGATAATTAATTCTTGTATCTTCTTTGTCCATGGCAAGTTTGACTTTTAGAGTCTGATTTTAAGCACTATTCTGTTTTCATGTGATCCACCTTTATTTCAAGCCTAAGATTAAAAGATAGATCCGTTATCAGTTACGTTTTTGCATAAAAACTTTATACCTAGGTAGAAATGAAATAGGAAAATATTTTACAGTTGCATCATATTATAAATGTTGAATGGATGCTTTAACACATACTGTGTCAGCAGGAACATGCAAAAATGCACAGAATATCAAAAGAATTTTGAAGAGACAGTGAAAGAAAATCTCTTGTTGAAATGGAAATTAATGATTTGAACATAGCAGTACAACAGTTCCAAGCAACAAAGCAAACCTTTATACAGAACTTTTCAATTTAACTGGCATGGGAAATCACTGTGATTAGAAAAATCAGAGATGTTAATGCTGTGAAACAGAAAACCTTTGCTATAGGATGCACAGTGTACAGGACCTGTACAATAAATAGGCACATAAATTCAGCTGATTATGTGACAGCTTTATGGGCAGAAGCCATGAAAAAGGATTTCAAGCAGGCAGTTACTGGTTTGACTAAATCTTGCTCCTTTTGCACTTCTTTCTGTGATGGTGTTGTTGAAATCCACACCAATCCTATTCATTTATGAGGTTTCTACAAAAAGTTTGTATACTTATTTTTCTTGTTTTCTTTTGTTTCTTGTTTTAATTATTTTAAAAATTCAATCATTTTTCATTTATACTGTTTTTATTCCCATTCTTACCTGTACACTTATTACATTAAGGCTTGACATCCATGAATTTCATCAGAAAAGAACATATGTGCAGTTGGTAAATATTATTTATCATGGATCAGGTAGACAAGCTAAAAACCAATGCTTAGATACAATAAATTACACAATAATTGTTTGCTTGTCTATTATAAAGATGCTGCAGTCATTAGAAATGTTCTTCTCATTGACCCATATTTGTTAATGAATAGGGTCAAATTTATCCCATTCAATTTAGAACTGGTCCACTTTTGAAAAAGGAAAATGGAGTTGGTTAATGTTGGAAAATATTATTTCAAAACAAAACTGCTTTTTTGTCTTATATCACATCGATGAAAGGAAGTAATTCATTAAGTCTAATTCAACATGTTTCTGCTAGACAGTCATTGGTATCCTGGATGTAACCAGTAAAAACTTTTTGCTGTGAACAGTGTCTTCAAGAATCTTTTGAAACTTGTATTTAATTTTTAACATCCATCTTTATTGTCTGTGGCATAAATGTTTATACACCTTGTGTATACGACAGTCATATTGCTACGATGTCTGCAGTGTGGCAATTTATAGTGATGTCTAGCACTGGGGCATTATGTTGCAGACATGTAGCATAATGTCTCACCCAGTCACATTATCCTGACACCAGTCTGACCAGTCCAAACACTAACCTTTTAATGCTGAGCACCAAACGAGGCAGCTGTTAGTACCAATTTTGTAAGTCTTTGGTATCACTTGGCCAGGGATCGAACCTTTGACCTAAAGCATCTACAGCAGACACTCTAACCACTAGGCCACCAGAGTGGTCATTTACCAGTTGTTATTATCCATATATCAGTTGTTAAAACTCAACCTTTCACCAGTGTAATTGTATTTGCAGTTAATTTTCAGTTTATTACACAATTCTTGGGTCATCTTAGTAACATAAATTAGCCTATATCGACAGTTTGTATATTGCATGCACATGTGTGGGTTTTTTCTTGTGTTTTTTATTACAAAGGTGACAGCCAGGTGAATGAAGTGCAGAGGATGACCATGAGACTTGCCTGACCCGAATACAGTATTCTTCCTTGTACACATGTATGTGAAGTCTGGTCCAATATCGTGAAAAGATGGAAGGGTCACAAAAAAGGGCATGAAATCCTAAGTAGTTGTCTGAATTTGGGATCTTTGATTAGCTTAATGGAGGATGTTGAGATGCTGCCCCCACCCTGCATAAAGATACTAAAATCAGTGCCAGTCTGACAGTGACTTCAGATCCAGTTGATCTACTGAGTTCAGTTCCTATTAAATGCAGCAAGCTCTGTTGATGAGAATGTTCACAAGCAGCAACTTGTCTCCTAGCTGCCAATTCGAGTCCCTGTCCCAACCCATGTGTGGAATCAGAAATATTTAAGCCAGGGATTACCTTTTAACTTTGTTGGCCAGACAAGCTCAGAATCAATATTTTGTCCAACATATGCAATTATGGCTGTTGACAAGCTGGTCCAGCTGAACAGGTAATGATGTACAGTTTTTGCTAGCTGGTTGACCAAGTCTTTCAACAGATCCTACAGCAACAGTATCCTCTGCCCAGCAGACTGCACAACCAGCTGTCCAACTGAATCCTTAGTACCATAGCCATCCATCCTGTCCAAGCTGGCCACATTGGACTGGCATTCACCAGTTGGAGAATATTCCATGCTGTATATGATTCCGTCAGCACTAATAGCATATGTGATATATCTTTTTAATGATGATTTGGTGGCATTGTTTTGTTATGGCACTTTACATCTGCTCCCAGAATAGAAAGGACAAGTCTAGTTTGTTGAAAGAAATTGGCTTTATTGTGCATGAAGTTGGTAAATAAAGACAAATGTATTTCTCCATACTGCAATCGTATGACAGCACAACTGCTGTTCATGGTATGTTGTTTATAGAGACAAGTTGTAAAGACCAATCAGAAACTTATTTATTACTTGTCCTATAACAGAACATATTAGCATGAACAGTAATCAGGTAGCCTCATTGCTCAGAGTGAACAAAGCTTAAACAGGTAATCCTGGTTTAAGGTTGTCTAATTGGCTCTATGTGTGCAAACTAAGAACAACAAAATAATTGCATCTGGTGACTTATTTCAGTTGACAATGAACCTTTATTATATAAAGAAATAAAATATGTAATTTGGCCCAATTATTACCTGAATCTATAAAATTCTAAATAATATGATCCAGCTACAACTGCCGTATGGAATTCTATACTCTTGCACATAGGGTTGGCAGAGGAAGATAGTCCCTCAGGGAATAAAGTTGGTGGAGATAATTTGGACACTAAGAAGCGGTGTTTTTTTGCAGGCTTTTAGTGCCAAAATCAGGAGAGCTCAGGTTGGTCATGGACCTCAGCTGTCTCAGTTGATGTAAATGGATTATTCTAAAGTCTCAAAGGGTCAGAATTGCCTGATGAAGATTTTAGTTAATGATTCTAGAATGATCTGATATTCAGATATAACAGTTCAGTCTGAGAAATAATAGAAGCTATTAGTTGGGATGCACAGTCAACCTTCTTGAGTTTTTATCTCCATAATCAAGCTTCAAAGAAACAAGAATTGATTCTGGTCGGTCCAATGGCAGCTGTCCGGAAGACCCCGAGACTGAATTACCGTTAGCATAGACTCATGAAAGTCATGAGTTAAGTGCTATTGCTGGATTTTCCTGAAATCTTATTGTTACGAAGAGTGAATTTTTTTCATTTTAGCTGTGTATAGACATAGATCAAATGACTATCATATGTGCTAGTTTTAAGTTAGGAGAGTGGGTCATTCTTCATATAGGGAATCCAGCATTTTTTTTGGTTGAATGTTGACAATGGTAGAGGTAGAATGATCAACCTATTCACTTCCTATAACCTAATCTTTAAACAATTTAATTGGGGAATGTATTCAACGAAAAGCAAATTTCTGATCAAATTATGTTCATCAGAGAATACTTGCCCAATTACATTTTTATAAGACCCTCCGCTACCTCCCTGCGAAAGTGAGCATCCTAGTTAATGTGTTGCTCAACTTAATACTGGAGCCATATTGCAGTGGATTTCACTTGGTTTATATAAATAGATAAAGTGAGAGAGATACAGAGAGAAAAGATGAAATGTTACCATTTCAATAGGGCTGGGATTTGAGATGTTAATGTGATCAGAATAGTATTCTTGGTAAAATATAATTGCCCCAGTATTTACTTTCTCTCTCTAGGTGAGTGTCCACCTTGTCTCAAGACCAGTACTCAGTCATGTCTGTGTAGAAAGCAGAAAGCTGTCCGTCCTTGTGCTAGTCCAGAGTGGCAGTGTGGATTGGTATATGCTATAATGTTATATGTCTACAGTCAGATGAGTCTTTTGCAGTTGAATAGCGAACAAAGATTAAAGTTGAAGTGCAGTTATAGAAGAGGAATATATGATTTTGCAGAGAAATGATATTTAGAATGTTTTGTTGTAGACATAAGTTCAAGTTGTGAAAGTGACTTTCATGATTTTGTATACATTAAATTCATGATGATGCATAATTTTATTTGATAAAAATAGCTTATTATTTTAAGCCAACATATTCATAGGACCAAGTAAGCTTATGGTATGTTCTTGCACCTGTCATGTGTTGTCTGTCAACAGTTGCTTCTTTTTACATCCTTTAAACTATATATTAGTTTCATTTAAACTTGTCTGAATGTTTACTGACATGAAGGCCTTTAAGTTGTATGTAAAATGATACAGATCTGCAAACCATGGTGGCTCCTATTACAGAACCTGAGATAGTAATTTTTACCAGTGAAATGAAAATAAGTGAATGAAGAAAATGTAAGTGAAGTGCATAATAATGTAGACAAAATGCAGCAATAATGCAGATGAAATGATTCATTTTAAAGAAAATGGAGACTGCAAAAAAATGCAGATTGCAGAATGATAAAAGATAAGAGAAAATGGAATAAAATGAGAATGTATTTTAAGAATGGATTTTAAAATCAATAATTTTCAAGCTGCCACTAAGATCAAAGGACCATTTCTTAAAACCACTCAACATATTTGACTAAATTTGACAGAATTCATTCTGGCATGATAACTTTTAGAATTTGTACAATTAATGCTAAGCTACTGAACATAATGTTACTAAATTTAACATAGCATTCTGGTATGAAGGCCATTCAAATATGGCCACTATTACTAACATAGGCAGACTTTTCATCAACCTCTCTTAGAATAAAAAATCACTCAACAGAATTAGGCTAAATTCAGTTTTGCCCTAATGATGCTTTTTGGAAATCCAATATAGCCACCAGTGCTAAAAATACTGAATGTTTAATGACTTCTCAAAAATCACAGTGTGTAAGCAGATTTGACAGCAAGTATGCTGGCATAAACAGCTATTGGGTTTTGCAAACATAAAGCAGATTCACTATTGGATATCACTACCATTGCTAAAAATGGACAAAACTTTGAAAAAGTCTCAAAAACCATTCAACAGAATTTGATAAAACTGAAGGATCCAGCATGAAGGCTTTTCAGATTTTGCTAATGTTGATTTATTTCTAAATTTGGTTGCTGTTACTAAATATAAAACATGACTTCTGCTTAAGAGAAGTTAATAAAATTTGACAGGAGTCATCATCGCATGAAGGATGTTCACGTTTATGCAGATTATGACAAGGGGACATGTAAAACTGTAATTCTCAAATATCACTTGAGAATTTGACCAACCATTTTATAGAAAGAATCACGGCAATAATTCATTTCAAGTTTATACAAATGTTGACAACCTATCATCAGATACAGCTACCACTACTAAAAATGGAATAATACTTGCATAGTTGTATTTTAAAAAAATCTTACTAACTTTGACAGAAGGCATCCCAGCATAAAGACTTGTATTGATGGACAAATGCTAACATTCAATCTAATATGGATGATGATACATAAAAGTAGACAAACACCTACAATCTACATCATTAGAAGAAATTTCTGCAGAAGCTATATCAGTGATCCAGATTTCTTTACAAGTTGCTGTTACATTTGGGTTTTAGGAAAATATTGACCAAACTTGATTTGAGGCTTTCGTGGGCATCATGTGTATGATTGTTGTGTCTATGTTGACTTAGTTTTTCATTATCATTTTATGCAAAGTTAGTTATATACACTTTAATATGGATATGAGTGCAGTTGTTCCATATTTAAGGGTTTTGCAAAGACCCTATTATTTAGAATTCTTCAGATGAACATTTCAATGAAAGTTAAGAAGAATATTTTTGTACACAAAATGAAGTTTCATCACTTATTTTGAACATCATACACCACTCCCTCGATAACTCACGCCCGGATAACTCGTGAACCCGCTTATAACGTGGTGTCCGGCATGGCTCCCGATTATTTTTCCCAAGAAAAATATATTTTTAAATGTGTTAAACATGAAAAAGTCGTGATAAGAAAATGTAAATTGGCAAATTCAACCTTGATACATAGTTCATTTTTATCATCGAAAATGGTGATTACTGCATTTTCCGGGTTATAAGTCGTTTCTTTTTTTTTTTTTTCTTAAAAATGACTTTTATGTAGGAGTGATTTATATGATAAATAAATTTTTTTAATGACTGTGACTGATGCGCAGTGATGCTGAGCTTTAGCGAAATGCATCCGCCGGTATACTGGCAAGCTGGAAACTTACATATGGTACACGTAAGTATTAGACTATAAGATTATCAAATTAAATAGTCAAATAATATTTAGTTATATATGTGTTAAAATTTGTTGTTATTAATAAATTAAAAAAATATTGAAATAACGATTGCCATTGTATTTCCTTTATTATTCAGCATGTACATCTTAGAATCTTTTTGTCTCTAAATTCAGTCGTAAATTTCAGCAAATTTTCCCACCAAAGCTGCTAGTCAAAGTCCTTTGAAATTGTCGCCCAGCTATTGTGTCATGTTCTTTTGAGGTACTCAAAAAAATACAAAATGCAGAATTGGGATTACTTTGTTATTTTAAACAACGAATTATGTCACTGTAATCGTTTCCGAGACCTCTGTTAGCGCTTCATAATTTACTTTAATAGTAGTTTATAAAAACACAATCATTTTTTCTGTTGGTTTCGCAATGGCTTGTTATAAAAAAAAAACATAGCATGAATATTTCCTCTGATGATTGCTCTAGTTTTAAACTCTGGATTAAGCCAAGACTGGCTTCATGGAGAGAACTTCAAAGTACCGGTAATTAATTAAAATAATTGGAAGGCTGGTGTACAGTTTCAATTGTTAGGTGAATTCGCAATGTCTTCGTTAATGTATTAAAATCACTGTAGTGTATAAAGTGCCTTTGAAGTTCGCTTGGGTTGTGGAAATGATTGATATACAATGGAGCATAAATAAAATATAGTTTCACAATAATGTTGCATGATTTAAAATTGTCATATTAGCGTATGTCAATAAGTTTTGTTTTAAATTAGATTCATGCTATTTATCATGGCACCAACAACTAGAAAAAAATATGATGCAGAATTTAAGTTAAACGTCATAGCATTTACGAAAGAAAACGGAAAACGTGCAGCAGAAAGAAAATTCAACGTAAGCGAGAAGATTGTGTGTGACTGGCGTAAAAAAGACGAGTTAAGGTCAACAAAAAAACAAACCAAGAAGGGAAATCATAGTGGCAAAGCAAGTTGGCCAGTTCTCAAGGAGAATCTACGAAAATGGATTGTGGAACAGCGTGCTGCAGGTCATGGACTTTCAACAATTCAAATACGACTCAAGGCAAAGTCAAAGTCTATTGTAATACTGACTTTTATATAACTCTTAAACAATTGTATAATATTTCTTACACGAAGTTGGAAATTACCAAGTCGCATGCAATGGCCGGCGGTATCAAAGACGTGATTATGGTAAGTGCGGAGGAGCGACTTATACGCAGGAGCGACTTATATGCAGGAGTGACTTATAGGGCGGAAAATACGGTATTGCCTGTAAAGATAGAATTCATATTATAAAATTTGCATTTTTTCAAAATGTGAAGTGATATTTCTCAAATGTGTCACAAACCGCAATTGTTATCGTGTTTTAATTTATTTCGTTTTAAATTTTTAGACCCATTAAATTCATGTTGGTAATGGTTAAACCTTGTGAATTTTTTTCTTCCATTTTACTTCTACCGCAATAAAAATCTACACATCGTTCAATCGACATTGTTTTCTCGAAATGTGTTGATCTTTTGTATTTGAAAAAAAAACCCGTACGCTTTGGATCAAACAAGAAAATTAGAATGTATACCATTTACCACAAAAATAAGTGACGTAATACACAACGTGTGATGTACATGTGCTAAGCAAACGAAAACCAGGAGGAATAATATTTAGATGATTTCTTCAATATACTGTAAGTTATCCTGAAATTAATGTTTCTCTGTGAGGAAAAACTAAACAAAGTACACTGATATGAAAAGATATTTATCCACTGTTAATCTTAGCGCGATTATTAATTGAGTATTCTTCATGCCAAGCCACCCTCCCCTTTCCCTATGCGTCGATCCCATTGTTATATTTGTTGTTTGTTATAGGTCCCGCGATAACTCGCGCCCTCGCTTATATCGCGGTCGATGTTTTTGGATCCCAATGTCTGCGAGTTATCAAGGGAGTGGTGTATTAATTTTGAATACTTTTAATCACAAAATATGAGAAAATACACATTTTACATAATTGAACTGCCGTATATTTTGCTAAACTTATAAAGTATTAAGAAAAATTAATTTTTGACATCTGTGATGTCAAATTCAGAACCTGACCATTAGAATTTTTTTGTTTCATATTATAGCCATGTGGTCAGGTTTTGTCCTGTAGAAACCATGTCTGTGAAGAGAAGTGTCACAAAGGTGACTGTGGGTCCTGTCCCAGAGGGGGAATGCGGCATTGCCCCTGTGGGAAAACTGGTAATGTTTTGGTTTTGATATGATCATTTTTATCATGGTTAAAAACTGTATTTAAAATATGATAAAGCTCCTTTGGAATAACTTAGAAAATATACTTATTTTTTGTAATACTCACATTTAATGGTAAAGAATAATGACTGAGTATACCATGTAGCAATTTCAATTAGTCTACAAGATGATGCATTTTTATTTTGAAGATATGTTATTCAAAATGGGGAGGTGGTATTTATCTCGCAAATGGTAAAAAATCTGCACATGTGAATGATAATAATTTTATTTTCTGTAGTTTGACTTGGTTTCTCCTATCCAATCTTTCTAAGTTTTTCTTTCTTGAAATACTTTTATTTCTTCTTTAAGATGATGAAATTCTATTTAATAAAGAATAGAATTTAAACAAAGTTTTTATCATGCACTTCTTAGAATATGACCTGCCATGCACAGAGGACATTCCCACATGTGGAGATACTTGTGGTAAATTACTGGGCTGTGGACTTCATACCTGTGCACAGAGGTGTCACACAGGACCATGTGGTACAGTAAGTGATTTGAAAATGGAGGTTTGAGCATGACTTTTGTACAGTGTGATGTTTTATGTACTTGAATTAGATTTTCCAATACAGTACCATGGAATGTCAATGTGGTAATTTTTCATTGTAGACCATGATGAAATATAAAATATTTTGTAGTGCAGAATTTTCTATTTTTGTTTAGGAACACTTTTTGGGGTGTATAATATCTATGCGAATTTTTATATGATAATGTTTTCACTTGAAACAGATACATGTAAAAAGGACTTTTATGAATAGACCATGAGAATCAAGAAATATACAAACATTATAATGTTTCCATTATCATTTATTTAGAAATATTTCTACTCCTTAATTAGATTTTATTTTCTACAGGAAAATTGTTAAATATTTCATTTAAAAAATTCTATCCAACTCCAACATTTATTATAGTAATATTTTGAATGATAAATTCAGAAGTTGTAGTGCCAGTTGTGTCATGAAAATGTGAAATATTTGGATAGTTTAAAGAAAAGATCATATTCATTTTTCTAGTGTCGACAGATGGCAGTGAAGATATGTCGTTGTGGTCAAAAGGAGAAGGAGGTGCCTTGTTGCAAGGAGTATCTCTGTGAGACTAAATGCAACAAACAGAGGGATTGTGGCAAACATCAGTGCAAAAGAAAGGTGGGTAACAAGAGTTGACTTGATATCTTAATATTGTTTTGGATTTAATTTTCTTTGTGCATCTAAGGAAGGCAGTGTGCCTTGATAGTTAAATTGTGGTAAGTAGACAATTATGGAAAGCTTCACACTGTACAGGATTTGCTTCTTGGGATCATCAACAGTCACAATTATGTTTCAATCAAAGTGCTATAGAGAAAGTCCCAATGTATATACTATTTCAGACTCTTTTTAAATTCTCAATTTTGTTAAATTTAGTGTTGTAAATTAATTTGTTGTTATTGGTATTAATTGATGAGATTTTGGAGCCATGGTTACTCATGGTTTGCAAGAGAATTAGACTTATAGTCTAAGGGGTGTGGTTTTGAAACCCATCCAGGTCAGCCCATGTTGGCAGATTGAACATGTCCATGGGACAGGAACTTAGTTTCCATATCCTTACTATAACATAAATAATATATTAAAAATGCCAAGTTTCTCCACACCAAAGATCCTGTCTCCTGCAGCTGACATGCCACCTCCATTACTTGCAGTCTACCTGTGGCCCCCATATTTTTGCAATTCCAATCATATTGGATTAACCTATTTTGCAAAATAAATGAGTGATGAAAATTATTTCTGAGTGGCATTGGATTTTTGTTGCAAACTCCTTCTCCCTTCTGATGAATGTGCCATTTGATTGAGAGTCGATGTTATTCTTCAGCATAAAATAGCCACTAACTGACACAAGAGCAGTAGAGATTGTTTGAAAACCACTATATATGGGGTTTTATTATCAAAAAGGCCATTTGCAAATTGAGGCCAATCAGTGACCTGAGTTGCCTCAGTAAATTCCTTCTTTCACTGAGGTTCAAGATGGAGACAGCAGGAGCTATACAATTCTTCATCCAAAGGTAAAAGTAGGACATCAGTCTTTGTCTCACAGATGTGTACTTTGATGTCCATTATCCTTTGACATACTGAAATTTCTTCTGTCCACTTACTGTGACAAGTTTACCAATTTCAAATTCTTCCAAGTGTAAATTTACTAGAATGATGGCTTGTATCATCACCCAGTTTTGGGTGAATTTATCTGTCTGAATGATCCTCTTCAAGAATATTGATAAGTTTTCTTCTTCTTATGGACTGGGAAAAATCTGACCTTCACTCATCCCAGTGTTCTGTCAACATGGTTACAGAGTTTATAACCAGTCTCAATCTTGTATGTCACCCTGATATAAATGGATTGAATAGCTCAGTGATCCATATAATACAGCCATACTACAGTAGCCAAGAACTGATTACCATCAGTGGGCAATCAGAGTCATCATACTTTGCCACTCATAAGTAGATAATTCAGTAACAGGCCATGCAAGATTCTGTTCTCATCCTCAAACACTACCTGAAGCACATAGAGACATATTGTGTCAACCACAAATGACTTTCTCTTCTGTCAAGCCCTTTCTTTGTGACTTAAGTGGGTTATATGCTTGGTGTAGAATGAAGTCTCAAAAGATTAGAGTCACCTTATAAAGATTTCTGATCATAAACCTAGAGTGATATCTGCAAGCCTCATGTTCAGATTCATCATTTCTATCATGCTCAGATGGATTATTTCTATCTGAGACATCATAAAAGCTATTGACTGGCATGTGTAATAAACATTTTCATGTTTTTATCTCGGATTTAGCATTGCTGAAACAAAACCTGAATCTGGTGGATCTTGTTCCTGCAGCCCTGATGACAACCAGACAGAATTAAACCATCACAGTCTCTTAGCTGTGCTTTATTTGTCAGTGAAAAGACTTCAGCAATCATCTTGTTAACCTGATATAGTGGTCTTAGATCATGTGACCTTTGGTTGTGTTGCTTATAGTAGGAGAGCAGATTTTCATTCATATTAGGAACCCAATTGTTCTTCCTTGAAATGATACCTTGGATACAGGCAGGACTTCCCAGTTCCAATTACCTATTCTTTCAAAGTTAATGCTATTGGGGGAATGTGTTCAAAGGTAAAAGCAACTTTTTCTAGTAAATTATTTCTCCAAGAATACTTAGGCAATCATATTACTTAAAAACCTACCAGCCACCCAGCTATGCAAGCATTCTCATGGATAATTTGCTCAGTTTAAAATATAGTGACACCTTGTGGTGGTGAGGGAAGATAAGCAAAGTTTATTGCCCTTTGTCTTTGAATTTTTGTCTTTTAGTAGGGGTTGATTCTAACTAGCAGGTAGCGTATGTTACCTAGTAGTCAGTATTCTTGGAGAAACATAATTTACTGGAAAAATTTGCTTTTTGTACAATATATATTTCAGGTCACATTTGATTTATGTTTTTGTCTTGTTATTTAGATATACTATAATTGCTGTGATGAGAAAGAAATGAATCATTTTAATTTCATTATTGATATTTCAATTGTATTATTTTACTAGTGCTGTGATGGAAATTGTCCATTTTGTGAACAGACTTGTGGAAAAGCCCTGAGCTGTACAAAACACAAATGTACAAGTCGATGTCACAGGGGTAAGCATTGTGATTGGCAATAAGAGCAAATAAAGGTGTACTGTAGCCGAAGTAAACTTCACATTTGTTGATATGTTGAATAACATCAAGAAAGAATATAACTGTTACTTTTCAAACTGTAATAGATTAATATTAGTTCTGTAATATTGGGTGGCTTAAATAAAAGCTTTTATATTTATATTGAAAATAATAATATTTCTCAGCAGCTTTTCCTTTGTGCTATGCATTTAAGACCAATAAATAGATAAAGACCAGCTGTCTGCAGGACAGATATTTCTTCAGTCATGTTTGAAAAAGTTGTTTTTATAATTGGTTTTGTTCTCTATGGGTTTATTTACAGATTATATATTTTTTTAAAATACTGCAGTCACTTTTACACTGGGCTATATTACTTTTTAATTATAGGTCCATGCTACCCTTGTGCAGAGATGATAGAAATCACTTGTTTTTGTAAGGCCACTAAGATCACTGTTCCTTGTGGTAGGGAGAAAGTTACCCGGCCACCCAAATGCAGCAAAGTGTGCAGGTAAAATTCAAGTTCTGTATTTGTTTTTAACAAATTCTTGTAGATTTGATCACACTCACATCTTAATTGTTATCGTTGAATAGCAATACAATTCTGACAAGATTGAAAAAATGGTAGCTGTAAGTTTGTGTTTTCTGGATTTGCATATGCAATGCTGATGTTTGTATTCTTTAGACTTATTCAGTATTGTTATCTAACCTCAGTTTTTCGGAAGAAAAACAATTTAAGCAAACTTGGCTTTTTATGCTAGAAAATGATAAGAATGTTCACTAGACACCTAAACTGTTCTTTTCAGGTCTAATTAGAGTCAGATAACTGAGTTGATATAGTTTTCAATGCAGTTTGGCATAGTTATATAGTTTTCAGTGCACCTTGGCAGAGCATATATAGTTTTCAGTGCAGTTTGGCATAGTTATATAGTTTTCAATCGAAATTGTCAGATCTGATAGAGTTTTCAATGCAGTTTGGCATAGTTATATAATTTTCAATGCACATTGGCAGAGCTGATATAGTTTTCAGTGCAATTTGGCATAGTTATAGTGTTTTCTATGCACCTTGGCAGAGGTGGTGGTATTATTAAATTCTGTTAGTAAAATATAAATTCTGTCAGGCCTTATTTAACAAATATTTGAACAGGAAAATTTAGTATTTGTGTCAGCTCTACTCACCATTATGTAGCTGCAATAAAAAGGAATTGTTTTAAAAATTAAAACCATTTAAGGGATATCTATGCACAAGTTGATATCTTTATAAATAAATCTTATCAGGTATGGATCAATATTCATGTTTGATTGGGAATTTTCAGGAATTTATTTCTTAATAAATTCTTATCATTGGAACATAAATTAAATTTCTTGTAGACACATTGAAAAGAATGGATTTTATTTAAGACACCTTTCTTAATTGCAGAAATCCCCCTGATTGTCACCATTCACAAAGGATACCTCATCGATGCCATTTTGGTAATTGTTCACCTTGTAAACAGATTTGCCGGAAGTCTCTCCCTAACTGTCAACACAGCTGCACTTCAGTTTGCCATTCAGCAATCCAGGTCAAAATGAAGGACAATGTAAGCAGCTAAAAGGTTATTCATTTGAAGGAGAAGACATAAAGATTTGAGCACAAAAAATAATCTAGGAGGGACTTGGGTTTAAATTTATCCAGCACTCTCCCCGTTTTTCCTCCCTCTCTCCTGTTAGATATTCTGTCAGATTTGAGGAATAATGAAGCTTTGCAGTATGAGATAATGGTGCTGATTGATAAGTAGGCTCTGCGGATCTGCTCCAAGGTTTTTCTTGTCAGAAAGACCAATGGCATTCTTGATGATTGAGCTGAATTGACTAAAGCAAATTTTTAAACCATTTGTTTCTCAAAATCTAAAAACTGCAGATAGCACCTTGTTGCACAGAAGGTCATATTGACCTTTTACCTAGACTTAGACAAGTGACTGTGAATGTGATACACAGCACATTCTCTACTAGTTACACAAGTTTACAAACTTTAGTGTGTTTGGCTAAGTGGTGTGAGGCACATGCTTTTACATATCATTCACATCTCACCTTTGTGGTTCTTTCCAGGTTCAACCTCCATCAGATTTAATAGATGCCATATGTGCTGAAAAATAACATTAAACCCACAAAACAAAATAACTTTTGTGGTTTTATTCTAAAGGGTATTAGAGTAATAGATTTCAAGGAGGAAATAATGAGCATCATTGATCATTTGTCACTAACTTGTAGATATGAACTTAAATTTGGTACATGACCCTCTCACAAGGTGAAGTATATGCCTATTCTCTGTGCTTTAATGCAGCTTTTGAGTTATAGGACAAATAATAAATATTGATATGTGGCATTAATCATATTTTTAGGATCATGAATGTGAGATGCAGCACACATTCTAACGCTAAATGTGAAATCTGTTTATAATGAATAAAAGTGAAATCTGTTTATAATGAATAAGTGTATTTTAATCTTCATGACCAAGGAATAAGTTTAATATCTCTAAATCAATGCTTAGGTATCACAGTATGAATTGATCTATTTCATAGGCATATCATTTCCCCCCTACTTTTTTTCTATCTTTTTCCTCTCTGTCTGATGGTATCCTGTCTATAAGTCTACCTTGACAGCTGTCAAAAATGTGGATTGTTTATACATGCAACTAGAATGAAAATAAAATGTGAAATCCTGATAAAGATTTAGAGAAAATTCAACCATTTCATTTACAGACACCAAGAGCGGGCCCCTGGGAAAGTAGGCAAGCAGAATGGGTTGAGGTAGTGAACAAGCCATGTCCTTCTTGTCCACAGCTTTTAAAGGTGGAGTGTCATGGCAAACATGAGGTAAATCAATTTTTTAGTTCAGATTATCATTGGAATGTAAATTGTTACCAGTGATCTTTTATCATACATTGACAGAAGTTTGCATGTGGATGATTTCAGGCACTGTGGTTAGGCAGCTCTGTTCATAGTTTACAAAACCAAGGGTATTAGTCTGTGTAATATGAATCACTGGGTAGTGTTACAAGGTTGTAAGTTGAAACTGTTATTGAGTTCATATTTGTATTTAAATTTATTGATTTTCTTGAGTAATATTCTGACAAATTATTGATAGGTCCATAAATTATTACCCATGTCTGTCCATATACGCAAATCCATTCTTCCTATATAGCACATACATGTGAACCTCCCAGGGAGAAGAGTGTTTCTCCCAAGTTGATGGGTGTCTCCCATCTCTCCTGTCTCCTGTGTCTCACCCAGATCTCCATGTATGCAAATTTATTACTGAAAAATTAAATTTGTTTCATATTTTTCACATTTTGATTCCAGTGTAGTAAAATTTATCGTAGTAAACCCTGTGCATCACAAAAACATAAATGCCACAGATCATGTTTCTACTTTAGTTATGTTACCCAATCATAATATCATTGGAGAACTACTTCTACCTCACAAATCTAGCATTGACAGATAAGCATTTTAGCCAAAAGAAGCTAAAAGGATGCATAGAACCTCAAAACTCTTCTGGCATATGATGTACATCTTGGCACCTCAGTTTTTAAGAGAAATCTCTGCACTCGCTCTCAAGCCTTTGCCATCCTAGATATTGTACTTAACTGACATGTTAGAAGTTATTAGATCAGATTTTAAGTTATTCAAGTATAGTGGCCCTCTATCAACTACGTTGTAGGTAGCACAGGAGACATTGACTTAACTACCTTAATCTCTAAATGACAATAGTAACATTCATGTTCCGTTGTTATTAGGTTCTATTTGGATGAGTGAAATCTCACCTTGCAGGTTTGAACTGAAGTTTCCAACTGAATCCCTGTGAATTTCAGTTCTTGTTTCTCTGCATCACCTGCCAGGTCTACAGTTTTGACATCAGGTGAAAATTATCTTTGGAAGATTCTGTTTTCATTTGATTCCACTCAGTTGGGATAGGCAGCACAATCAGTACATTGGAGTGAAACTGTTCTCTATCTTTACCCATACCAAGGGACAGAAATTTGAGTACACTTCTCTAGCTTTCTCAGCGATCTCTCATCCTAAAAGGCTCAAGTTGATCTGCAGGAACCTTTACTCATGACATTAAGGTTTCCACTCTAGATTGTTCAGCAGCTTCATACAGATGTGGCTTCACCACTTTTGCTGGATTTGTGGGAGAAAAAATATTTCCTTTTCAAAGCCATTCTTTGACAGATGGAGCCTTTTCTAGTCAGGTTATCTAGAAGCTATCTTACATGGAGACCAGAGATGGTCTCCCTCGTTTGTAAGGGGATGTATCTTCCTCCACCTGTTATCTATTCGTCTAATGTACTATGATTTGGGTAACATATTTCAAGAAGAAATCAGTTTTTTTAGTAAAATATATTTCTTTGAGAATATTTACAAAAAACACCTACACCCTCCTAGCCTCCAAGCAGTTACATCACATAGAGAGCATACCTTTCGCTTCTGTAGTAACTGAGATAATCACAGGATTTGTCACCAATCCTTATGCCAATGGGAGGTCACTCTGCCTGACTGCCACCTAGGTGGGCAGATAACTTGGTTTCTTTTAGCTAAAATTTTATCTGGGAGTGCTGGATTTGCAAGTTAATAGTAGTTATCTACAGGTATTATGACTGGGTAAATATTTTCAAAGAAAGTTATTTTACTAGAAAAATTGGTTTTAATCCTTTGAAACATGAATGTAATCAAGATTAAAGTACCTATCACAATCTGCTGTTGTAATCCCTTATGTCTGGAATGAATGAGGTTTTGTCTTTGTCTATAATGCTAGCTACTAATAATTGTTTCCAGGATTTGATTGTCATTATTAAAGATTGGTGATAGTGATGATGACAACAAATATGTCTGCAAATTAGGCTTAAAATTAGAAAGGGTGTGATGGCATAATGTAAGCAGTTGTGCATCATGTGAAAAATCTTACTGACATTAAAACAACATTAAACCTAAATAGTACAATGGTGACTAGTTCTGGCAGACAATCAGCAATATGAATCTACACACTCGCAGGAAACAATTTAAACTTCTGATGCACTCAGTAGAATTGTACTAATAGTACCACATTCCAGTGCAGACACTTAAAGGACATCTTCCATTATGAGGCTGACTCTAGAGGAAGCTGGGATCAGTGGTTACATCATCACTTATATTGTGAAATGAATATTTTACTAATAAAAATTTAAATATGTTCACTGGTTGTAATACTTTAATTGACGATTATCCTCTCTCTTTTAATGTTAAATTCCAAATCAAAGTTTTGGAATCTTCTGACCTATTCTGACCTTGCCTGTTGTTTCTGTTACATACATGCATGTCATGAATTTCGTACCTGCTTTTAAAAGAACCCACAATTTAAACAATAGATGACCTAGTTAAAGTTTGGCTTTCATCTATTTCTATATAAAATATGCCTGAGATATTGTTCAATTTGATTAAAACATTTACCATTTCATCATAATATGGTTACAAGACATTCACATTTGAGTTGCCTAATGAATTGCAATAAAAATAGTTTAAAGCCTGGTATTATGAAAACCAGGCTCAAGTTTGATTTCCAGGCAAATTTTAGTTTTGGTCCCCTTGTTATTTATAAATGTCTTCACTAAAATCAGCCAGGGTTTCTTTAGTTGTAATTTTATCATGAGATAAACATTTATCTCATTGTGATTTTGTGAAAATAACATTGTAGACTGCACTTCTTTTAACAGCTATGCCACTGTCCTAATTTATTCATAGATTATATTTGTTCTTAGGCATGGTATGTGTCGATCATAAAATGACGGATATATTGGTACCCCAATCATAAAAGTGAATTCACATTACATGGGTGCTTCCTTGTAAGTCAGACCACACAACAAACAACTTAGTCTTTGATCTGCCATAACATAAAGCACCAGTAAATCGGTGTCTTATTATTTATTGTACTGATTAGTACTAACAAATTGCATAGGCCCAGATCTTCTGAATCATTATAGAATGCAAATCAGGCTCTGTACCATTTGCAGTTGGACCCAATTTATAGGCTAGTATATATGGTAATTGATTTCATGCATGATTTTTTTATATGCTTTTATAAGCTTGCAAAAGGTTTATACAAATAAAAATTTCTTGAATTTTTTCCCATAGATCTCCACTGTTCCATGTGCTGAGGTACAGCCCTATTCCTGTGGAAGAAAATGTGGACGAAAGCTTCCATGTGGGAATCATTCATGTTCTTTGATCTGTCACACTGTTGAAATGGCTACAGAAGACAGTGTGGTATAAGTCCTTTTTGATACTTTATATTTGTTGAGCTTACATTAACAGATGGTGTGACAATAATTTCACTTTACAAGCAACAGTGCTGCTGACAGTGTCATAAATGTTAGGACTCCATGTGAAAGTTTAGTTTTACAGTTTTGTGTTTCATTCAGTGAAGCACATCACAGTATGTTTAATGGTTCATAGATGAAACATCATATCCTTCAGAGTCATTTCCTGATATTAATTGTATTGAATGTTTTATCACTAGATGACATCTTTAAAAACCTTCAATAATTTTATTTTTAAAATTTAAATTTGAACATTTGTGGAATATGACAAGAACAAATAACAGCTTTAATAATCATAAATAAAAAATGGTGCATTGTGAGGCAGTGTAGTACCAATATTCTCTTTTTTTACTACATAGCACAATTTCACTATCTCGTAGTCTTGCAATATCTTGTAGATATTACCTTCTTAAGCAGGATACAATCATGCCATTAAAGTACTTACTGGATTATTCACTAAAAGATACCTAATTGGTCCTAAATGAAAGTACTGCCAGTCTGATGTATAGCAGCAGTTGTGACCAACTTGATAATTTTGCTATCACTACTCCTGCTGAACAAAAAGTCATGTTGAAGAGGTTTTCACTAGAAGCCTTCTTACTATGAGTAAAAAAGTATTTTACAATATCCTTGTTGTCATCCATAGGCTGGAAACAGTTGTGAAAAATGTGAGTTGCCTTGCCAGCGACCTCGTCCAGAGGGCTGTACTCATGAGTGCCTGTTGCATTGCCATCCTGATCCTTGCCCGGAATGTTCACAGATGTTCCGCATGTGGTGTC
This sequence comes from Potamilus streckersoni, assembly GCA_016746295.1. Lineage (NCBI taxonomy): Eukaryota > Metazoa > Mollusca > Bivalvia > Unionida > Unionidae > Potamilus > Potamilus streckersoni. Next base: position 15,732 of record JAEAOA010000015.1, on the reverse strand, counting down.
ATTGTCGGGTTACAATTCAGCATGTGCCATGTAGTGAGTGGACACAGAGTACATTGGAGAGAAAGAACCAACTCAAGTCATGTGGAGGACAGTGTCCAAAGCTGGTAGGTGTTTAATCAGAGATGATAAATGTTTCTAATTTTCCATTGGTTTTTATATACTTCAAACTTTAAGGAAAAGATAAAACACTTAGCCATATAATTGTAATAGGTATCCAGCAGATTCTCAAAAAAATATCATTTCTTCCTTAATTAATTATTTGATGATATAGAAATGTTATGTGCAGGCTTTTTGTAGAGATTAGAATTTTCCTTGCTGAACAACAAGACTTGTCTTGCTTATATTTGTTCCACTTTATAAATGAATTAAGCAAATGCAGTTGGGGTTTTGCACATCAGCACAACAGAAGCAAAGAAATTGAGTCATATCAAATCAATTTATTTTACTTTTTATTTTCAAAAGTATTTACTTTTTTAACTTTTTAATCTTTGGGTGCTTACTAATAACAAAGAATGCAAAAATGGCAAGACTATTTTTGCCAACAAATTGAAACTCTCTCTAGTGAGAAGTTTATTCAATGGCTTGTTATACTTGTGTCAGTTTATCAATTAGCATAAATATTGCTGCTCCCACTGAACTGCTTGAAGGATTGCACTGAATCTTTTGCACACATTTATCCCAATTTCTAGATAATATGAAATGAAAATGATCCTGCATAGATATCCAGTATGGCCACCACAGCAGCAACTTCTCCTGAATGGATGGTCATACATGGATTATTCACTAAAAGATACCTAATTGGTCCTAAATGAAAGTACTGCCAGTCTGATGTATAGCAGCAGTTGTGACCAACTTGATAATTTTGCTATCACTACTCCTGCTGAACAAAAAGTCATGTTGAAGAGGTTTTCACTAGAAGCCTTCTTATGATGTCTGGTGTATTCTGAATGAAAATAGTTTGGTTGGATACTCAATATGGTTGCCATGGCATCCATGTTGAAAATCTTGTCTTTTTTTCTCATCACTGCCATCTCACATCTGTCTGCGTGGGTTCATGTCTAATATTCAGCAAATGTGGATATGTAAGAAAGCTGGCCAGTAGCTTTTCGTGGGTGAGTGGTTCTTTCTGGGGATTTCCTGGTTTCATCCTCCACCATTAATACTGGCTGCCATGTATAGACTATCACGTGCTGAAAAATGGAGTTACAACTACAGAACAACAACAATAACAACAACAACAATCACTTCTCCTAAATGAATGGTCTTTTCAGCATGGGATTTCACAAAATGACTTATGATGTCTAGTTGTTTCTAAATGAAAATGGTGCTGATCTGATGTCTAATATGGACACCATGACAGCTGTCTTGAAAATCTTGTAATGAATTTTCTGCCAGAATAGACACAAATATTAGCATAGGATTTTCACCATGGACATCTTTTCCAGTCTAATGGGTCCACCAAAGCAACCATCTTGAAAATCATGTTAATTGCTACTTCAAAAAAGAAATTTGTATCAGCATGGGCTTCTCACAAAAGACATTCTAATGATGTAAAAGTAATCTTAAATAAAATCATGCATATCAGATGTCTGGTATGGCCATCATGAATTAATATTGCTACTCCTCCTAGTTGTAAAGTCATAACATCCTGTGCTTTTTACTTCAAGAACTCTTGTGATGTTATTTCTAAATGCAAATGGTGACAATCTGACATCCAAAATGGACACAAGGGTAGCCATCTTGAGAATTTTGTTATTGCTACTGATTCTAAATAGCAAATCATATTGATACAGGTTTTTGCCAGAAAACTTATTATGATATCTAGTAGGGCCTTGAATGAAAAGGTGCTATCACATCTCAAATTTTGATGCCAAAGAGTATATTGAAAATCTTGTCATTAATTTTTCTGAATTGATGGTCATATCAACATGAATTATGTCAGAAATGATTTCAATACTAAGCGCTTGGAAAAAATAAATCATCCTATTTTGAATTTTATGAATTTGGGGATGGGATGGTGACAGTAGAGAGTCAGTTAAATAGAGGGCTCTTGTTATGACATTTAAATGCTTGCTAATGTTTTCTGCAGTATAATTGAGATTTTTAAGGCATTAGTTCTATAAGCAATCTTACTGTTGGATCAAAGAATGAAGTGGCATTTTATCCATTATTGATATCTTCCAAATCAGTATTTGGAACATATCCATTGTCATGACCTGAGTATTATTTTATGAACCCAGTTGCAAAATTCAGGAAATGACAATCAACAAATTTCTTTTTTGTTGGGAGCATCCAGACAATGAAAACGGTACAAGCATTCATGGAAGTGAGTCAAATACACATCGTCAGATGATTCATATACCATGTAAAATACTTGAGGACTTGTCAGTGGCTGTGTGTGTCAGCCATTGACAACAATTGGTCATAAGTATTTGATGAAATCAGAGCTGCTTGATTCAGGGAAAATTTTCACTTGCAATTTTACTGTAAGAAATGTTTTGTAAAAGTGATGTAATGCATGAAAGACACTAAAATAGCTAATTATATCCACTGATTTCCATGCCTGGGTGACTTTGATTTTTATCAAACACTTTAACCATTTATTTCAACTAACTGAAATTTAAAGTAAAGGCAATGAGTTCAAAGTTATCCAAAAGCCTATGATCCAGGACGGATGTTAAATATATGATTTGACATCATAACAAAATTTGTTTAATGATTGCTTAAAAATCTTAGTTTTTATCTCAAAAATACAGAATCCTTTTTTTTCAGTTGTCTTGTGGTCACCAATGTGGACTCATTTGTCACCCAGGCAGCTGTCTCCCTGACAAGCAGTGTGAGAAGAAGGTGAATGTGAGATGCAGCTGTCAAAGAAGGAAAAAGGAATTTCAGTGCAGAGATGTCCAGACTGGCAAAACTAAACTTGAGTGTGATGATATATGCATAAAGGAGAATAAGAAAAAGAAACAGGTACATTAAGAATAAAAACACTTTCTCCATTATTTCCTGGTACCTCTTGGTCAGGTTATTGACTGTTAATTCAAAATAATGATTCTCTGGACTACTAAAGAGTACAGAAGAAAAGAGGCGGAATTATGTTACTGAATCTCTAATCCAACGGAGTTACTAAAACCATTTCTCTGTATTTAAACATGACTTAAATTTGCACACTTAATATTGTCATTGTTAGAACTACACATTAAGACTTAGAGTAAAATCTTTATAATAAGCATAGTCTCATATTGTTTTGCTGACTAAAATAATAAAAATGACTTCTATATCTTAACATGATTTGTACATAACATGCTTTGAGAAAACTTTATAGAAGACTTGCATTTTTGTTAAGGAAGAAGGCTGTTAATTTTGGGATTAAAAGGGCTTATGTTAAGGTCACCAACTGAAAGAAGATGGTTTTCATAAAATAACATTAATTCTGCATCATGTACTTTATGGATGACTTTAGAAAAAGTTTATTAGGTCAATGGGTCAGATGTAAAGCTCTCTCTGAAAGAAGAAAGTGGTTTCTGTTGAAATGTTTCAATCATTAAACACAGTGCAGGTATATAATATATATATATATCATTTGTACTCTTTGTATTAGTAGAGGTCATATCTGATAGTTTATGATATGTACTCACTGATTGTAAAATGGATATAGGACATTAAATACAGTATGAGTGTATAATGTGCATTGTATGATACACTTGTTTATTGTTGCTAAAGGTACACAATGTCTATTAGATGCACTAATTATATACAGTCCATTATCTCTAAGGGCACTCATGTGTACTATCTGTACTTCATCCAAACCTTTGCAGGTTGGTATGAGGGGATTAAGTCAATTGTTTCAGAGAAGTAATTAAGGGTGTGAATATGTGCTTCATGTATCAAAGTCTTCAGATGCTGAAGTTTTCAGACTTCTTTATAGCAAATTGTAAATATAATGGAATACTCCTGTTATGATTACCTGTATTTTTGTGACTCCAGGTACATGATTTTACCTAATATTTGTAATGTTTTATTCATAGCTATAAATTAATGTGATTATCTTAGTTAGATGTTGACTACATGACTAGGGTCTGTTTTAGGAATATTAAGAGCATAAAATTGCATAGGATCTATAAATAGGTGTTTATGTATATGTTGGCAGTTACTAGCAATAATCTTGATAATAAGATTTTTTTCATGACTTTGGGTTAATTTCTCTTTGGCTGGTGAGTTTGGATGGTTGTAGATAAATGAAGTAATTTCTCATTGGATGGGCTAGGCCACATGAATAGGTATTTTGAAGCATTTATTGAGTAGCATGATCCATCATGTGGGGGTATGTTGTGAATTATAGTCCTAATGAAAGGTGTATACAAGAAGAGAACAAGCAATCACATTCATTTCTATTTTGGAGTTCTTATTTCTTGTGTTCCTATTGTAACATAAAGTCTGCTATGTTTTTCTTGTACTTAGATATTATTTGAGAGGAAAAACATTTGTTTGGACTGTTAACTGCTCATCTTTTGATTTATAATATTATTCTTTAATTATTGTTATTCAAATGAGTTCTGGACAATGCCATTTTGAATATGTCAAGATTCCTGGCAGGCCAGTACATTTCTGGTTATGAAATTTATATGGAGCTTTTCGTTCTTTTGGACTTCAATCTAAGTTCATCAGGATTATTTTGGAGTCTCTTCATAATAATGTAAGTTTCTCTCACATTTTCATTTACAGCATTGATAATTGTTTGTTAAGTTGTACAAAACTTGTTGGTTTTGCTTCTTTCTGTTACTTAGATTATGAGAATAGAGTTGCATCATTCTTCTGGCCTCTCACCCTACTAAGATTGCTCAGACTGTCAGAGACGGCCAATTCCAGACTGCTGGAGCTGAAAGAACAGGATATTTTTTAAAAAAATTTTGTCACCTTCTTGACTCGGAGAGAAGACAGATTCAGGATATCACATTACATATGGTTGCTTTAGGGGACTTTCTTTACTCATTTTGCTGCCTTTTGTGGGGAGATCTTTCTTCCTCCTTGGCAGCCTAGTGGGTACAAGTCCTTCAGCAGTCACAGTGCTTTGTAGTTTCTCCCAATATTACCAGAATTTTTTGTCCTTTGCAAAAATCATCCATGCCATCTGCTGCTTTTCCATTTTCCAACCAAACCAGCTAATTAACTGACTGACTGTTGATTCTTTATTCAGAGTTGACTTGTGACAAGTTTGAGCTCAAACCAGTTGAGTGATCTGTTATCAATGGTGTACTATGGGGATCCATCCAGCTAATCTGTATGGTTGTCCTTTGGTTTCCCTACTGATTCCCTTGGTAATCCAAGCTCATGATATCCATTTTATCTTGTGGCAGCTATGCATCTTAATGATACCTCTCCCTCACTTCTTCCTAGTATGATTTATATGACTGTAGATGGCTTCCCTATAACCACCATGAAAATGCAGGGACAACCTCGGTCAGTGTGTAAACCCAGATCATAATGTGGACAAGACTGAGTTTAGCTTTAATGCTGTGACTAAAGAAGGCTATGGGATCTTGCCTACAGCCAAATGTCTGCCTCTAGGTATGCTGAGTCAGGGTTTTATGCATTCATGGATGATAAAAATTAACATTCCTCCTTATGGCTGCTTCAGTAATTGGGATGATTATTAATCATCTGTCCAACAAGATTATGGAGTCCAGTAGCACCAAAACCTTTTTTCCGAGTTTATGCTTGAGCACATTGAGACACATACCATGTAAAAGTCCAGAGTTTGTACAAAGACACTGCTGTAGTAAATGTCTCTGCCATTCTTTTCTATTATGTCAACCCTCCAGGTATTTCAGACAACATTGACGTTGGTGAGAAATATCTTCTTTTCTTGGCCTGGCGTCACTTGCAGTCTTCACAAGACAGGTAAAAGCCATGATTGAGAAGCACTGAGCTGCAGTATGAAAGATGCTAACAAGACACATAATAAATGCAATGATTTTCTTGTGCAACCATGATTTAGTGAGATGAGTTGCTTTAAATTGCTTATCATACATGGAGGAAATACAGAGCAAGCTCAGAAACATTAGACATATTAATACTTACTCAAATAGGGGCCCTCAATCTTTTAAAGACTTTGATTTCAATAGGGCTCTAACAGAGTAGATCAGGAGGAAAGAAAGATGGATTTTGAAATATTTTTAAACATTGAACTCTGGTTGTTTCATCGTTTTTCCTTTATCCCTCCGTTTTGTTTTGTTTTTTTTGACCCCCACCCCCCTTTAGGTAAATTCCTGACAGAGATCTCAAAAATAGATTACCCTCATCAAATTAACTTAATATTGAGAGTGAACTGGATTTCTCTACAGTTCATCTACTTTGATAACAAATGAATGTTTTAAAAAATTGTTTTGTTATCTTTTGTGCCATGAACATTGTGTGTGTTTGTGTTTTCATGTATGTATGTATATATGACTAATTATGTAGTTTATTTGTATGCAAGTATTATACTGACTAAATAGTGTCAATTACAATTTTAAAGTTTGAAATGTTTAAAACATTAAAAGTTAAAATCTTAAATGGCAAAAGCTTTAGTCAGAAGGGGTAAACATTTTTTAAATCGAGACCATTTGTCTCATTAGACCTTGGTTTTTTATGTTTACAGTGGCATCTCTCAATCTCTCTCTTTCTGTCTCTCTTTTACACCCAGACCTGGTTGCTATAAAAAATATCACAAGCCCATGCTTAAATTCATCAAGCCCAGACTACCATTAAATGCATCTGTCCAGTACACATCATAATGCTTTATCAACAAAAATTAACTGTGCATTCACAAGCATGTGTTTATTATTGTCTTTCAGTACCTATTTCTTTGCTAATATCATCTTGAAAGACATAGGTACAATAATAGTTATTATTTCAACAAGATTAACATAAAAAATAATAAAGACAACTAATTAGAATGTTCATTTTAGTGTGTCAGAAAAGTTATGTACAGGTTTTGTTCCTATTTTGACAGGCATGGAACACAAGAATGATGTATCAAAGGTTTTGGAAACTAAGTTTATTTCTGAGTTGATTATGTCCTGTTTACACAGTGTGTTTATCAGAAAGATAATGAAGGTAATATAGGTGTTTCTGACTAGGTCTTACATACTTTTTCAAATAAGCAAATTAGTTGTCGCCAATTATTCTTCTTAGTGCTATATTTACACAAGGGAATACCACTTGGTTGGTGTTTGTAGATGATATTTGCCATACATTACCGTAACATCACTGGAAGCTTAATATGTTCAAGATGCATCTCATTTTGGGTCTCTCAGCATGCATAACATCAGTCACTTCAAATGGAAATAACTGAAGCAGTCATCACCTGACAATGATTTATGAACCAAATCATTACATTCTCTGTGGATTATTCATGGGACTTTTAATGGATTCATTGTATTTGAGTCTAACACTGTCAACAAAAATGTTAGTGATATGCCACAGCTTGATAATGATGACATGGACATACTGATTACTTATTATGGTGAGACAAGATAGAACACTGATGTAGTAAATAGTGCCAACATAGTAAGGGATTGGAAGATTCTCAAGTACATTGTGTACAACAGCTATAGTGGACTGTGGATGAGATGAGTTTTCTTCTTTTTTTTTACTGAATATAAATACTAGATCATTGTGTTTCTGTCTAGTAAATCAGTGTCTAGTTGAACCCTTGACAGATTCAGAAAGAATGTATAAACTGTTTAGTCCTACTCACCCGGCATGATTTTTGACTATTCTGTTTCCTTTACAGTGCTGTGCTGTTTTTGAATTCTTTTTCTTTCACATTTAAAGGTATCTAATTCATACCAAATTGTGAGGCTTTGATGATGGGATAGATGGACTCGGAGTTTGCTTTAGTGGGTCTCATGGATTAGGTTGGTGGGGATAAAGGTTGGATCGATAGATTACAGAAGCACAGGTACCCGCTGCTTTGCTGCAATTTATAATGTATTATTTACTTATTTTATAGAAGGAAGAGGAGATGGAGAGACAGAAGAAAGAAGAAGAATTAAAGAAACAGCAAGCAGAACTGGAGGAGTTTGAAAGGAAAATGAAAGGCAAAAGACGTAAGCAGCGTAAACACCATGAGGTTGTTGAAAAAGAATCCCGTCTACAGAAGTTCAAGGGTTATATCATTGTATGCATTAGTGTTGTAGTGCTTGCTTTATTTGCAGGTTATCTTTTGTCAACTAAAATTGAGGCCCAGGAAGAAACATTTTGATGATGGTTCTTGTTCTTTTGCAATTTATTTGTAATTAGTTGATTTTTGTTTGGTGCAATATTTCAGGAATAATTGAACTTGAGTTGCTGTATGTATATTTGTATGCTGACATGACAGTTGTAGGGGCATGTATGTTAAGGTTTGCATATTGGTCATTTCAACTTGAGTTCTTGTATGTATATTTGTATTCCCACATGACATTTGTAGGTTTGCATATTGGTCATTTCAGGCACCATGGCAGTGCACATTTCATGTTATAGATAAATGCCATAGAAGTAAGATATCAAAGTACTCAAAAATGCTTCCATTTTTAAAATAATTCATGAACATATTTTGGCATGATAGAAGTTAGATAGATGCAGCTTGGAATATGTTTGGAATATACATGCAGCCTCATGGAAGATATTTATAAACAGGAAGCCTCATGGAAGGTATTTATATACATGCAGCCTCATGGAAGATATTCATTTTGAAGTGAACTGGCTTAGTTCACAAATTATTAAATTTCTTGAAATCTAATTACATTTTGACACAGTTTTGGTTGAATATGATGTTAAATAATAAAGTGCACTTGCCAGTTATATAGGACAATTTTATGATATTTCACAAACAAAATGAATCTAAATATCTCAAAGAGGGAAGAAAATAAATGCAGTTAAAAGGGAAATCTTTCATAAGGCAGTGTTGACCTTTATGCTCCTGTTCAAAGTTTGACAGAACAGCCAATGACCAACCATAATAATATACTTGTTTCCAGCTAAATTCAAACTATTAACTTAAAGGAAAAATGTAGTGAATGAAGGGAATAAGCATATACAGTGAAACCTTTTATGGCTGAAAGTGAAGTAAACTTAAATCATGTTTCTTGTTTCAGACTTGATCTTAAAGTTAAAACACTGTAAATCAGTAAACTGAATGAAACCTTTGGTCCCTAATGTTTAATTTTACTCAACAGTGAACTGTATGTAAATAATTGCAAAATATTGTCTTTATTTGCTTGGTTTTGTGGGTTTAAAGCATTTGATAGGCTTATGTGGCGGCCAGAACAGTTTCAGTCAATGAAGGTTACAGGAAGTTATTCTATTATCATTAAAATTTAAACCTTAAGAAGCTACTGGCAAGCTTTCTCAGCTGTTTGAAATGAAAATGATGTGCCACTATGCATGTTAGATGTTGCTTTTGATTTTTGAGTTGGTATCATTTTCATTTTTTTAAATTTCTGTTGATTAACTTTGTTTTTTGTGCAAAACTTTTTCATCATATTTTTCTTGACAGATTTCATTAATTTGAGATTGCATTTTAGAATGCATTTATCGTTAAGATTTTTGTTTAATATAAAATAATCTTCTGAAAAATATGAGTATTGATTTATACAAGAAAGTAAATGACTCCACAGTCAAACCCATACCATTTCTGTTGTAGTATCAATGGTCAAACAGTCATAACAAATGACAAATTTTTGACTAAATTATTTCTGGATGGATTTAATTTACAGTTATAGTTCTTGGTCAAAACTGTGTGTGAATCAGTCATAACAAATGAAAAAATTTAACTAAATTACCATATTTCTTAATGGACTTGACTTGCATATCTGGTACATGGCCAGAACAGTTTGTCAAGTCAAACATCAAGTCTTGTATATGTTAACAGATAAGCATCTTTATCTATCAGAAGAATTTTTAAGGGGATCGAATTTACACCTACTATTTTGTAAAAGAAAACAATACCCTTTGCCATAAAAAAGGTTTCATTTTCATTCAGTATAATTTCAAATTCCGCTGCATTTAACTAAATGAAATAGAAATGACATTTCCTTATGCATGTTGGGTATCGCCCTCATGACGTGTTAGTTTGTATCATTTTTTTTTTTGAAATTGGATTTACATTCATAAGACGCTAAAGGACAAAATTACATGATGTTGTCGGGGCCACAAGTGGCCGAGTGGTCTAAAGCGCTGTCCGTTACGGATCACTGCCATCTCACCTCTGTCTGTGTGGGTTCGAGTCTAGGATTTAGCGAATGTGGATATGTGAGAAAGCTTGCCAGTAGCTTCTCATTGGTCGGTGGTTCTTTCCGGTGATTTCCCAGTTTCTTTCTCCATCATTAATACTGGCCGCCATGAATAGCCTATCTTGTGCTGAAAAATGGTGTAAGGCACAACAACAACAACAACATGATGTCATATACTAATACAGAAATGTAGGATGTACTTTCACTTTGCAGAATGATTGTTATGCAAAAACGTTTCATTTTCACTCAATAGAATTTTTGATGCTATAGTATTTTTTTTCCATATGAAATAAAAATGACAATCCCATATGCATGTTGGATCGCTGTCTTGATAATACAAGTTTTCGCTGCTGTTCATTATGTTCTTGTTTAGTTTATTTAAAAAAACTTTTTCTCATTTTATTTTCATTTGTTTGAGATTTCATTGGAGAATGTTTTTATTGGTAATATAATTACCATTGTAAGGACATTTAATAATTATAAATAGTTTAGACATGGTATTCTTGTTTTGATGCAGTCTGATTAAATTGGGATGGGACAATTAGATTTGTTATCTGACCTTTAGTTTCATCACAACTACAATGATCTGGATAATTTGTTACAATTATTAGTTATTTGCAATTTATTATAAAATCAGTTACCTTGTGATTATTACTCAGATAACTATGTAATGGAATTTACTCAAATGTTTAAGGACATATATAGATGTTTCAGTTTAATTTGATGTTTTTTTCCTGTGGTTAAGAAACAATATTCTTTGATCTTACACAATTTGGTCACACACAGCGTGACTGAGAAAATGGGGAAATGCAAGGAATAAGAATATGTTTGTTTCCAATAGGGAAGACGCTTATAAGTTTGCAAAAAGTGGTCAAATACAGGGAAAGGCTTGTAGATTTGTAAAAACTGCTCAAAGTCAGGGAAAGGCTTGTAGGTTTCCAAAAAAGTGGTCAATATCATGGAGAGGCTTGTAAGTTTATAATAAGTTGTCAAATTCAGGGTGAGACCTGTAGGTTTGCGAAAAGTGGTCAAAGTCAGATTTACAAAAGTTGTGTCAAAGTCAGAGAGAGGCTTGTAGACTTGCAAAAAGTGGTCAAAAAGAGGAAAAATCTTGTAGATTTGCAAAAAGTGGTCAAAGTCAGGGAGAGACTTCTAGGTTTGCAAAAAGTTGTCAAAATCAGGAAGAGACTGAGAATTTTGAGAAGTCGCTTTTGATGGATCATAATTTAACTGACTGCAAATTGAAGTGTCGAGTTAGATTACCTGATTTTGTAGAATTTATGGAGCTTTTTTGATAAGCCATTTAAAGCTACACATACAGCTCTCTATTAATGACGTGACTTTTCAAAATAAATTACATTATTTGGAAACTATACATAAGACCTCTGAGACTCGTGTCAAAATGATGTACCCATCCAATGGGCAGCAAAATTATTAATGTCAGTCAGAAGAAATTTAAGCAGCAAAAGAGGACAGCATAAACCTGTGTTTCTGGCAAGAATATTAGGATTAGTAGAGGCTACAATTTTGATTGTTTTAGTTGTAGTACCAATGTCATTGTACAACATTAATTAGATATAGGAGGAGACAGAATGCTCTTTCTTTAAAATAAGAAATCCTGTTTGGTTTGTCATATTGCAGTCTTAATTTGCGACTTATCATTCTAATTTTGTTTGAATTTAAAGGGTTAAAAAGACAAAATCGTCATTCATTTATTGCAAATTATTAATGTATCGCAGACTTTACACATTACACAGAGTATTAAATGTAACTAATTGATCACAAACAGTTTAAATATTGTAGAAATGTGCTTATATGTTCTTCATTAGAGCTATACTTGTTTTTGAGGCTACAAACTCTCTTTTAGTGCATGATATGATCAGACATCTGATTCAGGTTGAACTCTAATGTTATGAGAGAGTCTCATAATAGAAGCAAATTTTAGTCTTTGAGATATGTTGTTTTGTATACCAAAATGTTGATTTGAGTAATTTAGGAACTTTAGTGAACCTTAACAAATAAATTTCATCCAGGAAAAAACTGGGAAAGACCTGGACTTTTTATTGAGAAATGTTTGAGAACCCTGTACATAGTTAATAAATGTTATTTCCAGGTTGCATGAAGTTTAAGCAATCAGTTCAAAGAAAGAAAACAGTTATAATTTTATCTTTCTGGTTAAAAGTTGTGACCATATTCTGCACAAATCCACTTTAATTAATATAAAATGACAATTCCATCAATATACTTATGCAATAATGGATTGTGTAATGGCTTTGTGACATTAGAAAAGAGGTAATACAGTCAGTAAGTTTATAATCTGCCTCTTTTAATTTTAGAGCAGTTATGTACAATGTACATTGGCTTTCTTATGAAAACAAAAGAAAAATAGAAATGTCAACATCTGTGCAAATAATTACTTTTAAGGGGTGGGAAGAATTCAAGGAAAATATGGCCTTGATTTCACAGGCAGAAAATAAATGTGGACTTGCTATTAAAATCTAGCTATTTTATTGGCAGTTAATTTTATGTTTGACTTACAGTAAAAAAAATATTTTAAGTCTGAACATAATCTTAGGACTGTTTTTGAAGTTTGGACCATGCCTGGAATTTACTTACATAACTTAAGTCTGAACTAAAGCTTAAGTCAAGAATCCGACAGTCTTATAGCCTGAAACTTAAGTCTGACATATTATAGACCAAACAAATATCTTAAGTAGATATTTAACTTTGAGATTATTAATATATTGATACGTAGGATGGATAGAGGCCTGGCCCATCTTTTTCAACATGCTCAAAAATGAAATTCTAGCTAAAATCCCTCAGAAATCAGACACAGTTTTGGAGTACATTTCACAATTTATCAAGCAAATATAATTTAAATTTGGAAATTTAAAGTAGTACAATTATTCAGATTATATATATGCAGGACTGTCAACTAATAATTTCACTTATTGCTGAAGTTTCTTAAGAAGAAAATACCAGATCAGGATATATTTGTCATCTTTTGTGTTGTACATATATATTTAAATGATATGTGTATTGATGTTTTTATTCATACCATCTTGGTAAAAATGCAGCAAACACTTCTTGTGTTAATACCTTAAATATTTTCATTGCCAGGTGGATATATAGGAATTAATAATTTTAACAATTATCCAGGAATTGTTTAAATGTTTGAAAATATAAATATAAATGTAAGTTATATTTTCAGGGTTTCATCAGTTATGCTTTAATAATAGATTTGTATCAGTCAGATGAAAATAAAGGTTTGGTATGAAATTTGTTGACTTGCTTGTTTATTTCAAAATTAGTTTTTTTGGCACTGTTTCAGTCTGGACACAACCATGCATAATTCACACCTATAAACACAGTGTCCCATAACAAGAAATAAATTTTCTGTACCAAAAAGGCACAAATAAAATGGACAAGGTGCATATTTTATCTTTAATTTGATACATTTACATCAGTCAATAATTAAGTATTCTAATTTTCACTTTTTGTTTTAAAATAATAAATTCACTCTAGTGATTTGTAATGATTGAACCAATGCTTTACAGGAATATTTTCTACATTCTCCTAATCACATGTATGTATGTATGTATGTATGTATGTATGTATGTATGTATGTATGTATGTCTGTCTGTCTGTCTGTCTGTATGTATGTATGTATGTATGTATGTATGTATGTATGTATGTATGTATGTATGTATGTATGTGTGTGTGTGTGTGTGTGTATATGAATGAATGAATGAATGAATGAATGAATGAATGAATGGATAACAAAGGTTTACTAAGAGGCAGATGTAAAATAGGGATAACAGTTTAATTTTTACCAGTATTGCACTTACATCATGACTACCATTTGTGGAGCCTCATGTAAATTGCATAAGTGATATTTGATATATATATATAGCTTTTTTAGAATTAATGGGTCTGAATGATGAAACTTTATTCATTTGTAATGGATAGGGCTTCTGTTATGTATTGTAGGCAAAACTGGAATTGCTGCTAAAATCAAAGAAGCAGACCTTTCCAAATTGATGTTACTGTTTTCCCCTTCAGCTGATGATGTTCTTTATCATACATAGTAAAGTCTATTCTGGAGACATTAACTGATATGTTCAAAAGACCTAAATATAAAACAGCACAGTTCAGAAACATTTTACAAATAACCAAGTGGAACTAAAAGAAATCAATTGGTTTGATTTTATGAGGCATTACATGCTATTTACTTGTCCTGGAAACAACTTGTATACTTCCAACAGCTTGACAAACCAGATGAAAAAAGAAAAGAGAATTCAAAAGAAAGTAGATGATCTCAGATTCATTTTACTATGTGCATATTAGAGGATGTTGTATCAGCATTTAATACATTGAACCCTGTATTTCAAAAGCACAATGGGAATTTTTTTATACCATCAGCTTTTGAAATTGTTTTTAAGGCTTTAAAGAGCCAAAATGTTTTAAATCATGCTACCAGACAGAACTAGAGGAAAAACATGAAAAAGGGTATTGATTTTATGTAAAAGGATACATTGCTATCAAACAAGCAGTTTCAGAAAAAAGTACCAAAAAAATTTTACTAAAAAAACTTGTAAATCTGAACAAGATATTTCTACTAAGGATTTCATTGATGTTGCTTTTGCTTTAAAAATCTTGAGGAATGGTTCCACTGCCATTTTTTCTGAGATATATAAGGAATCATTTAAAAATTTAAAAATTGTGATTGTAGCTTTACATGAAATTCTATGGTAAGGATAAAAAAGCAGAAATGAAAAATCCCTTGTACATACTGTAGCATGCAGAAGAAAATTGTCAGTAGGAATGATCCTTTGCAATCAGCTGATTTGTGAAGAAGGCTGTAGGTTATATGTCATATTCACATAACCTCATGAAATCATTTTAAAGATGAAACATTGCAGACTGATGACTGTCTGAGCGGTAGAAAATAAAAGAATTATTAGACACTGTTAGGATATGGTCATAGGCATCAAAGAGGAAAATTGTAAAGAAGTTAATTTATTTTGGGTGTTTCACACAAATAAAAATAGACAATGTAAATGATGTCATTTTATTATGCTGTTGGCCAGTTATGATCACAACACTGGCCCACTTTTTGAAATGAATGCAATTGATCCCATTTTTCTCAAACCTGGCTGCAATACGGCTTTGGTAAATAGTAAAATTTTATTTCGAAAGAAGTTATCCATGCCTCAATGCTCCCCACTCGAAAATTGTGGAATTGTAATATAATATCCTATAAAGCTGCATAACTTTGAATTTGATTTTTCAGAGGTCATGAAAGTTCAGATTATCAGGAGTGAAGTAAACAATTTCTTGCTTTAAGTAATCTGAGATAGCATATGTATTAATGTTTGGTTATAATGCAAGGATATTTGCTTTTTGCAGATTAAAACAGAAGTTGACTACACGTAAAATAATTCAGAATGGTCAGAGCTGAGAAGAAATTTAA
>JAEAOA010001496.1:0-55068 GCA_016746295.1 Potamilus streckersoni | reverse complement strand
ATAAGTTGTAATATTCTTCTGAATTATTTTTATTTTATCAATATAATGTAATAGTAAGTTCTCATTTCTACTATGAAATATTTTACTGATTTAATATTTTACTGAATTGATGTTCATTATATTTATAATATAATATTATTGAGTTTCCTTCTTCCACAATCATAATGTAATGAAATATTTTACAGCTTCGATGTTCATTAGTATTTGTTTGAAATAATTAACAGCTTCATTTTACAATTTAATAGAGAATAAATATATACTCTTTAAATAATAAGTATAACACTCACAGATCTTTTTCAGGTCGTTACCTTACATTAAATTAAATAAAATACATTTATTATAGTTATTGAATTTTAGACTCTTTGTATATTTAAACCACTTGTATTCAAAAATGCAGAGAAATGAATGGACAAATGAAATAGTAGATTGTAAAACAACTAATTAATAAGTATTGTAATATGTATTTTGTGTAGTTTCAACATAAATAAATTTACATGTTGTATCTTCAGAATATATATATATATATATATATATATAAATATATATATATATATAAATATAGATATATATATATATATATATATATATATATATAAAGAATACAAATCATATGGCGAATAACAACCCTCTCAAGCGTACTGGATCCACCAAGGGATCACGTCTGTCAGGGATTAATTAAAATAGATGCAATAAACTGACGACGAACAGTACGAAACTAGTAACTAACTAGCCTAAGCGCTTTCGACTCCCAATGAGTCTTTTTCAAAGGCAAATACAAAACATAGTTACGACAAACAAATAAACACAAAAACGTTGCGTTTGTAAACCTCTACATTTCTATCTTCACATGTGCTAAAACTATAAATACAACCAGCTTGTATAGACTAGTTGCGGAAACTGAAAACGTTGTATAATTCCCTAAAAGTCTACAAGCCAAAGCGACATCTATTTTTACTTTGTGTACATATGTAACGCAGATTATATCCCGGATATTTGGTTCTATACCGGTTATTCTTATAGTAAAAATTGAAGGATAAGAAGATTTAGAAAATGTTAAATTCTACTAGTGCATAGTTTTCATTTTCTAGTCTTCTTGGTTTAGACCGCTTGGTTTCAATGTTCTAAGGCGGCGTATCCAGTATGATTCCTTTTCCTTCCTGGTTTCGGAACTCCAGCTGTGGTTGTTGGCAATAGCGATAAGTATTATATCACTGAAAGTGTGGCCAGGGGAGGAGAAGTGTTCTGCGACCGGGCTTCTGTACAGCTTTTTTGTCATCCAATCAGATCTATGAAGGTTTATCCTTATGTGTAGCTTTTCAGTTTCTCCCACGTACTGAAGGCCACAGATCTTACATGTGATGAGATAAATCACATTCTCTGTTTTGCACGTTTTGTGTGGACCATGTATGTTCCACATACATACATGGTCCACACAAAACGTGCAAAACAGAGAATGTGATTTATCTCATCACATGTAAGATCTGTGGCCTTCAGTACGTGGGAGAAACTGAAAAGCTACACTAAAAGATAAACCTTCATAGATCTGATTGGATGACAAAAAAGCTGTACAGAAGCCCGGTCGCAGAACACTTCTCCTCCCCTGGCCACACTTTCAGTGATATAATACTTATCGCTATTGCCAACAACCACAGCTGGAGTTCCGAAACCAGGAAGGAAAAGGAATCATACTGGATACGCCGCCTTAGAACATTGAAACCAAGCGGTCTAAACCAAGAAGACTAGAAAATGAAAACTATGCACTAGTAGAATTTAACATTTTCTAAATCTTCTTATCCTTCAATTTTTACTATAAGAATAACCGGTATAGAACCAAATATCCGGGATATAATCTGCGTTACATATGTACACAAAGTAAAAATAGATGTCGCTTTGGCTTGTAGACTTTTAGGGAATTATACAACGTTTTCAGTTTCCGCAACTAGTCTATACAAGCTGGTTGTATTTATAGTTTTAGCACATGTGAAGATAGAAATGTAGAGGTTTACAAACGCAACGTTTTTGTGTTTATTTGTTTGTCGTAACTATGTTTTGTATTTGCCTTTGAAAAAGACTCATTGGGAGTCGAAAGCGCTTAGGCTAGTTAGTTACTAGTTTCGTACTGTTCGTCGTCAGTTTATTGCATCTATATATATATATATATATATATATATATATATATATATATATATATATATATATATATATATATATATATATATATATATATATATATATATATCAATAAAGTGCGATTCCAAGCTCAGAGGAGTGTCCTGTCTATTTCTTACAGATTCTTGTTAACTTCTCGTAGCTAAGCGTTCCTCACAAAAAGATGTAACCGTATCTATACCATCATAAGTGACACCTTATTCTTATGAATGCTGAACTTTCTTCCTTCTCGTAACTAGACACGAGAAGAAGGTTATGATAGGAACATCTAAACAACAAAACTTAGTTTTCTTATCATAATTGTTACACAAATTATCGAAAATTAGAACTTTAAAACCACAGCTGATTTTACACACACACAACAACAACAACAACAACAACAACAAAAACAAATTAATTTTTCAGATAAGAGATCTGTTGTTACTAAATATTTTCACCTAATGTTTTGCAAGATATTCAGGATTGACTGTACACATTTATACACACACGGAATTAGGTTGTTAATTAACATTGAAATTTGAGTTTATTCATAACCGAAGTCATCAAAAAGAAGTTGATGAATATTAAGCATATTAGTGTATCGTACACACATACCTTGTTTCTTTGGACCAGCAACCTTGGATGCTATTCCTCGTGCTATTGGAAAGCACAAAAACATTGGTGTTCCCGCAAAAATGGCTAAAAAAAAAAGATTTTGAAGATTTATTTATTGACTGAAATCCTTTTCGCAACATGAAATCGCAAATAGGCAAAATAATGAATGATAAACCACAATCAATATAGACGACAACAGCTTGATAGATCCTAACCACGCATGAAACAGTATTGGTTTTGTATGAGAATTGTGCAAAACGTGAGTAGAAAGACAGTTTTTGATTGTGTTGCTACTATATGTTCTACAACTAAGCAACATAAAGAAGCGAAACCAACGACTTTAGTACAATTAACAGATTATTAATTTTTCTAACTTTAAAGTGAAAGTTTATGTGGCGGTGACAGTAATGTGAATTAGATCTTAAATAATCCTAAAATGTTCAATCATAATAATATTAAAAGTGTTCGTAATGAATTTCAATATTGAATGTGCTGATGAACCACTGTGCTTGAATAAGTGTATGCATCAACAGTCTTTATGAATCACAAAGATAAAATTTACAATGAATCTATAATAATCCCACAAAGTGATGTTTTAGTCTCAAAAGTCAATGAGCACTTTGCAATTCCAATGAAAAATTGAATAAATGATTCCTCTCAAATAATATCTTAACACAAAACTTTATTCCAATACTGAAATACGGATATATATATATATATATATATATATATATATATATATATATATATATATATATATATATATATATAGATAGATATATATATACATATATATATATACACACACACACACACACACATATATATATATATATATATATATATATATATATATATATATATATATATATATACACACATATATATATATATATATATATATATATATATATATATATATATATATATATATATACTGGTTGGTGGTTGGCTTCCGTTAGTCTCGAGAGACGATGGAAATGCGCCCATGAAAGGTGTCCTAGTTTATAGCCATGCAGCGTCTTCTGTGACTATAAAGTCCCACACGGGAGTGGCAATCCTTGCTGTAGTTGCTACACTTTAAGTATGAATCAGGTCTTGGTTGGAACTGCATCCTCTTCCTCTGAGATCTTTTCTCATCAGGGAGCTGTCGTAACTTTTCCTCGCTGGCTTTCAGACCTGTGTACAGAGCATGTCGCCAGCTGGACTT
Organism: Potamilus streckersoni; assembly: GCA_016746295.1. NCBI lineage: Eukaryota > Metazoa > Mollusca > Bivalvia > Unionida > Unionidae > Potamilus > Potamilus streckersoni. The sequence continues at coordinate 51,095 of JAEAOA010001496.1, read as the reverse complement.
GTCGAGGGCAAGATCTTCCAGGTGTTGACCTCTATTCCAAGAGCTTTCATATCCTGCTTGCAGATATCTTTGAAGCGAAGATGTGGCCGTCCTATTGATCTTCTGCCTGAGGCAAGCTTTGAGTAGAGAAGGTCTTTGGGGATCCTTCCATCGTCCATTCGATGCACATGGCCCAGCCATCTGATGCGACGTTGGCGGAGGAGTGTGACCATGCTGAAAATTTTGGCCTGTTGAAGCACCTCGTTGTTTGTCACACGATCGCTCCAGGTGATCCCAAGTATGCGACGGAGACAATGCATGTGAAAGGCACTTAATCGTTTCTCCTGAGAGGCATACAGGGTCCAAGTTTCGCTGGCATACAGAAGAGTTCTAAGTACGCAGGCACGGTAGACAGAGATCTTAGTGTTTAATGTCAGCTTGTTGTTGGTTGTTCCACACTCTCTTCGACAATCAAGAGAGAGTTGTTGACGCCTTTCCAATCCGCTTGTTGAGTTCGGCATCGAGTGAGAGGTTGTTGGTGATGGTAGAGCCAAGGTAACTGAACCCACTGACTACTTCTAGTTTGTAGTTGTTAATGGTTATGCTGGGAGGGTCTGCGTCCTGAGCCATCACGCTGGTTTTCTTTAGGCTGATGGTCAGCCCGAATTCATCACATGCTTTAGCAAAGCGGTCAATCAGGCGTTGTAGTTCAGCTTCTGTATGAGTGACTACAGCAGCATCATCTGCAAAGAGCATGTCCCTAATGGTTGCTTTCCTTACTTTGCTCATTGCCTTCAGTCGTGCCAGGTTGAACAGTCTGCCATCTGAACGCGTGTGCAGGTAGATCCCTTCTGTGGACGTCCAAAAGGCGTACTTAAGCAGGACAGCGAATAAGATGCCAAAGAGCGTGGGGGCAAGGACACAGCCTTGTTTCACTCCGCTGTGGATTTTGAATGGTTCGGACGATGAGCCATCATACTGCACTGTGCCTTTCATGTCTTCATGGAAGGCTTGGACCATTCTTAATAGCTTTGGAAGGCATCCAATCTTCGTCAGGACTTTGAAGAGTCCGTCTCTGCTGACCAGATCAAATGCTTTGTTGAGGTCTATAAAAGCCAGGAAGAGGGGTCTGTGTTGTTCCCTGCATTTCTCCTGCAGTTGCTTGATGGAGAAGATCATGTCAATTGTGGACCTCTCTGCACGGAACCCACACTGAGACTCTGGATACACTCTGTCGGCAAGCGTCTGCAGTCTGTTCAGGATGACTCTAGCGAAGATGCTGAGAAGTGATATGCCCCTGTAGTTGTTGCAGTCCCTTCTGTCGCCCTTGTTCTTATACAGGGTTATGATGTTGGCGTCTCTCATGCCCTGAGTCACTGCACCTTCATCCCAGCACTGGCAGAGAAGATCATAAATGTGTGTGAACAGCACACTGCCGCCACATTTGATGACTTCTGCTGGGATGCCATCCTTTCCTGGGGCTTTACCTGTGGTCAGTTTCTCTAATGCCAGCTCTAGTTCTGTCTCAGTAGGTTTTTCATCCAGTATGGTCAAACAAAGGGAGGTTTTCAAATGCGTTGAGGGCATTGTTGGTCACGTTATTCTCTCTGGAATACAGCTCGGAGTAATACTCCACCCAGCGCTCCGTCTGTTTGCCCTTGTCATGAATGATATCTCCTGCAGAAGACTTCAGTGGAGCTATCACTTTCTTCGTTGGACCCATTGCTTTCTTTATGCCATTATACATGCCTCTGATGTTTTCGTTGTCTACTGCTGACTGGATGCTCTGACACAGTGGAAGCCAGTATTCATTAGCGCATTGCCGTGCTAACCTCTGCACTTTGCTTCTGGTAGACCTATATGCATGTAGTGTCCTCACGCAGGGAGAACGCTTGAATTCCAGGTGGGCACTGCGACGCTCTTCTATTGCTGGCATGAGTGTGGCGGAATGGGCGTCAAACCAGTCATTGTTTTTTGTCTGCTTCTTACCAAAGATTCTTGTGGCTGCACTGTACATAGAATCTCTGATGTTGTCCCATCTCTCTTTGCAACTGCCATAGGGAGGTTCAGAACTGAACGCCTTGGAGAGGGCGTAAGTGAATTCTTCAGCAAATTCTGGATATGACGTCTTGCTCACATCGATGTGTGGTTTACCCACTTGCCTAGAGTGGTGGATCTTCTTTGGTTGCAGCTTAAATTTATAGCAGACTAGAGAGTGATCGGTGTCGCAGTCAGCGCTGTGGAATGTACGAGTAAGCTGCACACCCTTCATGGCTGAACGTCTTGTGATAATCAAGTCCACCTGATGACAATGTTTGGATCGGGGATGCCTACAAGACACTGTGCTGTGGTTTTGTCTGAAAAAATGAATTGGTGATGCTGAGGTTGTGGAACGAGCACATTTCTAGTAGACGTTGCCCGTTTTCAATCATCTTCCCAATGCCAAACTTGCCGAGACACAAAGTCCTGGAGTCGTGATCGGCACCCACCCTAGCGTTGAAGTCGCCCAATAATATCAAGTTCTCTTCCTTCGGAATATTGTCGATGAGCAAGTCGTGCTCGTTGTAAACCGCATCCTTGGTAACTGTGGTGGCACTGAGTGTGGGAGCGTAAACACTGATGAGATTAACCAGCCCGGATGTGGTGTTGAGGCGGAGAGATAGCAGTCTTTCGTTTCCTTGTTGGCAGGGTTCTATCGTAGCCAGCAGAGAGTTTCTGACAGCAAAACAAACACCATACTCCCTAACTTCGTCTGAGCTCTTTCCTTGCCAGAAGAACGTGTAGTTCTTTTCTCTGACGGACCCAGAATCTAGTAGTCGTGGCAAATAACAACCCTTTCAGGCGTACTGGATCCACCAAGGGATCACGTGTGTCAGGGATTAATTAAAATAGATGCAATAAACTGACGACGAACAGTACGAAACTAGTAACTATCTAACTATCTAGCCTAAGTGCTTTCGACTCTTAATGAGGCTTTTTCAAAGGCAAATACAAAACATATATACGATAAACAAATAAACACAAAAACGTTGTGTTTCTAAACCGCTACATGGCTGTCTTCACATGTGTTAAAACTATAAATACAACCAGCTTGTATAGACTAGATGCGGAAACTGAAAACATTGTATAAATCCTTAAAAGTCTACAAGCCAAAGCGACATCTATTTTTACTTTTTGTACATAAGTAACGCAGATTATATCCCGGATATTTGATTCTATACCGGTTATTCTTATAGTAAAAATTGAAGGATAATAAGAAGATTTAGAAAATGTTAAATTTTACTTGTGCATAGTTTTCATTTTCTAGTCTTCTTGGTTTAGACCGCTTGGTTTCAATGTTCTAAGGCAGCGTATCCAGTATAATTCCTTTTCCTTCCTGGTTTCGGAACTCCAGCTGTGGTTGTTAGCAATAGCGATAAGTATTATATCACTGAATGTGTAGCCAGGGGAGGAGAAGTGTTCTGCGACCGGGCTTCTGTACAGCTTTTTTGTCATCCAATCAGATCTATGAAGGTTTATCCTTTAGTGTAGCTTTTCAGTTTCTCCGACGTACTGAAGGTCACAAATCTTACATGTGATGAGATATATCACATTCTCTGTTTTGCACGTTTTGTTTGGACCATGTATGTTTAGTTTTTCTTTAGTCACTGTGCTAGTGAATGTCTTGGTCTCTATCATATTTTGACAGGTTTTGCATCTTTTATCGCCACAGGGTCCAGATTGACTAGGCTGGTTTTGACTAGCGATTGGCGTTAGCTTTGCCCTGACTAGGATGTCCTTTAGGTTTTTTGGTCTCCGGTAAGCTACTACAGGTTTGTTCGGAAGTATTAGGTTTAGTATGTCTGACGATTGCACGGTTGGCCAGTGGTTTGCGATGATTTTACCTACTTTGGGATTGTCTGGGTGATATGTCAGAATAACTGGTATCATATCAACCTTTTCGTTCTGTCCATATCTGAGTAGGTCATCACGGTTTTTTTGTTTGGCCCTTTGGATTGCCTGCGCAATCAGGTCTTTGTCGTAGCCTCGGTAAATTAAATGTTTAGCCAGCTCTTTAGACCTTTCTTGGAATCTTTCATCGTCGGAGCAAATTCTGCGTATCCTCATTGCCTGGCTATATGGAATGTTCTTAATGCAGTGTTTTGGATGACAGCTGGTTGGGAGGAGATACTGGTGTTTGTCGGTTGGTTTCGAGTAGATCTCTGTGTGTAATTTGTTTTCCACCAGTCTGGTTGTTGTGTCCAGGAAAACATGGTTTGAGTTGGAAATTTCTGCCATGAATTTTATTGAAGGATGGAAGTTGTTTGCCTTTGATATGAAGTCATCCAGACTTTCTCTTCCATACTGCCACTTCATTTCTATATCATCGATAAAGCGTACCCACTGGTATGGTGTACGCTCAACCGATGCTAAGAGCTGACCCTCAAGTTTTCCCATGAAAATATTAGCATACGAAGGGGCCATTTTAGTACCCATTGCAGTTCCATTGATTTGTAGGTAGTTTTCTTCATTAAATTCAAAGTCGTTGAGTTTCAGGTCAAGCTCCAGGAGTTGGACTAAGAAGTGTGTGGGTGGATTGTTTACAGTTCTTGTTTCACATGCTTCGCTACATGCCTGTAACCCTTCGTTGTGCGGTATCTTGTACCCAAAATCCACAAACAAGGAAACCCCGGCAGACCTATAATCTCAGGTAACGGGCACCCCACAGAAAGTATATCAGAATATTTAGATCATTTTATGAGACCACATGTCCACAAATTACCATCATATCTTCCAGACAGGACAGATTATCTCATAAAAAGCAAAGCTAGTGAACCATTACTGCCAGATACATTACTTGCTTCCTTAGACGTCACATCTTTGTACACCAACATACCGCACAACGAAGGGTTACAGGCATATAGCGAAGCATGGGAAACAAGAACTGTAAACAATCCACATACACACTTCTTAGTCCAACTCCTGGAGCTTGTCCTAAAACTCAACAACTTTGAATTGAATGAAGAAAACTACCTACAAAATCAATGGAACTGCAATGGGTAATAAAATGGCCCCTTCGTATGCTAATATTTTCATGGGAAAACTTGAGGGTCAGCTCTTAGCATCGGTTGATCGTACACCTTACCAGTGGGTACGCTTTATCGATGATATAGAAATGAAGTGGCAGTATGGAAGAGAAAGTCTGGATGACTTCATATCAAAGGCAAACAACTTCCATCCTTCAATACAATTCACAGCAGAAACTTCCAACTCAAACCATGTTTTCCTGGACACAACAACCAGACTGGTGGAAAACAAATTACACACAGACATCTACTCGAAACCAACCGACAAACACCAGTATCTCCTCCCAACCAGCTGTCATCCAAAACACTGCATTAAGAACATTCCATATAGCCAGGCACTGAGGATACGCAGAATTTGCTCCGACGATGAAACATTCCTAGAAAGGTCTGAAGAGCTGGCTAAACATTTAATTTACCGAGGCTACGACAAAGACCTGATTGCGCAGGCAATCCAAAGGGCCAAACAAATAAACCGTGATGACCTACTCAAATATAGACAGAAAGAAAAGGTTGATAGGATACCACTTATTCTGACCTATCACCCAGACAATCCCAAAGTAGGTAAAATCATCGCAAACCACTGGCCAACCGTGCAATCGTCAGACATACTAAACCTAATACTTCCAAACAAACCTGTTGTAGCTTACCGGAGACCAAAAAACCTAAAGGATATCCTAGTCAGGGCAAAGCTAACGCCAATCGCTAGTCAAAACCAACCTAGTCAATCTGGACCCTGTGGCGATAAAAGGTGCAAAATCTGTCAATATATGATAGAGACCAAGACATTCACTAGCACAGTGACTAAAGAAAAACTAAACATACATGGTCCTAACAAAACGTGCAAAACAGAGAATGTGATTTATCTCATCACATGTAAGATCTGTGGCCTTCAGTACGTCGGAGAAACTGAAAAGGTACACAAAAGGATAAACCTTCATAGATCTGATTGGATGACAAAAAAGCTGTACAGAAGCCCGGTCGCAGAACACTTCTCCTCCCCTGGCCACACTTTCAGTGACATAATACTTATCGCTATTGCTAACAACCACAGCTGGAGTTCCGAAACCAGGAAGGAAAAGGAATCATACTGGATACGCCGCCTTAGAACATTGAAACCAAGCGGTCTAAACCAAGAAGACTAGAAAATGAAAACTATGCACTAGTAAAATTGAACATTTTCTAAATCTTCTTATTATCCTTCAATTTTTACTATAGGAATAACCGGTATAGCATCAAATATCCGGGATATAATCTGCGTTACATATGTACAAAAAGTAAAAATAGATGTCGCTTTGGCTTGTAGACTTTTAGGGAATTATACAACGCTTTCAGTTTCCGCATCTAGTCTATCCAAGCTGGTTGTATTTATAGTTTTAGCACATGTGAAGACAGCCATGTAGCGGTTTAGAAACACAACGTTTTTGTGTTTATTTGTTTATCGTATATATGTTTTGTATTTGCCTTTGAAAAAGACTCATTAAGAGTCGGAAGCGCTTAGTCTAGTTAGTTACTAGTTTCGTAGTGTTCGTCGTCAGTTTATTGCATATATATATATATATATATATATATATATATATATATATATATATATATATATATATATATATATATATATATATATATATATATATATATATATATATAATGCTTGAGCTAATTTACAATAACATTCGCAGTATGTGGGTAAGTTTAAATGGAGAATTCTATGAAATTTTAGACCACTTTTTAAGCTCGTAAATAAGGCTAAGCCTTGAATTCAAGCCGAAGTAAACATCTTGCAAAAACAAAATGACAACGGTGATGTGAGCCAAAAATCTACCCTCAACCACGGAAAAGGGTCAAATGTATATTAAATATAAATAAGAATGATATGATTATTGACAACCTAATCCGACCAAAAGAAGTCCCAACTATGTTTAAACTCTAACTGGTGCCAAAGTAACGAATATTATTTGTGAGTTGCCGTTCTTTGCACACCAAAAATAATATTGATATTTTTTGTTAAGTCTTAAACCTCTGGCCAGCATACATAAAGTCTTGGGATAGTCGAATAAATGGTATAACTGCTTTTAGGAAGTCCCTTGACCTAGTTGAAGGAGTGACACATCATGCCTTTAGGAAGTCTATTCGAAGGAGTGAAAGATCTTGCTGTTAGGAAGTCCCTTCCTAATTTGTGCATGTCTCTGATTATTACAAAAATAATTTACTTTTACTTAATAATACCGTTGACATGTTTCACGTGCGGTGCTTCTATGGTACATTTTTCTAATACCGCATAAGGTGGACAATTAAAATTTAAATAACTCCTAGCCGCCAGTCAACAATTCCGACTGTCTAGGTGCATAAATAACTCAAGATGAAAAGTATTAAAATTTAATTAAATATATCAAATGTATTCAATAATTTCATCGACAAATTTCTCAATATCAATTTCTTTGGATCAAATACTATTAATGACCTATTCATAGTTGCCAATTAAAGGTCCTAAGTGAGAGTATCTCCCTTCAATGTTGTTTCTGTTACAAATCTGTAATTCACTGTCCGATTCTTGTTACTCTTGGTACTTCCGGTATTATTGACCACGTGCTCTCCTGGCACTTCCGGATCCGTCCTTTCGACACTTCCTGTACTCTCTTTCACATGCTCCTTCCGATACTGCACCTCCATACAACTGCTTAGGTCACACTAAAACCTACCACGTGCTCTCCATGTGTCTTCTCTCTCTTCGATCATCGACTGTCGACTCTACAGTCACCCGGAAAGCTTCCTGAAAACTTAGAAGGGACATATAATCTCGTCTCCTTGTTTTAATCTCAGGAAATTTAACCACACTCTCATAGACACTTCATCAGAATAATGTCTAATAAATTGAGGTCAACTCAATCACTCACATCTAAATATTTTATACACGCATTGTTCTATAATAATTTTGCTATAGCAATAACATTATGATCAACGACTTCTAATACATGCATACACATCCTAACTTCTCGATATAGAAAACTATCACCATCAACTGCCATCATTTGCATTTCTTTCTCTACGAATTATAAAAGACACATACAAGTATACAAATACCTAATTATATTTACACAAGTCCAACAATTACTAACCCTATAATTCAAGATCTATATATTCATATACTGATAAAACAAGCACAAGTTCTAAGACAAATTCAGTTAAGCATTACGATGCAACATAGTAGCAAATTGGACCATCCACTGCGATTCCATCCAATAATCTACATACGTGAATCTTCCATGTTAATAATTCGCTATACGCTACGTTACAATGTGTTGATAATTCAGCTGTACATGGAAAATTCCATTTCTAAGAAAATAAATGTACATGATAATTATCAATGTTACTACACCTATTCATGAAAGTAAGACAAATTCGGTGAAGATATTTTACCTCAAAGAGCCTTTGTTCGCAAATCCAAACCTAGACTTTCCATAGAATTCCTTTCCGCCGTTTAACGAGCGCACAGCACGAGTCGGAGTACAGTCTAATACCTCTCAAAGATCCACCTCTCGCGACGCTCACACATATACTGATTGAAAAATGCATTTGGTCCGAACCTAAGAGGTTTCTAAATGAGACTCCGCTCCGGATATGATACGGTCTGGTCTCTTTGAAAACTTAATATAGCTTCTCTTGGGTTTCCGATTCCCAAAAACCCGAACTTCCTCCAAGCCGGTCATGACATAGCTGACTGAATCAAAAGAGAGTAGCCACAACCTGGTCGACATGGTGGCAGAAGTCCATTTTAAATTTACCCAGAATAGGTCGTTGCGTAATGGTTGAAAACAAAACAGACAGGTAGTTTCTGTGTCCAGAATCGGGGTTTATAGTCGTAATCTTGCATAATACGTATTAGCAGTATCCCAGTTGTTTTTAACTACAAATTAATGAAAAGATGATAGATATGTGCATGAGCAAATTGCCGAACAATGTGATACCATGAAAGTAAGTTAATATTTTTAATAAAAAAACAAAACTTTTCCAATCTCTTAGATTTTGCAGGTCAAGTAATTGGTCAGAGCAAATGGTAAATATAAACGGTGTAACGTGGGACTTCTTGGAGTTTAATCAAAACGAAAAAAATCAGGAAGTTAACAGCTTCATCGATCTGTGCACTGTACACCACTGATGAGATCCGAAAATTACGTACTGATAGGCGTTGGCTCTTGCAAAAATGAAATCGTGAAATATTGAATCGATTCACAGCTTCAATTGGTTTTTAGGAAGTTGAATAAGTGATCCAAATTATCGCATTTTATTTTATCTTAAGAAGAAACAACGAATCTCTATTTTCTTAAGTTGAAATATGGTGTAGATACGTTGCCATTCTGAGTGTAGCAAACTTTTCTGAGGTTATGTATACTTTCCTGTCGTTTGTCTATATTTAATTTAAACTGTAAAAATTGTATCGTTTTCCTATTATGTACATGTCATCTGTATGCATTCTCTTTCAAGAGACGAGAGAACTGGATAAATTTCAGGTGAGATGGCAAACCTATCAACTAATCCGTAAGCCACAGAGAAAATTGCAAGTAAAGATAAAGGATAGTCCTCGACGACGTAAACTTAATTCTTATTACCTTGTGCAAAATAAGAACTATAGGTCACTTATTTATCGCAAATTGTAATTTACCAAGATGGGGATTTATTATGTCACCTGAGAAATGTCAAACAATCTAATTCTAACTATTTTGATAATTACAGTATAAAAACCAAAAAGAATAACATAAAAACTGTACCCTAAGGGTCACAAATATGACAAAGATTTGATTTAAAAAAAAAATACTAAACAATCTCCATTCAAAAGTAACATAGATAAATTCTTATAATTTACGTTCATTGTATTTTCTTTCCTGATAAGCTATAATTTGAATCATCCATATATGAAATGAAGTGTTATTGTTTGGATAAAATGAACAAGTTTTCTCTTGTGATCTTAAAAATTTACACTATTGTCATTCATCCGTATCCATATATTTCGTAATTCCCTGGTTTGGTAGATTCATTGTTCGTTTTATCGAGATATCAATTTTAAAAGAACGAAACGATAACAATAATCTGTTTATAATATATTGAAATTTATAAGTTAGTGAAAGGCAAACCCTCTAAATTAAAGAGCGTGCTATGATATTGATTTGGATTGTAGGAGAAGCATGACCCATACAATAATTCATATCTTGAATACAATAGGACATTGAAATGAATTTAGATTAAGCATTATTATTGTTTCCTCAGCTTGAATTGGTAATGGAAAAAACCTAATTAATAGCCGAGTTCGATAGTTGAATAACAGACAAAAAGTCACGAATAACGTGCTATCTCGCGGTTCGGTCAATAAAACCTTATTAAATTGCGTTGTGATGCTGGGAACAAAGTAATTGATAATCAGTCGAGAAAATTAATCGAGTGTAAAAGTTCGGAATGAGAATGACCACTTACAATTAAGAGGGTTATAGACAATGTATGATTCAGAAGGTCATTCACTTAGGAAAAATACTGACTACGCTTTCTCTCTAAACATGATATAAAGTTAATGCTGTCCTTGACTAGCACGCAAGAAACACGCGTGACTTTTTAGTTCATTAGACAGACCTCTGACCTTGAATGAAAACGTGGGACACTGATGATCAGGCAGCTTCCAGAATATAAAAAAGGCTTTGAGCTGCTTTGGTCTCAGTGCGATTTCAGGATCAGAGAGTGTCATGTCTATTTCTTACAGATTCTTGGTACCTTCTCGTAGCCAAAGCTTTCCAACAAAAGATGTAACCGTTTCTACACCATCATAAGTGACACCTTATTCTTATGAATGCTGAACTTTCTTCCTTCTCGTAACTAGACACGAGAAGACGGTTATGATAGAAAACGTCTAAACAACAACGCCAGACTTTTCTTATCATAATAGTTTGTTTATTAATTTTTACAGTCTTTCGTTTTTAAGCCTACTCCATTTACACACTTACCAGCGTCTATATCTGTTTGGTCGTCTATTTTTCTTTTAGCATTTTTTTAAAGATATAATAGTGATTAGAGAAATGGAAAACTGTCCTAATTGGATTTTTAATTTGCAGTCTAAATAATAATTACTTCGAAACAAATTGTCCGCACAATCGTACGGCACATGGTTACAATTAAACTGATACATCCGTCGTATATTGCCTATCAACTTTATTTCCACGGGAAGAAATATGCTAAAGAACTTAATGAATCCTAATAAGATTTTAAGTCTCTCTCTCTCTCTCTCTCTCTCTCTCTCTCTCTCTCTCTCTCTCTCTCTCTCTCTCTCTCTCTCTCTCTCTCTCTCTCTCTTGTGTCTGTTGTCCTTTTTTACACGAGAGTCGCTTTTTACAGCTAAAGATAATTTCTCGTGAAACATTATGGATTATTAGTAGTGGCAGTCTAAATAATATATATTATAGCAACGAAAACATATCTATCATAAATGTGGACGTAAAATACTTTTATGCGAACCTCAGAGATAACTACAACAGTTTTAACGATAAATGTAAGAAAAAAAGTAACGAAAACATAAAACTTAAAGGTTGAAACTATAATCATTATCGTAGAGTTCCCCTTATCTCCAGGAGAGATAAACAACCATATTTCAGTGAGTTTACCTATAAAAAAGGCGGCATCCGTCCACGCAAGACCGGTCATAACGTAACAAACGATGGCTGATATCAAGGAACAAACACCAATTACACCACTTGAAAGACAGTTCTGCATTGGTTTCAGCAAAAGGAATCCAATAAAGTTTAGGAGCTGCTGTGCAGCGCTATAGTACCCGATCAGCGTAGGGGACCAACAAAACGGAAATCCTAGTTGTAAAAGTATTGTTAGATCCCATCTGGACTGGGTAGGCATCATGAGGAGAATGCATATAACCAAACAAAGCCAGAATATTTTTCTTTTTGGATATTTCTTCTTGTCAATATAAAATTCTACTAGAGATCTGAAAAACCGTGCCGCAGAATATTTTTGTTTGGTACCTGACGGCGCTTCTGATATGTCAGAAACTGCTCTGTTCAAGTCTCGTTTTGGTCTTGTTTCTGGTATACCGACCAGCGCAAGAATAAAACCACAGATGCTCAAAGCCATTGCTCCTACTGTTGAATAAAAGAAACCAATGTATTCGATGCAATATCCTGTAGCAAAAGATCCAATAACCCTTGAAATTCCACTCACTGCCTCCAGAAGAGCAAAAGATGTAATGACCTGCTTCCCGGGTGGAGTAATATCAGCTACTATTACAGAACAAGCCACGGCAAACGTGTCTAACGATCCAAGAATTCCGCTCAGTGCCTGACCAATGAATGTAAAAGCGAGACTTAGCTCAAAGTATATAATCATGCCTTGTACGAGTGTTAAAAAAATATTACCTACAAATGGCAAAAGCAGGAGAATTTTCCGCCCCAGATGATCGGAAAGCACTGAAAAAGTTAGCATACTGACGAGAGTAAGGAGGTTTTGAGCTAGGTCGAAGTACAGGTTCCACTTTGCAGCCAAGCTTTGTGCTTCAGCTTCGTTGCCCTTCGTTTGATTGCTGTTGCTAAGGCACTCGTCATTAGCAGAAGAATTAATATTGGTCATCAGCGATGTATTTGATGGAATTGTTTTCCGGAGCCAAGTATACATATATTGACTAAAGGCAGATGAACCAAGTACGTCCGTATTATTCAGCATGAATATTATTAGGATGATTACAACATATCTTAGTGGGGTCCTGAAATTCTTCATCGCTTGAGTGTTTACTCCAGATGGTTCTATCAATACCCTCTCCGACATTTTTGTTTTAGTTACGTAATGTTCTACTTCTAGTTTACTGCTATGCAACGCGTCCCTCAAATTTACAGTACACCTCTGAAATGATTTGGTACAATCTAGTTGACCTCATTTGTTGTTATCTGTACTGAACACAAATTATTTTGGACTTTGAAATCAGTGTAAGTTGATAACAATTACGGAACATTTGCGACAACAAGTGAGAGGTATAATTGACAGATCAGTGTTTGATTTGTATCATTTTTGTCTTGAGTGACACTAATTAACAGAATCTTGGTCTAAATTAGGTTGCTTAGTTCATTCCTATTATAGAGTAAAGATGATAAATCCTGCTGTATTCAACGTCAAATGATTGCTGAGTATCGCATATAGTTCATAGCTCCTTGATATTTAACTTAATGTGCCATAATTAGGTAGTTCTGTAAAGCAGGTGTCCTTTAAAGTGCTGCTATCCAATTTTAAAAATGGTATAATCAATAGAAACATTTATACAGATTTAAAATCGGTATCTTTCATGAGGCAGTTATCAGATATGCTGTTTATGTGGTCATGATATAACTGTGAACAAGCTATCACTGGTGTATCTAGTGACATTACGGGAAGTAATACTTGGTGATAATACACGAAAAGCTTAGAATATATATATATATATATATATATATATATATATATATATATATATATATATATATTTATATATATATATATATATATATATATATATATATATATATATATATGTATATATATATTTATATATATAGAGAGAGAGAGAAAGAGAGAAAATATATATATATACACATAATTATAACTTTGTACAGTGAACGTTAAACAGTTTTAAATAATAATAATAATAATAATAATAATAATAATAATAATAATAATAATAATAATAATAAAGATAATAAATATATTGCCGCATAGTATTTGTTACAAATTTAATAATTCATATATATGAATTATTGAATTTTGAACAAATACTATGCGAGCAATATATTTATTATCTTTATTATTATTATTATTATTATTATTATTATTATTATTATTATTATTATTATTATTATTATTTTAAACTGTTTAACGTACACTGTACAAATTCATAATTATGTGTATATTTTGTTTTGTTCTAAATTTATGTTCCACTTAAGATTACCTTATCCTTTTCACTTTAACCGATACTAGAAACGAAATTATCACCAACTTTAAATTATAGATCGATCTTAGTTTGTTAGGGCTATAAAAGCAATATATGAGTTAGTCATCCGAAGGAGAAAAAAAAACCTAAGATCAAATGACAGTCGGTATATGTGAGAAGCCTGTGATGAACTGAAAATCAAGAGCCGTATATGGTTACACATTGTGAACCGAAACTTCACCTTCCTTCACATACACAGCTTGTTGTTGTTGTTGCTGCTGTATGGTTTAGCGCCATTTTCAGCACAAGATAGGCTATACATGGCGGTCAGTATAACTGGTGCAGGAAGAATCCTGGAAAACCCCAGGAAGAACCACAGACCCACGAGAAGCTACTGGCAAACTTTCTCTCGGACCAACTTTAGCCAAGCCTGAGACTCGAACCAACGTAGACAGAGGTGAGACTGCAGTGATCCAGAACGGTAAGTGCTTTAGACCACTCTGCCACTAAAGGGGTAGGGATACATGTTTTGAATATGAAATGCTCATGAACCGAATGAAAAGGAATGTATTTCAAATCTCTTCGAAAGACAAACTTTTTATTCCGAGACAACTTTTATTGACATACAAATATATCTAACCATATCGGTCATAATGGCACAAAAGGCGACTTTCATTTTCTGCTATGGTAAAAAAAAAACTCACTATTTTTCCAAGGTGAGCGTGAAAAAAGGGTATCTGTATAGAAGATTACCCAGAGGGAAAGTATTGTGGCCGCTGTGTCCATATGAAGGTTATCGAATTTCAAAAATAAGTCACACATCCTGCAATGGTGAGTCAACAAATATTAACTTACAATTAAATTAACCAGATAGTAATGGCGTTGGGTATTCTGTCATCGTCTAGTAGTAGAATACCTGGCCGTTCTAGTACCAGAAGTGACGTCACTTTGCGTCATGATAAAAATTCTTTCAAAGACAATTTGTCATCGCTGAGGTTATAACGCGCTTGAATGGAAATGTTGTCATGGGTCAACAGTGACGTCATTTGTGTGGACAGAACAGACAACTACGATATTATTCCTGGTACAGCACTGCCTGAATAATTGTAAGTAACAAGATAACAATTTTAAAAGAAAGAAACGATAACATTAACTTGTGTAGAATATATTGAAATCTCTAGTTTTTGGAAGACAAAACCTACGAATTTAAAAAGGAATGCTATAATATTGATTTGGATTATGAGAGAAGCATGGCCCAATCAATAATTCATATTCGGAACATAATGGAACGTTGAAATGAATTCAGATTAAACATTATTCTTGTTTACTAAGCTTCACTTGGTAATGTAAAAAGCCTAATTAGTAGCCGAGTTCGATAGATAAACAACAGATAGAAGCCACGAACAACGTTACTGTCGCACAATTCAATCAATAAAACCTTATTAATTGCGCTGTGATACGGGGAACACAGCAATTAATAATCAGTCTAGGAAATTAGTTTGGGTTTAAAAGTTCGGAATGTGAATGACCACTTACAATTAGGAAGGTTATAGACAATGAATTGATTCAAAAGGTCGTTCACTTAGGAAAATTACTGACCACGCACACACACTTTCTCTCTTAAACTTGATATAAGGTTAAAGCTGTCCTTGACTATCACGCTAGAACACGCGCGACTTTTTTAGAACATAGGCATAGTTCATTAGACAGACATATCTGACCTTGAATGAAAATACTGATGATCAGCAGCTTCCAGAATATAAAAAAGGTTCTGAGCTGCTTTGGTATCAGTGGGATTTCAAGCTTAAAAGAGTGTCGTGTCTATTTCTTACATGTAAAAAAATTATGCTTTATACTCGCTTTTGAAAGTTAAAGTTTTTATAGTAAGTTGTAATATACTTCTGAATTATTTTTATTTCATCAATAAAATGTAATAGTGAGTTCTCTTTTCTAATATGAAATATTTTACTGATTTGGTATTTTACTGAATTGATGTTCATTGTATTTATAATGTAATATTATTGAGTTTCCTTCTTCCAGAATCATATTGTAATGAAATATTTTACAGCCTCGATGTTCATTAGTATTGGTTTGAAATAATTACCAGCTGCATGATATAATTTAATTTAGAATAAATATATTTTCTTTAAAAAATAGGTATAACACTCACGGATCTTTTTCAGGTCGTTACCTTACATTAAATAAAATAAAATACATTTATTACTGTTATTGAATTTTAGGCTCTTTCAATATTTCAATCACTTGTATTCAAAAATGCAGAGAAATGAATGGACAAATGAAATAGTAGATTGTGGAACAACTATTTAATAAGTATTGTAATATGTATTGTATGTAGTTTCAATATAATAAATTTACATGTTGTATCTTTAGTTTTATATATATATATATATATATATATATATATATATATATATATATATATATATATATATATATATATATATATATATATATATAATACAAATCATATAGCGAATAACAACCCTTTCAGGCGTACTGGATTCACCAAGGGATCACGTGTGTCAGGGATTAATTAAAATAGATGCAATAAACTGACGACGAACAGTACGAAAGTAGTAACTAACTAGCCTAAGCTATTTCGACTCTTAATGAATCTTTTTCAAAGGCAAATACAAAACATATATACGATAAACAAATAAACACAAAAACGTTGTGTTTCTAAACCTCTACATGGCTGTCTTCACATGTGCTAAAACTATAAATACAACCAGCTTGTATAGACTAAGATGCGGGGAAACTGAAAACGTTGTATAATTTACTAAAAGTCTACAAGCCAAAGCGACATCTATTTTTACTTTTTGTACATATGTAACGCAGATTATATCCCAGATATTTGATTCTATACCGGTTATTCTTATAGTAAAACTTTAAGGATAATAAGAAGATTTAGAAAATGTTAAATTTTACTAGTGCATAGTTTTTATTTTCTAGTCTTCTTGTTTTGGACCGCTTGGTTTCACTGTTCTAAGGCGGCGTATCCAGTATGATTCCTTTTCCTGCCTGGTTTCGGAACCCCAGCTGTGGTTGTTAGCAATAGCGATAAGTATTATATCACTGAATGTGTGGCCAGGGGAGGAGAACTGTTCTGCGACCGGGCTTCTGCACAGCGTTTTTTTGTCATCCAATCAGATCTATGAAGGTTTATCCTTTTGTGTAGCTTTTCAGTTTCTCCGACTTACTGAAGGCCACAGATCTTACATGTGATGAGATAAATCACATTCTCTGTTTTGCACGTTTTCTTATGGTTGTTTTTAGAAGAAATTTCGTCAATTGAAGTTTCTTCACAACAGGCCTTTGGTTGTAGATCATGACTTCTAAGTTTTCTATCTCTGACTTTGTATAGTTTCGAAGAGAGTCTTTTTTCATCTTTATTTAATTTGGAGTAAAACGTTTTCAATTGTTCTTCTGTTGAGACGGAATTGAGCTGATGTTTTAGTTCTTCAATGTTTGCTGATTTGGCTAGATATTGATGATTTACGTTTTAACTAAGTAGGGCTGTGAGTTTCATGGAAGCGTCGTGGGTTATTTTATTCCATCTTTTGTTGAATCTGTTTGAACTCTTGCCAATAATTTGCGGTTTCACATGAATTTGAAGACCTTTAGTGACTGTATTTGTTTCGAGGAAATGATGCAAGAAAGTGCAATCTAGCCAAATCAGCAACCATTGAAGAACTAAAACATCAGCTCTATTCCGTCTCAACAGAAGAACAATTGAAAACGTTTTACTCCAAATTAAATAAAGATGAAAAAAGACTCTCTTCGAAACTATACAAAGTCAGAGATAGAGAACTTAGAAGTCATGATCTACAACCAAAGGCCTGTTGTGAAGAAACTTCAATTGACGAAATTTCTTCTAAAAACAACCATAAGAAGAAAAATCGCCGCAAAAGGAAGAGTCGCAAGTACTCTGTAACAAACACTAATGCAACTGTTACTAACACAGTAGTCAACATCTTCAATTTAGAACTTACTGATGCAGAAATAAAACTTTTATCGAAATGTTTGAGTTTCTGTCCCCGTCCAAAAACATACGACAGAGGGAAGCTTAAGAATGACACCGAAGAGTTCATCCGCCGACCGAGACTCAAAGCCCATTTTGCCTTGCAACCAACAAACAAATCAAAGGAAAATATAAGCTGCGACCAACCCACATTTAGAAAGAAAAGTAACTGGACCCCACCAAAAAGTTCATTCCGAATCTGGGAAGCCTTTATCAACTCGGTTGAAAACGATACTTCCAGACATACAACCATACTAACAAATATTCTAATTTGACAAAAGAAGAAACAGAATGCCCCTGCACTCACTGAAAAGCAGAACAGACCATAATAATTAAGCCTGCAGCTAAGGGTTCCGCTGTTGTCGGTATGAATAGGGAAGACTACATTATTGAATCAAGTAGACAACTAAGTGACGCTAGGTTCTACCAAAAACAGGACCATGATCCAACGCTGAATATGCCAAAAATCATCACTAATGTTATTGACGAGGCGTACCAAAGCGGACACATAGACAAGCCAAACCAAAAACTACTTAAGCCCAGAAAAACCCAAGAGCAGGTAGATTTTATCTTCTACCCCAAAATCCCAAACAAGGAAACCCAGGCAGACCTATAAATCTCAGGTAACGGGCACCCCACAAAAGGATATCAGAATATTTAGATCATTTTATGAGACCACATGTCCACAAATTACCATCATATCTTCAAGACACGACAGATTATCTCATGAAAAGCAAAGCTACGAACCATTACGCCAGTTGAAACTGTTCGAGGTTTAGCTCGTAAAGTTGGCACCAATGCTATTGACGCGGTAAAGCTTTTCAACAAGGGGCTGTATTCGTGCCAAGCTAGGACTGCGGGTGGGACAAAAAGTAGCCTGAATAAAATAAAATAAGATCACCGACTAGGCATCTGAAATAAAACAAGCTATCTCAAAAACTCGCTCCCAAACAAAAGAAACTCAGCGAGCTATAGAATGAACTAACACAGCAAAAAATTATTATCACTCAAAGCAGGGCGAGCCGGATCATAGGCTAACAAAAAAAACTTAATAATCCATAACAAATATGTAACAGTGGGCCGCAATAAAATATAATATAAAAACATACATAAATAAAAAGTCGTCTGTTAAAAAAATTTATTATCTCTGCGTTAACAGAAACTAATATTGACATCGACAACAAGAAAAGTGACAGAATTCGATATGTGGAGTATCTGAATGAGTTAATATCTAAGCGAACTTCAAAATAAAGACTTGCGTATTTAAGATCCTATATACACATAGAGACAGAAGATGTAATTCTACTGGCGACATAAGGCTATATATAGAAGTACTTGGTCAACTATGACCAATAAGCTATCCACCTGCTGTAATTGCAGTTTGATGCAGAAGTATGCTCTTATAAATAACGGCTGCGGTGCAGTTTATTAAAAAGTGCTAGTACTATCCAACTGGCGCAATCAAACTTATAAAGATATTCAAGTCATCTACAATTTGTCAAGTACAATTTTAAATATTATTTCGTTTTCCGACGATTACTCGAGATCACCTGCCAAACACACTGATGTGGTTTAAAGATACTGGACTGGGTATCCTGACTAATCAACTGATACATATTTCAAAGAGAGAGAGCAATATACATGAGGGCTGATGCTGATGCAAATGGCTGTAAATTGTGAGAAATGTTGTCTGCATGGCTAATGGACTAGCTACTCGTAAATATTCTCGCACCTTCTCGCAGGATGCTAATGCAACTTGACAAGAGTTTCATCCTTGGAATCAGCGTTTAATAAACTTAACAAACACCCACCATGCTGCACGATACAAAAGTACGCGATGATGTTAGAATTTAGCTTCTTAGCACACATTGACGTGATGAATCCGGCGTTATATACGAAGGTTTTGCTAAGGGGGGGCGAAGGAAAACTTACGAGCAGGATCACCAT
The DNA here is from genome assembly GCA_016746295.1 of Potamilus streckersoni. Lineage (NCBI taxonomy): Eukaryota > Metazoa > Mollusca > Bivalvia > Unionida > Unionidae > Potamilus > Potamilus streckersoni. The sequence goes on along the minus strand of JAEAOA010001496.1, from coordinate 31,123 downwards.
CAATCTCACATTATGCTTCAGTAAGTAATTAGGAAACGCAGGTATATTCAACTCACTTTGTTTTTTTTAAACCCTCGCAAACAAGTGTAAATTATAACTTGATCCCTCCACCACCCACCGTCCTTTTTCTGTCCAAAAATAAAGCCAGGTTTTCAAACTCACGCCTTAAGAGGAAAACAGTGTTTTCAACTCACATTTTTGTTTTTTTTACCCGATTATTGTAGTAAACATAATATTAATTGGTTTTAAAACAAACAAGTATAAATAACATGTCCTAAATTATCGATAGACCCCCAACCCTTTATTCAGAAATAAAACAGGTACTTTTGACTCAGCAAGGGCCCTGCGCCATCACCATCATTTTTTTCTCCGCCCACATACTAAAACCTGTAAAGACAACGGTACAATTTGTAACCAAACACAACAACAGGTGTTGTAATGCGATAAGCTCTTTACCAGAGGTGACTAATTTGTTAGAAACAGCGCATGCTGTGGAATACATTATTCTAAAGTAAGACGGCAACGGGTTATACCACAAATAACAGGATGAAAATTAAACTGTGCATTAGAACGTTTCAGTTTAACAAAGGTTGGAATTAAACTAGCATAGAATGAATATGATATTAGGTTTGTTATATTATATCTTAAGTTTAGATAAAATTTTATGTTACTCATATTTTTTTGATATTTTTTTTCATACTTGCTAACCCTCATTGGTAGAATGTCTGTTAACATATTGTCAATAATACGAATTCACGTAATAAATCATCCATATTATATTGAACTCCTCGTAGGTAAGACCGGATGCTGATCAAGTCGTTTCTTGTAAGTTTTAATTGATGTTAAACAACCATGCATTTTATCAAAAGTCTTGTTCTACTTTTTTACACGCCGCTGTAAGTGAACACAATACCAGATATAATTCAACAAAAAGGGATTTAAGCTATATCCGCACTATAAATTATTCGCAGAACTGGTCGTGTTTTATCTTATTATTTAACAATGTAGTATGATATTACACGAAGGATCTGTCTGTAGTATTTGTAAACATTTATTGTAACACACCAATGTTTTTATGTGATAATATTTATAGTATTGTATTAGTGCGTCCAGCATCCTGTTCTAGAAATAGTCTTTTGAAATATGATTAAAAAATCAACTATACTTTTTTTTCATTATAATATTTGTTACTATAATTACATGATAAATCAAGCTATCAAATACCAAAACACCAAAAGAATAATCCACTTCAACTACTGGATATTGTATCAACCAGTTCAATTGAAAAATTCTTTTTCAATACTTTTTAAGTAATAATATAATTACAGTCGCAGAACGACCTACTGCTAAAATTACATTTAATGAAGGAACGATATGGTAGTATATTTTAAATTTACAACGTGCAAATCACATGACAATCTATACATACCAGTAACTTTCTTGTCAGTGTATATGAGACGAATTTATTGTCTTGCCTCGTCCATTTTATTTCTATGGAACGATCCAGATTGCAACGAGTACTAACACGACAATAAGCTTTTTAAATCTAAGTTGATAGGAATTCTTAACCAAACTGCGTTTTACTTCAACAATATTACAGGGAAATTCCACACTGGGGGGGATAAAAAGAGCAAAAAAATAAGGGGTATGAATGGGGGTGTTTTTTTTTGTGTGGGTTTTGTGGGGTGGGTTTTGGGTGTGTTTTTTTTTGTTGGTGTTGTTGTTGATGGGTGGGGGGGTTGTGGTGTGGGTTGGATTATGGGTGGGTGGGAATTTTTTTTTTTGGAGTGAGAGTTGGGGGGGTGGAGGAGGATTTTATGTGTTTTGGGGGGAAATTAATGGGTTTATAGTGGGTGTGGGGGGAGGATGTAGTGTGGTTGTTTTGAGGAAATTGAAGTGAAATATTTTTTAGTGACAGCAATCCCCCTATCCTCAGTTGGGTTTCGCAAGATCTGTAATCTTGTTTGGCATAACAATATTCCCATTGGGATTTCGTACAACTACGATCTGACAGTTTACATTACTCGTCTTTAATGGCGTCTTCTTTGTCTGTGTAAAATGACAACTTCATCTGGAATCTACGCTGGTAAGATTTATAAAATTATTGTTTCATTTTGATGCGCTAAAAATGTTTTAAAATTAAATTGAAAAAAATATAAAAAAATAAAAAAAATTTCAATTTTGTTTTAAAAAAAAACGATCAAGAGTTGCGATATTTGATAAGTCACCTTTAAAAACGTTTTGTGGATAAATCTTCTAATAGTGTTCCAGAATTTATGTATGAGTAGCTCATTATTTACTATCGCTAGATAAAATTATCAACACTGAGTTTAATATTATACAAAATGGGCAAAATCGTCGATACTAAACTTAAGATACAGAAACTAGTGAAGGCATAAACATAACAATAACTTCTGATTGTCATAATCTTATTAATTTTTTTTTGTTGTTTGTGTTGGGGCGAACTGGCTCGGGGGAAAACAAATGCGTTATGAATTTGTTTCTTGGTGATATTTTAACTGACGACCAGATTTATATTTACACAATCAATCAACAGCTAATATAAGTATGAGTTATTAAGTGAGTATAATAACAAGCTCTGATGAACTTAAAGCTGGTGAAGATTTATTATAATTAGGCAGACCAGACGGGGGGGGGGGGGGGGGAAGAAGTTCTTATTCCGATTACTATCAACTTGATGCAGATGAACATAAGATAGTATTTTTTAGACGATATACCCTCTAAATAATCAATATGAGATGAATAATAATGAAGATTAATAAACATATTCTCACTGTCACGTAACAAACAGTGTAGTTTTTTGTATTCTGTTATCTCGCTCCATGGGGATTTTAATAATGTTGATAGGTTTATTAGGCGGAAATACAGGTGTTTTATTTATTTCCAGACTGGATAAGGTGTTGACGTTAGAGAAATATTGCAAGCGAGCAATGTCGGTGCGTGACAAAGATAAGTTATTGAATTCACTCCTTTACCGTAATGCTACAAAAGATAAATTTAACTTTTTCTATTTGATACAAGCTACAATGATGCCAACTAAAATATGTTTCGCTGTTTGTATTAACACTTACTAGGCAATAAAGTGTTTCAATTTATAATAATTTATAATTATAATAATGGACAAACAGGCAAGAAATATCAGACAACACATATAAGATCTAAAAAACTTCTTGCTCAATCTCAGGCATCACTTACAAAAAGTACAAGAAGCGCGACGGTGGGCAAGTAACGCTACCAGAAACGAACAAGCTACAATTTTCAAGCCGGGTTACGTGAAAGCATTTATTAGGTAAAGCAACGCTTAAGCTAACTCCACTGTCAGAAAGATAGAACATTAAGCAACTACAGGAAAAAGGTTTGGTTGGAATTGTTAGAGAACAACAGGAAGCTAGGTCTTTCTGGCAAAACATGTTACTTAGATCTGATTGAAGTAAAAGAGGAAAACTGATTGAGGCACTTACAGGCAACATATAGGCTGATCCTGTCGGCTAAGGACAGGCAGAAACAGAATCGATTGATAAAGCAATCGCGCTGGGAACTTGAGGCGAAGATTAGCAAGTTAACAACTGCAAGGAATAAGCAAATAATAAAACAAATTTATCAGGAGACCATAAATAAGATATCAAGTTATGAGGTCAACAAAGATCGGTGATCTGTCTGATAAAGTTTATGGAAGTTGGAGATCAAAGATTTAATTTAGCAAAAAAGAGCAAATGATGAGATAAAAGTTATGTGAATTATAATGAATTTTTAACAAAGAAATATAAGGGTATGGATGATATAAGCAAGTGGACAGATGCAAATATCAAGGCATAATCGATATATATGATGTAATATTTAATGACGGAGTGGCTTCTAGGCTAAAGGATGAATTAAACACGTTTACAGAGATTGATAATATGCTTTCCATTTTATGAAAGGAATGAGAAAGGGAGTCATATGGCTCTCAGTTTAAAGAAAAAAGCAGCAGAAAATAGCAAGGCAAAACCTTTTGTAAAGGGTTGAGTTTAAAGAAAAAATTTATGATTAACACTCGAATAAATCTCGTGTAGAAAAATATAGAAAAGAAAAAACAGTGACTGGTGTAAAAGAATTTACTTCAACTACTGACATGATAGGTAGATTAATGTATTATTAATATCATCAAATGGAAGCTGGGAATGTTAGGTGTAGAACTTGCATAATGAGAATCATTGACATACTTGATCATGCTCAAGATCGAGTGAATTATTAACATCTGGACATATGTGAAACTTTTAGCACCGCGACTTAATCAAGGCGACTTAATTTTGAAAAGGTGATATAAATTAAAGGAATGACAAACAACATTATTACTAAACTCTAAGCGAGTCTAGCAGAAGATAGTGCGCACAATTTTTCTGTAAATTATATTCAAACTATAGAACTAGATCCTGCAAACATATGAAAATCTGGATTAATTACTTGTACTTGGCTGGAATGGCTATACCCTAACCTTGAAAAATGATGTTAACTGATGAAATGTATTTTACTAGGATTACAACACCTAAAATATCTAGCAACAAAAAAAAATAAAATTCCGCAAGGAGCTTATGAATATTGAAGATCTAAACGAAGACGATCAAAGAGGGCTCATCAACAAAAGCTAACGGTGTGGCAGATCATTTTGATTAGCAGGCAAATCTTATAACAGCTTTGGCGAACGTAGGATAACTTTGGAAAAATATAGGGCAATCAATCATTGAACCAAGAGAAGGCGGGGAGAAGTTTGGGCACAACATGTTAGGATTTACTGAAAAAACATACCCTGCACTTGATCAGCCTATTACATATGACGAGTGAACTGGCCATCAAATAAATACAGAAGTAAATACAATATTAGTATATTTGCTCTACTGGCTTGCTTATGTTGTTTGTTTTGTTTGTTTGTGGTGTTTTTTTTTTTTTATTTTTTTATTTTTTTTTAGGGTGGGGGGGGGGGGAGGGGGGGGGGGTTTCTTTGTTTGTTTGTATCTTAGTTTTTGGTGGTGTTAGGGGGGTGTGTTGAGGGTTTTGGGAGTGTTGTATAAGATTTTGTATTTTTTTTTTTTTAAGTTTCAAATTTTTTCTGCTTCTGAGCTCATTAATTAGTCATCAAAAGGTAGCAAAGGTCAAACGATTTAGCAAGTTTCCATTACACGGCGGAAAAGTCGCCGACCAGGTTCATCTCCATGCAAATCACACTCCACGACATTATCTATCATATTATATACGCTTTAACAGTTGAACGATGGCAATAACCAAAGTAATAAAAGTAGGATGCAGTTGACAGATCATAAGTCAGAAACAGTTACAATCTTAGTAAATGAAATTGTAAGCTTATGTATTTATCATCTACGCAGAGGGCAAAGTACAAAAAATATATGAAACATCGCAAATAATAATGAAACTACACAGAAAAATAAGTTTATTCGAAAGAAAAAATAGTAGGATAGAAGGGGATTTTTTTGAGAAAATATTATTCACTACAAGTTATTAAAAATATTCCAGGACTGAGGGGCGCGTAAAGTTGCACCATATTTGCTATTGACGCGGGTAAAGCTTTTGCAACTGGTTGCTTTGGCATGCTGAAGCGCTGGGACTGCGTGGGGACAAAACATAGCATAATAAAATAAAAGGAGATCCACCGACTGCATCTGAAATAAAACACGGGAGCTATCTCAGCAACATCGCTCCAACAAAGAAACATCAAAAAGCTATGATCAAACACAAACATAAAAAGTTATTATCACTCAAGGGGCGAGCACGATGATAAAAAACATAACTAAAAATTTAATATCTTATAAGTACATTTTGCAAGTGCGCAATAAAATTTTATATAATCTATATAAAATAAAGATGTCTGTTAAAAATTACTGGGTCTCGACTTAACAGAACTTATGACATCGACAAACGATTGTGACAGAATTCGAGTGTTTGTTGAGTACCTTGATGAAATTCATAACGACTCAAATAAATACTTCGGTATTCAGAACCTTTAACACAGATGACGAAGATGTATTTCTAGCGGCCGCAATAAAGACTTATGTATAGAATGTTCGTGGTCAATTATGACCAGTAGGCCAATCCACTCTGGCTGCATTTTTGCAAGTTGAAGAGGCAAGAAAGTAGCTCTTATAACTAATAACAGAGTTGAGCCGTCTATTTCAAAAGTGCTAGATATCAACTGGCTAATCAACATGTAGAAGATATTTCGAGGTCACCTAGCAAGTTGCAAGTATAATTCAATAAATATTATTTTCCAGTTTCCAGAGCTGATTACTCTAGATCAACTGCAACTAAACATGATGTGGTTTAAGATACTGGACGGAGGTATACTGTAATCATTCAGAACGTTTTTAAGATGTCAGGCGCTATACTGTATCATCCGGCGGCTAATGCTGATTAAAATACTAGTAAATTGTGAAAATTTTCTCATTTGCCTAATGCCTGCTTGCAGCATGAGATATTGTTCGCACCTGCTGTAAGATTGACTACATGCGAAACGCTACCAAGATTTTCTCTTACAGCAGCTTTTAATAATCAGAATAAAACAGCCACCATCTGTAGCTTCAGACGGTGACTGCGATGTAAATTACTTCTTAACACACTTGATTGAGAAATCCACGGCTATAAACGAAGGCATTTCCTAGGCGAAGAAAACTGTGCAAGCAGGATCACGCGAAGAGACATACGAATGATGGCTTCCGCTAAGTATGATTTTCGCTTTTGTCGGCGATTATGATAGAAGTATTTCGCGGGAGTAAACACATACGCTTATTTTAGATCGAGCAGAACCAAAACGATTTGCTTGTTTAGATCTGGATGGGTTGATGTACAGTTTATCATTATAACAGACTTTCTTTGTGGATGCCACGTATAACACCATCAATCACTAAAATGTCAGAACTAAATAACACGGCTTGATAAGCATACAAACAGTAATTTACTTAAGCAGCAAAAGGTATATCAGAGCAGCGTTCCAAATACTACTGACACACGTGAGAGTACACAACAACATCAAGCAAAAAAACAAATAAAAAGGGTGGGGGGGGGAAAAAAGAATGCAAAAAAAAAAAAAATAAATATATATATATAGAACATAAAAATTTATTGTAAAAAAAAAAAAAAAAAAAAATGAACAAAACAAGAAACAAGTCTGCCGAGAAATACTTTGTACGTATTGTAATTTGGGGGGGGGGGGGGGGGGGGGGGGGGGAAAGATATAATGGGTTAGTATTTTTTGTGTGTAATTATTATTTTGTTTGATGTGGGGTGATAGATGTTGGATGTAGTTGTGTAGAGTGTGGTTTTGATTGATTGTTCCAGAAAGAGCTATCGAGTGTATTTTGCTGATGATGGTAATCAGAAATATTTCGCGACCGTACATGTACCGAGGGGTCGCAAATACAAAAATATCAAGATGTTGAAGATGGAACGCAAATATCAGTAGAAGAATTTCGTACGCTTTTTCCATATTTTCATTTTGATGTTAGTAAACATAACAGCGAGCTGTAGCACAGCACAGCGATATTGAAATTACAGGTGTGGAAGCACTTGGGACGGTCCAGTAGCGCCGTTATACGTATACGCATTAGTATTAGTGATAGATTATCACGGTAGATTCTATTGGAGGTAAAATGACAGTCAAGTTTATTCTAAGTTGTTAGATAAAATGGCCAAAGGAATATGTAAACAGAAGTGTATATGACTGATGGTCACAAGTTAAAAAATTAGTAGCTGCAACTGCAAAGTTGGGGGTTGCGAGACAGGTATCATTAAAAATCCAATCCTAATATTTCTGATGTGTTTTAACAGAAATTAATTAATGGCTAACAAAAAATCAAGTAAAAAAGTATGGATCGTAAAAAAACTATTTGTTTTAACTTTGAAGTGCTGCAATAAACTACAGCGATGGCAAAAGAAGGTGGTTTTCTTGGTCCGGCATTATCAGTATTAACTAGTACTAATACCTAAACATTTGCGGTGTTGGGAACATTAGGACTAGCAGGCAGCGTCTGGAGCAATTCTGGGCGGCAACGAATGAAAGTCAGTCGAAGATAATGGTATCATTCGTGGAAGAGGAATTAAAAATTTGAAAATTTTATGTAACAATCTAAATATATAATGGGCCACAAAAAGGGAAACAAGAAATCATCCAACAACAACAAATAAAATGAAAGATAATAACAAACACAAATCACCACACAAAGTGAAATGCATATGGCAATCAAACAAAATACAAGGAGGAATTATTCCGTCGCTCACTTTTTGGCGAGACTGAGCGGAGTCTGCTGCCAAATCTTTTAGGAATCGGACGTGGTCTAACATTACGCAAGGAACTCGTCGACGCCCGTTGAGTAATTTTGATATCATTGATACAAGTTTAATAAAGGGCGGTCCTGGATGTTCACGTGGATTTAATTCTAAAGACTGAGCTCTCAGCAATAAAATCACTCATCAGCATGATAAGTTCATGTGTTATTAATATACAAGATTTAATGACGGATCTGGTACGCATTGGGTAAGCCGTATTAATCACGACTATTAATTATTTTGGACTCGTTTGGACTTCCTCCAATCGATGTAAATAAAAAAGTATATAAAAGATAAAAGATATTGTATCAAAAGTATATTATTCGTCAAATCCAACTCCAACCTTGTTGGATACGTCTGCGTGTGAATTATTATTGTAGTATGTTTACTCCGACAGATGGAGGGCAGCAATCATTAATTTTTTAAAATTTATTTTAGCAGTTTAGATAGAGGGCAACCATCTCACGCTATGATAGAGATCGCAATATAATTTTATCTAAAAGCTCTATCAAGCTCATGAATACATTGTCAACATCCTGTCTCAATGTAAAACTAAAACAGAAAGGTATTTAAAGAAACAACAGAAAAAACAAATAACAACAGATAAATATTAAAAATGTATTATGTGCAATCTGTAGGAAAAAGATAAAGATACATTTTTGTAAAGAAAAACAGTCACCCAGCGATAGTATCCCAGCGAGGGGGCGGGCTTGGGGGGGGGGGGGGGGGGGGGGGGGGGGGGGGGGGGGGGGGGGGTGTTTGGGGGGGGGGGGGGGTGGGGGGTGTGGTGAGCTTACATCTTGTTATCCTAGTATTAGTTTAGTCGACGACTAAAGGTTTTTTATATAGAATGATATGCAACTGTATTCTGACATGAGATTTGTGATATATGAGCATAAAAAAATTTTGCGCTGTGGGGGGGGGGGGGGGGGGGGGGGGGGGGGGGGGGGGGGGGGGGGTGGGGGTGGGGGAGGGATAATGTTGGTACAACAGAGAAATAATAGGTCAGGTATAGAGATTCATAAACTAATTGGAAAATTGTCCATTACTCAAAAGGCGTTGGACATTGCCAGGGCATCGGTTTAAAAATTGTTTTATGTATACTGTTCCATGTTAAGTCCGTTTATAAACCCTACATCAACAACTAGATAGAAAACGACGAATCCATTGGCCAGGTCTCAAGAGCCTTACAATCAAGTGGATGTGCAATAGGCAATGCGTCATGATATCTGTTATGCCGTGATCATGAAACTCACAATTAGTGATTGTGACAAAGTAATGTTAGACGATTACGTGATATGGAGCCAAGCAAACTAGCGAGAACGTTAGATAGAAACATTTGTTCAGGGAGTAATTGGAGTCAAAATATAAAACTTGGGACTCGCGAGAGTCCTCTCAACACCTCCACGATCGGGGAATAAAGTATAAGATGATCTTCATTCGAACTATACACAGACGCTAAAACAAAAAAGTTCCAACGACGTAAAGTTGTCGCTAAATGGTGTAGTTGATACTGGGCAATAGATTTGGTTGATTATCCAATCTAGCTCAGTTAACGTTGGCGCTGATGGCGCCCTAAAAAAAGGTAATTTGTTTAATGTATATAGATGTTTTTGAGGGCAAATATGCTTTCAGTGACTGATTCGGATAAGACCAGGAACTTCAATGATCGGGCGATACGCCTAAAGCATGAATAATAAAAAAACCAAAAAAACCAAAAGGCACAAGAAAGATAAACGGCAAACAAAATCAGGACTGATCATGGATCTAGAGTTTTTTAACAAAAGTTTAGAACCGAGTTTCTAGAACAAAATAAAATAAAAAGGTATATACAGGAAATGAGGTAAAAGGCGTTGATTGTTGAGAGATTTAATCGCACGCTAAACGAGAAAATACACAAACATATTACAGCGAAAAACACACAGAGTACATCGATGACCTTTCACAAATCGTAGCAATTATAAACAACGCGAAACATCGAACGCATCAAAATTGACACCTAAAAAAATCTGTTAATATCGCAAATATTAGCAAATGAAAACATGTACGCCTAAACGCAGGACATAAATTTAAGGGTTGGTGATAAAGTTAAAGAATTCTTTGATGGGAAAAGGTGTGTTGCAAAAGAGATTTTACTCCGACACTGGAGCGAAGAAGTTTTTGATAATGAATAAGGTAGCTTTTAACAGTACGCAGTAACGTATCGTGTTTAAAAGATACTGGCAGGGGAACCGATTGTAGGGTAGTTCTTTATGAAACAGAACTACAGAAAACTGATGCAGATATGAGTTTTTGTTATCGAAGCAAGGATTAGAAAAAGGATTAAAAGTTTAGTCAAATGGCGTGGGTAATGATAACATTTATACAGTTATATGGATTCCGCAACCAAGCAGATTTAGATATAATGCCTATTAATAAATTAACTTCATAACTTATTGTTGAGCAAGATTTACATTTTACTGGTTTACATAGATGATGATTAGATATTTTGTGCAGGTGCTATACGATCGTTAGAGATCAGTCATTAGATTTAGAGAAAATCCATGATAAATATGAATATCATTTATAATGTTTTCCTGTCGGCCTGGAGGATCTTGATATTTAAAAAAGGGTTTTTGATATAACTCCAGAACAGTGTGTTGTTCGGCAACTCGAGGGGCAGGTCAAAGATTAAATTTAATAAGCTAGCTTACACACTAAGTGATACTTGACATTATAAGCGGTGGGGGGGGGTTTAACTGTTGATCTGCTTAATTAGATCTGTCAGGCCAACAGTGACTATTTCAGCCATCATCATCAATTCAATGTTATAAAAAATATATCTTTCACTATCAACTGCAACAGATTTGTCTATAAAAATCTTTGAAGAATTGTAATACTAATGTATGACCATCATCACTGACGACCTTATGGCACAATGACACCTAGTCACTATTATCTCTCTGTAGATGTGTCGGAGCAGTCGTTCATCACAGTCATTATTATTAATAATTTTTATCTGAATTTATTATATAAGATGACCGGATGAGATAAAATTTCAACCAAAAAGTTAATATAGTAAATTATCATTAATGACGAATGTTGGGGGGGGGGTAAGCTGAAGCGGTAAGAAAATGTTTGTTGGGTTATAGTGTTGATGTTATTGTAATGCTTATCAGGTAGATTTCTCATAAAAAAATTACTAAACAAGAAGCACGAAACCACAGATAAAATTAATAAGAAAATTCAGTAACAACGTTCAAAATTTAATCACATGATACTACATAGCATCTTGCTTCATCATTGCTGTGACGAAAACGCGAAATCTACAAAATGATTATTGATCATCATATCTAAAACCAATCCTAGCATCGTATTCTCTTGAAAAAGTTGATTTTGTTGCTCACTTCAGCTATAATTTTTACGACTGCGGGATTTATCTTATAATATTTCGCCGCAGCTGAAATCGATTATAGCAATTCGGATCTCTGCCATCCGTTTCGAGGGTTTTTTGAAATAACAGGTTTATTGGTGCATCTAAAATTAATACGCATTACTATTTTTTCCTTTTCTCACAGTTTTCAGCTTGTTGCGTTACAGAAATCCATCAGATTTTCCAGGCAATTCGCGTATCAGTAAAATGTATATTAATAATAGATAGTGATAAAAACCATCGACCATATGGCGTATAGAATCGCATTGACACTCACCTCATAAACAAAACGCCTATGACCAGAAAACCGAACTTGAGTTGGGGGTGAGATTTGTTTGATGTTCGCTCTAACAGTTACCCTGATATATCCCATATTGCTATAATATTACTAAGACCTTTTCATTTAGTTTTTTCTCATTTCTAATAATACCAGCGGATCGTTCAGCCTCGTATAAATCAAAATACTGGAGTGCAGGCTGAAACTCATCTTGTAAGGATAAATTTCTCAACTATTATCATCAGTGACTTTACCATTATAATGATATACACGCTGTCCCTCTGGAATATCATCGCAGAACAACGTGTAAATAAAATCTTTTCTAAATATTAGCAATCCTCTCGGCACTAATCTCCCTTACACTAATATTAAACCACGCTGACGTACTATATTGCACTAACCGGTATTCCTAGTTTTAATCTGTTAATCAACCGAACCAATAAAATTAAACATTTCCAGCGTATAAAAGTTATACGGTGGGTGAAATTTGGTAATCTCTTGGGGCGCCACGTGCGCTTGCAGATTTACTGCATTATATTATAGGAGAATATTGTTTATCTGCGAATTGATTTTTTAGGCGCATGCGCAGTGTGAGGTAAAGTTATGTTTTGGGTGAACTTGATATGGCTTCTTGCTCACATGTGTTTGTTAGATTTGCTGTCATATATATTATAGGTGATATTTTTTATCCGAATTGATTTTAAGCACCATGGCGCAGTGTGAAGGTATAGTTATGTTTTGGTGAACTTGATAATGCTTCTTGTCTCACATAAGTGTTTGTTAGATTTGCTGTCATTATATATAGGAGAATTTTTTTATCTCTAAATGATTGTTAGGTCGCATGCGCAGTGTGCAAAAAATATATCAAGTTAGATAATACATTAGAGTATAATAAGGTTAAATATGCGTGATTAGCTCAGAAGAAGCGATTATGGGAGAACCTAATAAAATAGCGACAGCTTTGCAGGTTTTGCTAATAGTTATCAGTTAGATAATCAACTTGTTTTAGTAAATTTTAATGCAACTATCTTTACCACCTATTACAGACAATTGTAAAACATGAGCTCGGAAAAACACAAAAGTATCAGATTATTTGTGCAATACTCATGTTATATTTTCAAAGTTAGTTATAATGGAAGAATTAACTAACAAGCGAAATTGCAGAACCTTATATTAACGCAAAATCGAGACGTGTTTGCTTGGGACTGATCTATTATCCACTATCTGATGAAATACATCACCAAGAAATTGGAAAAAAAAATAGAGGAATTTAGTCAATTAGGTTCGGGTTGGGAGTTTGGAAATGATCAACGAGGAATAGGTTTTCACACGATGAAATATAATGTATTACGAGGTAGTTCATTACGTCGAACCTGCCACCAAAATAAAAAAGTAAAAGATGTTGTATAAACATACAAAAAAAAAACCGTAGATCAAACAACATGTTCCATGGGCTGTTTCCTTTCCAGCACTATTTGCCAGCAGAAAAAAAGCCGCTCAGTCCGTGTTGAAGTCAGATATATCAGTCATGTGTCTAGATTAAATTTTAAGATATTAACTTTCGCAGTGGCAGAAAGATCCAATACAAAATATGAAAAGCAGAATCAATGTTTCAATTTAACGTTTTCGGACTAGATTAAAGGAGGACGTATATCCAGAGATATATTTCAGAAAAGCAATCAGTCAATCGACTATAAATTTACTGTATCTACAAAAATCATTAGTTTGGATAAAAACTTTTAACGACTAGTTTGGAGACAGAACAAATAAGGATAAGAACAAAAAGTGTCTTTTGTACCGTGCCAGGCTGACTTGCATGGCTGACAAGCAATGAAAAACATTAGCAAAAGGGCATTTGCAGTACTGTAGTGATGTGCAAAGAATAACAAATGCCATCTTAAAAAAGATAGTGTATTACAGTTTGTCCATCATAATCACAAACTAAAAATTCCTTTCGTCATATACGCTGATTTCGAATGCCTACTTCAACCTGTACTTGGTGTAGAAAATAATCCTAATCAATCGAGTACAAGAAAAGTTCAAAATCATGTTCCGTGTGGAGTAGCGTATAAGGTAGTTTGTTGTACTGATTCTAGATTATCTAAATCAATCAAATTATATCGTGGTAAAAAATCCAGCTGTTTGGCTTCTCAAGCAGTTGATTAATGAAGTTGATAATATATTTACTCATTTGAAAAAAAGTAACGCCAATGTTAAAATTAACACCTCAACAAGAATCCAATCACGAGCAAGCAGAAATTTGTCATATTTGTGAAAAAGCTTTTGACGATGACAAAAAAATACATGACCATTGTCATTTGACTGGACAGTATCGTGGAGCGGCTCATAATCAGTGTAATTTAAAATTTCATGCTCCAGATTTTATTCCGGTTATTCTCTTCTTCACAATTTTCGAGGATATGATAGCCATATTATAGTAGAAGCTTTTGGTGATCCTGAGATAAAAGCTCACTAAAACTCGATAACGTCATCAAATGCATCCCAATAATTTTGAAAAGTACATGTCAGTTACGCTAGGTACCTTACGTTTAATTGACAGCCTGCAGTTTATGGCAGCCTCGTTAGATGAGCTAGGAAAAGGTTGTAGTAAATTTGATAACCTAAGAGACTGTTTTGGAGATAAATTTAATCTACTAGCTAAAAAAGGAGTTTTTCCATACGAATACCTCGACGATTGGAGTAAATTTGAGAAATATCTTTACCTGACAAAGACACAATTTTACTCACAACTTAAAAACGAAAATATAACTGATGACGAGTACAGGTATGCACAAGATATCTTGGAAAGAGTTTGATTGTGAGACTTTTGGTGATTATCATGATATTATACCTGAAAACAAACTGAGTGTTATTACTAGCAGATGTTTTTGAAAGTTTTCGTGAAGTGAGTTATAATAATTATGGACTAGATCCTTGCTGGTATTATTCTGCCCCTGGGTTGTCATGGGATGCTTTGCTAAAGTTTAGTAAGGTCAGGTTAGAATTACTGACAGACGTGGAGATGTTCAATTTTAATCGAAAAAGGTATCCGAGGCGGTATAGCGTGATAACAAAAAAATATGCTGAAGCAAACAACAAATACCTGAACAGTATACCCTGACCTTCCTTCGAAGGTATATAATTATCTAGATTGTAATATCTTTCTCGGTGGTTCGATGGCAGAAACGCATATGCCTTGTAGCGAATTTCATTGGATCACGGTTGATCGATTTCTATCAGAGACAGAAAAAAAGATACCTGACGATGTTTCCTATTTCGTTGAAGTTGATCTTGATTATCCAAATTCGCTAGCACAAATTACATAACGATTACCCTTTCTGTGCGGGAAGGAATCGATGGTATAGATTATAGTTTGTTATCAAAAGAACAACAAGCGTTAGCATCACCAAGGCAACATTCCATGGTCAAGAAACTAGTACCAAATTACTTGATAAGAAAAATTATGTTTTGCATTACAAAGTTTTAAAACAAGCAGTCGATGCTGGTCTTGTGTTGAGAAAAGTTCATCGTGTACTAAAATTTAATCAGTCGCCGTGGATGAGAGGTTATATTAACTCAAACACAACAAAAAGAGCTCCAGCGAAAACAGAGTAAGAGAAAAACTACTTAAAACTGAAGAACAATTCCGATTTTGGTAAGACGATGGAGAATATTAGGCAACGTGTAAATATTGAAATAGTTTAATGATGTCAATCGCAGAAACAAACTTGGACGATGATTTTGTGAGCATGAAAATATTTAATGAAAATCTTGTTGCGATACAAAGAAGAAAAACAAATCTAAAACTAAACAAGCCGATCTATGTTGGAGCTGCAGTGTTAGATTTATCAAAGTGGATGATGTACGATTTTCATTACACTTTTGTTAAAAATCAGTGGCCGGCTAGTAGATTATTGTTTACTGATACTGATTCACTCGTGTATGAAATTGAATGTGAGGACATCTATCAGGACATGTACAATAATCGACATCTGTTTGATCTTTCCGATTATCCACGTGACAGTAAATTTCATGACGACACAAATAAAAAGGTTATTGGTAAGTTTAAAGATGAAATGAACTCGAGCGCTATCAAATACTTTATCGGATTACGTAGTAAAATGTATGCCGTATTGTTAGATAATAATAAAATAACGAAAAAAGCCAAAGGTCTGCCTCGTAATTTTGTTAAAAAGTTTATGAAATTTGATGACTACAGGTATGCGCTTGATGGTGGTGTTAGTTTTATGAGAGCTATGGCAATTCGAACTAATCATCATAAACTCGAAACAGATGTCATTATCAAACGTGGATTGTATAATTTTGATGACAAACGCTATTGTGAAAATGGGGTAGATACATTTGCCCTTGGGTATTGTTATGATGATAGATCTATACTCGACATTATCTTTTCCAACTGAAATTTTATCTAAACTTATAAAATAATGCTTGAAAATTTGACAATGACAAATAGCTACAATAGTAACATCAAATATCTAATGATGGACGGTAAACAATTGACAGTTGAATTTAATAATGAAACATCAGGTATATGTTTTAATGGAACATGTGACAAGTTAAAACTTTCGCTCATCAGATCTGATAACAGCATGTATTTCAATTATCTCGAACAATTGTATCAAAAGTTGCTAGCGGAATTTAAAAACTTTCACAGCCCCATTAGCCAACAAAACTATACTAAACTCACAATTGATCTCGATCGGTCAAAGGTATATTTTATCAACAAAAAATATCCTCTGAACAAACCAGAAATGAAAGATCTGTTTGAGTCCCGTCGCTGTGTGAGTGGTAAAGTAAAATTTAGTATCTATAGTCGTGATAGTGAAATATTTTTAATATCAACAGTTGAAACATTAATCATTGGTAACGAGATATAAAATAATATCATTTTCATTCTAATGCTAGTTTAATTTCCACCTTGTTAACTGAAACGTTCTAATGCACAGTTTAATTTTCATCCTGTTATCTTGTGGTAAAACCCGTTTGCCGTCTTTAGAATAATTGTATTCCACACATGCGCTGTTCTAACAAATTAGTCACCTCTGTGTAAAGAGCTTATCGCATTCCAACACCTGTTGTTTTGTTTGGTTACAAAATACCTGTTTACAGGTAGTAGTAGGGGGAAAAAAAGAGGTGGGGGAGGGTGAGTCAAAACCCTGTTTTATTTTGGAAATAAAAGGGGGGTGGGGTGGGGGGATAATTTAGGACTATAATTTATACTTGTTTGGAGGGTAAAAAAACAAAGTGAGTTGAAAAACCTGGTTTTCCTCTAGGGTGAGTTGAAAACCTGGTTTATTTTGGAAGAAAAGGGGGTGGGGTGGGGGATAATTTATACTTGTTTGGAGGGTAAAAAAACAAAGTGAGTATAACCTATGGTATTTCCATACACTTGCGTATCTGGCTAAGCATGATTTTCGGCTTTTGTCGCGATCATGATAAAGTATTTCACGGAGTTGAACATGCGCTTAATTTAGATCGAGCAGAAAAAAAACGATTGCTTGTTTAGAACTATAAAAAAGAAAGAGGAGTTGATGTACCAACTGTTTATCTTCAAACAAACTTTCATTTGTGGATGCACAGGAATATTACACACCAGTGATGATTTCAAAAAAATGTCAAGAACATGTGTCACCGTATACATGAGTTGGGGGGGGGGGGGGGGGGGGGGGGGGGGGGGGGGGGAGAGGGGGGGGGGCGTGCTTGATAAGCAATGCAAACAGATTTTATATTATAAGGCAGGCATAGAAAATGATATAAGACAGGCGGTTCGAAATACTACGACTACACATGGCGGGTCACAACAACATCAACGGACGAACGAAAAAAACTTCTACGCCGAATACATACTTTGTCGTATTTCAACAGCACGCCCGACAGGAACCAAGCAACAAATAACTGCAATATTTGACCACGCGTGATGTCACACGAATATTACGCTAGATTAAATTCAAAGCAATATCCAGATCGAGCGTATTCGAGTGCATTTTGCTGATACGGCTAATAAAAATACGTTATCGACCTGCACATGCATATTCCCTGCATGAGGCCGAATGCAAAAATATCAAGATGTTGAAGATTGGAACTCTGAAATCAGTGCATAGGAATTTTCGTACACTTAGTATCTATATTTGACATTTTGATTATTAATAAACAATAAGCGAATAGTCGAAATTGTAGACAAGCACGCGGATAGTAAAATTACCATGGAACACTGGGGGCAGTTCGCATATGGCACCCGTTATACAGTATAGCATTAGTGGATTAGTGATAGATATATCACGGTAGATTCTATTGGAAGGCAAAATGACAGTTCAACGTTTAATCGACAAGTTGTTATATAAAATTAGTAGCAGCTAATTGCAAAGGTCGCGAAACATGGGGGGGGGTTATCATAAAAATCTATTCATAGATATTTCTGATGGTGTATTAACAAAATTAATGCTAACAAAAAATTGCCAGGTAAAGAGCAAAACAAGTAGTGAATCGTAAAATAATTTTTTTGATTTTAAATTGAGTGCTGTACACAAATGACAGCGTATGGCACACGATATTGTTGTCAAAGGTGGTTTTCTTGGTCGCGTGGCATTATCAGTAATTAAGTGCTAGTACAATAATACCTAAAGTTTGTGCCGGTGTTGGGAACATTTAAGTCTAGCAGTAATTCAGAGCATTCCTCTGGCGCAACGAAGAAAGACTGTTGAGGTAATGGATCATTCAGTGGAATGGAATAACTACAAATTGTAAATTTTATGTAAATGATTATCATATTCTGCACAAAAGCCTGCCCTAATCGCGCACAACGAAAAAATAAATACGCCAACAACAAACATGCGCGCAGAAAAAAGAAAACAAAAAAAAAGTAAAGAACAAAAAAGAAAACAACATAATCGCCAACACTAAAATGGGCAACTGCAACGATGCGACTCGATACACAAAGGCAAGGAGAATTATTTGACCGTTCGCTCCACTTTTGGCGTGACCTATCGAGGAAGTCTGATGCTAAATCTTTTAGGCATCGGACGTGCCCAAACATTACCAGGAACACGACCACCCCGTTGAGTAATTTTGATATAATTGATAAGTTAAAAGTGGTTCCTGGATTTCACGGATTTTATTCTAAAGATGAACTCGCAGCAATAAAATCACCGTCAGCTGTAAGTTCATGTGTTATTAAAATACAAGATTTTAATGACCGATCCGGTACACATTGTGTAGCAGTTTTTAATATCGATTATTTCGACTCGTTTTAACTTCCTCCAAGCGATGTAATAAAAAGGTATATGAACAAAAAATTTAAAAGGGGGGGGGGGGGGGGGGGGGGGGGGGGGGGGGTGTGGGGGGGGGGGGGGGGGGTATATATTCGTCAAATCAACACCCTACCTGTTGGAACGTCTACCTTTGGCGGATATTATTGTAATCATTATGTTCATCCGACAGATGAGCAGGAAATCTCAATTATTTTAAATTATTTTACAGCTATATAATGGCAAACCCTTCTTCACGGTAATGAAGAGACAATCGCATGTAAATTTTATCTAAACTTAAAGATAAATAATGTCAAAGCATACTTTCATCAAGTGTAAGAAATTAAAACTTAAAATGATTAATGAAACAAGTTGTGGACAGAAAAATATACAAACCAACCAGACAACAGGATAATATCAAAAAGTATTTTGGTGGCAACTGGCGGAAAAAGAAAAAATATGTCTTAAAGACAAACAGTCCCCAGTGCGACTATTGTCGGCAGGCGACTGCGCAGTATGCTAGTTATCCTGATATTATTTTAGTATGGACGAGACTTTAAAAATATAGAATGATATTGCAACTGTGATTCGACAGAGATTATGTCTTGAGCAAAATAAAATTGATCGCATACTGTCCAATGTTGTAACAATTCGAGAAATAATAGGGTGCAGAGTATAGATAATACCTAAACTAATTGGAAAATTAACAAACCAAAGGCGGTTTGGACTTTGCCAGGTCATCGTGTATAGCAAGTACTCTTACAAATAAATCGCGCTAGGATCAACAAACATAGAATGAAAACGGACATATCACGATTGCCATGTACAAGAGCCTTGACACTCAATGGATGCAATCGCAATTGGCGTCATACATCTGTTATCGTGATCATGAAAACTCGAAAGCAGATTGTTGATAAAGTAATGTTAGTACGATACGTGATATGGGATGCCAAACAAATTCTACGAGAACGTTTTGATAGAAGATTTGTTCAGGAAATACTTAGAGCAAAATTTAAACTCGGACTCGGAGAGTCTCGACTTGGCAAAAAAGTATACGATGATCTTACAGTCGAACTACACAGACCTAAAAATAAAAGTTCCCACAACGTAAAGTTGTCGCAAATGCTGTATATGATGAGCGTGGGGCAATAGATTTGGTGGATGTATCCAATCTGGCTCAGATTTTAAATCGTTGGCGCTGATAGGGCGCTCCAAAAAGGTATTTGTTTGACGATTATAGACGCATTTAGTAAATACGGCTTTCAGTATACCTTTTTCGGATAAGGCACAGGGACTGTCATTGACTGATGGCGCTAAAGACGAAGAATAATAAGCGAGCACAGAAACAAAAACCCAAATAAAATATGGAGCATGGAATCACGGGTCTTGAGGTTTTTAACCAAAAGTTATTGAGGGCAATTTTCTAGAACAAAATATATATAAAAAAAATGATGTTACAAGAAACTGAGGTAAAGAGCGTTGTTGTCGAGAGATTTAGTCGGGCAGCCGCTAAACGAGAAAATACACAAACATATGACCAACAGGTACATCGATGACACTTTCCAATCGTAGGCGTAATATAATAAGCATCGAAATACCGAACTATTAAAGGGTCACATAATAATGCCTATTAAAAATCCGATATTAGCAAATTGATAAATGTACGCGGGCGACATAATTAAAATTTAAGGTTGGTGATAAAGTTAGAGGATTTCTGATAAAAAAGGTATTTGGCAAAAAGGATTACTCGCGAACTGGGAGCAGAAGTAAGTATTATGTTTGTTGATAAGGTACTTATTCCACACATACCTATAACGTAACACGTTAAAAGATCTGGGACGAGGGGAGACCTTATTGTATGGTAGTTTTTATGATCACAGAACTAAGAAAAACTGAGGGCAGGAGTTTTCGTTATTGAAAAAGTGATTGAAGAAAAAAGGAATAAACGTTTAGATCAATTGCGTGGGTAAAAGGGAGGGGGGGGGGGAGGCGATAAAATTTAACAGTTGGATTCGGCCACCAACAAATAATGATATAATGCTATTATAAATTTAGCTCAAGTCTTTTGTTTGACAGAATTTACCTTTTACATGGTTACATAATGATATTAGATATTGTGCTGCGATCGTCAGAGATCGTCATTTAGATCTAAAACAAAATGACGAATATGAAAACGAATTTGGATATTTTTTCTGTCGGCCTAGAATTCTGATGTTTTGAAGTAAAGGTTTGATAGCTAGTCAAAATAGTTGTTGTTCGGAGTAGCAGTAAATTTAAAGCTTTATTATTGTGTTTTGGTCAATGTGAAGCTTGGCATTATATCGTTGTCAGTCTTTGTTGTTTGGGTGGCTGTAATTAGATACTGTCAAGCAAACAGTGACTATTTCACAATCATCATCAGATTCGTTGTTATAGGCAACAAAAAAATACATCTTACAATATAACCAACGGAAAAAACTTACTACCAATCTTTGAAAATGTATATACTATGCATGACCTTAGCGCTGGGCGCGCGTTTGTCACAGCATCTTCTTCATATAATTCAGGCGAGTAGTTTCATCAAGTTCATTATTATAATATAGCTTTTTATCTACGTTTGTTATATATAAGATACTGCTGAGATAAAATACACCAAAAAAGTTAATATAGTAAATTACAACGCACGATCGAAGCGGTAAGAAAATGTTTATCGGGTTATAGTGTATATTCTGTTTGACGGTTTCGTTGTAATGGCAAGGTGATTCTTCATAAAATATTGCTAACAAAAAGCAGAAAAAAATAAATTAAGTGAAAGTTGCCGTATACGACGCTAAAAATTGATGCATAATGAATGTGTATTAGCATTTGCTTCATCATTGTTTGAACTAATACTGAATTAACAAAATAATTATTAATCATCATAACTAAAACGATCCCTGGCATCGTATTTTCTTGCTTGAAAAAGTTGATTTCAATACTTCATCAGCATAAATTCAAATTTTTACGACTGAGGGTTTATTCTTATAAAATATTTCGCTGCAGCTGAAATCCGATTGAATTTTAATCTCCTCATCCTTTCGAGGTTTAACGAAACAACAGGTTTTGCTGGAGCATCTAAAATTAATAGCCTACCGAACCGGATCGTCTTTCAAACATTTTCCATGTGGGTGAACTAGTTCTAGATTTTCCAATCGAGTGTCAGTCTTTACGTTATCGATGTGATAAATACAGACCATTAGGTATAGATCGTTGAACACCTGTAAACCTAAAACGATGACCATGAAAAAATGAACTTGATTTGTTCGATGTTTTGTCTAACCAGTTAGAACTGATATATCCCGTATTACTCATAGTACCGAAGATCATTATTTAATTTATCTGTTTCTAATAATACTGCGATCGTTAGCCTCGTATAAAGAAAAGACCGATTGGCGGTGCTTATGAGAAAACATCGGTTTATAAAGAAAAGTTTTCAATGTATCAACGTGACTTGCAACGCGTGTCTACATGAATATACAAACGCGTCCATTATGGAATTGTGCACGCCAGAAACATACTGTGTACATAAAATCTTTTATGGGGGGGAAGGAAAAGGGGGGGGGGCATTGTATAGCCTCTCAGTATTATCTCCCTTTTTACATTCAACTGATTAAGCTGGCGTTAATTTGCGTACAAATATTTTAGGTTTTGATGTTAATGACTGAACCTATTGCATTTCCCGAGCGTATAAGTTGTAGCTTTGGGTTAAGCGTGATATACGCGGATCTTGGATCAGGTGGGGCGTTTGTCGCGATTTGGCTGTCATTATACTATAGCGTGATTTTTTTATCTCAAATTGTTGTTACGGCGGCATGCGCAGTGTAATGGAAAAATTTCAATTAAATATGTACATTATAGTATCACAAATGTTAAAATTGCGTGTATATAGCCTATAGTAAGAAGGCCCTTATGGGAGAACCTGATAAAATAGCGAGACATACTGCTTTTATACAGTTTTGACAATAGTTATAAAATTTATAATCAAATCGTGCTAGTAAATTTTACTGGGCAAACAAATCTTTACACAACCTACTACAGACAACTGTAAAACGGTGAGCTCAAAAACCCAAAAGTATCAGATCATTAGTGGCAATTATCATGCAAATTTTTCGATTCGACTTGTAACGGAATAAAAAAAAACAAAAAAGAATCACTGAAAAGGAATTGCAGATCCTTATAGTGAAAACGCAAAATCAATGTGTGTTTGCGCTTGGGACTGTCTTTTTATCACTATCTAATGAAATTCACGAGTATATTTAGAGGGAACAAAATAGAGAAGTTCACCGGAATTAAGGTTCGGTTGAAGTTTGAAATGATCAAAGAAATATGTTTCTCGACCATGATATATGACGCATTACGCGTGATATTTTCTTTGTTAGGTCGGAGCATCGCCTGCCACCAAGAAAATATAAAATAAAAATGCTGTAAATAAACATCAAAAAACCATAGATAATCAAATATTTCCATGGCTGTTCATAAAACTCGCGCGATTTCGCAGCAGAAAAATCACGCTAACGCGTGAGTAAAGTATATCGAGATCACTGTGTCTAGATAAATTTAAAGATATTAACTTTCCAGTGGGTCAGAAAATTAAATACAAATTGAAAAGCTGAAAAGCAATGTTTCAAGTAACTGTTTTCGGACATTAAAGAATGAAAAAGAGATGTATAATGGCCGAGATATATTTCAGAGAAAGCTTCACAATCTACTAATAAATTTATTGTTTATAAAAAGTCATTACGTTTGGAGTTAAAATCATTAAAGGACAATGAGTTGGCGATACCGTACAATAAGAATGGAGAATAAAAGATCTTTTGTTAGCCGCATCTGCTTGCAACCGTTGTAATTACTAACTAAGATGAAATATTACAAATATCGATTTGCCATACTAGTTAGTGATGTACAAAGAATAGGCAATGCATCTAAAAAAGATATAGTGTGTTACAGTTTATCCAATAATAATCACAACTAAAAATTTCTTTCGTCATATACGGCTGATTTCGAATGCTTACTTTTCCAACCTGTAAGCTTTTCGTATAGAAAATAATCTAATCATCGAGTACAAAAAAGTTCAACAATCATGTTTCCGCGGTGTGGAGTAGGCGTCAAGGTGATGTTTTTGTTGTAGCTGATTCTAGATTTTCTAAGATCAATCAATTAATAATCGTGGTTGAAAAATCCAGCGGTCTGGCTTCTCGGAAGTCAAAGTTAGATTAATAAAGTTGATAGTATTACTTAGTCGTTTGAAAAGAGTAAAGCCAATGTAAAAATTAACACCAAGCAACAAGAATCTGAACACGAGCAAGCGGAAATTATTGTAATATTTGGTGAAAAAGCTTTGACTCTGACAACGATAGTAACCAGGAGGATTAAACAAAGTACATGACATTTGCCCAGTTGAACGGCCGGACAGTACTCGTGAAAAATACGGGGGCTCATGTAATCAAGGGTAATCTTAAATTTCATGCTCATCTTTTAATTCCGTTATTCTTCACAATTTTCGAGATATGATAGTCACATTATAGTAGGAAGTCTTTTGGTGATTCCTGGCGTAAAAGCTCGTCTCAAACTCGTTATTAACAGTCAAATCCATTACAAATAATTTTAAAGTATAATGTCAGTTACGCTAGGTAAAATTACGTTTCTTGACAGCCTCGGCAGTTTAGGGGCAGGGGCCTCGTTAGAGATGTATAGTGAAAGTTCTAGTAATTTGATAATCCTAAGTAGATGTTTTGGAGATAAATTTAATCAGACTACTAAAGAAAGGATGTTTTTCTCATAGGAAGAAGCTCGACGACTGGAGTAAATTTAGATGAAACAATCTTTATCGCTAACAAATATGAAATTTTTACTCACAAGCTTAAAAATGAAAATATAACGGCAATGACGAGTAAAGGTATGCACAAGATATCTGGAAAGCATGTTTGATTTGTGGAGACTTTTGTGTAATAATCATGATTTGAATAAGGCCTTGACAAAACTGACGTGTTATTATAAGCAATATGTTGTTGATATGAAGTTTTCGTGAAGGCGGAGTATAATAATTATGGACTAGATCCTTGCCTTGTATTAATTCTGTGCCCCGTGGCTGTAATGGGAGATGCATCTGCTAAAGTTTATGTAAGGGTTAAGGTTAGAATTACTGACTGGACGCGATATAGTCAATTTTATCGAAAAAGGTATCAGGAGGCGGTATTAGCGTGATAACGAAAAAATATGCTTGAAGCCAACAACAAATATTTGAAACTACATATCCTGAGTCCTTCGAAGTTCATCGTTATATCTAGATTGCAATAATCTTTATTGTGGCTCTTAACCTCTATGGGCTAGAACCATATGCCTCTTGGTGGATTCACTGGATCAGCTGATTCTGATTTCTGATTTGAAATCAGAAAAAAGATACTCGCGCGATGATGTTCATATTTCGTTGAAGTTAATCTGGATTGTATCCAAAATTCGCTACAACAAGAATGCCATTAACATTACCCTTTCCTCTCTGCGGAATTGCAATGGTCATAGGTTTATATTTGTTATCAAATGATTAACCGGACGTTAGGGCATCAATCACTCAAAGACAACATATGCCATGGTTAAGAAACTAGACTAAATTGGGCTTCATAAAACGGAATTATGTTTTGCATTACAAATTTTTAAAACAACATCGATGCTAGGTGCTGTGTGGTTGAGAAAAGTTTCATCGTGTACTAAATTTAATACAGCAGGCGTGGATGAGAGGCTACATGTAACGATGAAGGGGTGGGGGGGGGGGTGGGGGGGGGGGGGGGGGGGGGGGGGGGGGGGGGGGGCAACTCATTCAAGAAGGCTGGGCAGCAAAACGGGGGGAGATTATTGAGAAAAACTTCTTCAAACGGATGACAATTCCGTTATTGGTAAGACGATGTAGAATATTAGGAAACGCGTCAATAACAAGATTAGTTAATGATGTCAATCGCTAGAAACAGAACTATGTGTCCAAGAACGGATGGTGTTTTTGTGAGCATGAAAATATTTAAAGAAGAAAGTCGTGTTGGCAATACAAAGAAGAAAGAACAAATCTAAAACTAAACAAGGGCCGATCTAATGATTGGAGCTGCAGTGTTAGGATTGCATCAAATAGCAGATGTATGATTTTCATTATAAATTTTGCTAAAATTCAGATGGCCGGCCAGTAGCTTATTTGTTTACTGTAATCCGATTCGCTCCGTATAAGAAATCCGAATGAGAGGATATCTATCGGACATTGTACAATAATCGACATCTGTATGATCTTTCTGATTACCTATTCGCGTGACAGTAAATTTCATGACAACACTAATAAAATAGTTACTTTGGTAAGTTCAAAGATGAAATGGAACTCGATGGGCGCTATCAATACTTTATCGGATTACGCAGGGGCAAATGAATGCTGGTTATTGTTAGGAGGGCAAGAAATAAAATAAAGCAGAAAAGGGCAAAAAGGTCTGGCCTCGGTGAATATTGTAAAAATTTATGCAATTGGATAACTACAGGTCATGCGCTTGATGCAGGGGTTAGTTTAATGAGAGCTATGGCAATTCGGACTAAACATCGATAATCTTGAAACATTTGTCATTATCAAACGGTGGATAGTAAATATTTAGATGGACAAACGTTTTTGGAAAAATGGAGTAAGATACATTTGGGCCGGCTGGGGTTATGTGTCATGGTGATGCCATTATCTTTTCGCAACTAAAATTATACCTAAAATTGATAAAATATTATGTTTGAAAATTTGACATTATCTTTTCCAACAGTAAATATTTTTTTATCTAAACGTATACAACAAATGTTTGAAAGGATTTGACATTAATCTTTTCCAACTGAAATTTTATCTAAACTATAAAATACTAGTTTGAAAATTTGATAATGACCGAGATATCCGCGTAGCAGTAGTAATCATCAAATATCTTAATGATGGGATGTAAACAATTGAGCAAGTTGAATTTAATAATGAATCATCAGGTATATTTTTCTAGTGGAACATCATGTGACAAGCTAAAACTTTCGCACCCTCATCAGATCTGATAATAGCGTTATTTTCCAATTATCTTCGAACACATTTTATCAAAAGTTTGCTATGAGCGATTTTAAACACTTTCACAGCCCGGCTATTAGTCGCAGCAAAATATATCTAAATACCACAATAGAACTGGCTGATCGGCCAAAGGTACATTTATCGACGAAAAAATATCCTCTGAACAAACATAAAAAAAATAAAAGATTCGTTATGAGTCCCTGTCGCTTGTGAGAGGCTAGTAAAGTAAAATTTGAGTATCTATAATCGTGATAATGAAATATTTTTAATATGCACCAATTGAGAACATTAATCAATTGGTAACGAGGTATAAAATAATAGAACTTACCTTTCTCACGTTCGATTCAAGATGCTAGTTTAAGATTTCTTTTCCGCTTGTCTATGTTAACATGAATCGCCCACCTTTAATGCGGCAGTTTAATTTCGCTAGCCAATGTCAGCAGCATATGTTCTGATGAAAATCTAGTGGTAGACTAATAATAAAACCCGTCTTGCTTCTTAGATGTTAGTTCGTGAACATTCACACATTGCAGCCTGTTCTTAGACAAATTCGACAATCTCTGATTACTGTAAAAATGATAAATTGCATCATATACATGGCATACTCTGCACTTGATTGTTATTGGTATGGTTACAAATACCTGTCCTTCTGCACCATGTTGTTTTGTAAATAATTGATACAACCGTTTTGTGATATAATGACAGAGGATATCTGGTATAGTATAAGGAAGTTACGCTGATAACTGATGCATGTACATAACTCTCTAGCCTGGATTCGATTACACATGTAATAACAGAGAAGGGGTGGGTGGGTTAGAAACCTTACTAATACTTTTGAAAAAAAAGGGTGGGGGATAGTTTAGGACTATATTTTATACTTATTTGGAAAGGTAAAAACAAGGTTTGGGCTGAAAACTTTGTTTTCCTCTACTACTAAACACCCCATATGCGCGCCCACACACAAACACGCACGCACGCAAGCACACGCACATACAATTGGTTTTGCGGAAAGATACACCACTGTTGCTGACCCAGGCTAATCTGATAATAGGATTCTAACCCATACCCTGAAAGTACCGTTCACAGGCTATCAATGCTATTCCTGCCTCCTGTAATCACATCTTAGTTGCATGAGAGCGCATTGGACCTGTTGATATTGTATGATAATAAAATGAGACCTATCAATATTACATGATACTGCACTGAGGTCTATTATCCTGCGTGATGGCGCGTTTATGTTGACATTGCATGAAAGTGAATTGAAGCCTATTGAAGCCTATTTATACATAATGAGAGCTCATTGAGATGTAAATATAATTTGGGGGGGGGGAAAGGACAAAACAGGTTTTTTTGGGGGGGGGGGGGCCCCCAAAAAGCAATATATTTAATACAATCATTTTTTTTAGGTTTATTGATATTGCATAAAAGCAAATTGAGGCCTAATGTTATTGGTTACATAGCGGCGTGAGCTATACTGAACGATAATCAGAGTTGAGAGATCGACTATGTGATTCCTATGTTGATACCTGTACGAAAAGTGTCATTGAGGGCGTAGATGATAATGGCACAAAGAGATTTCTCTACGTGGGCCTACTGATACAGCATGTGAGTGCACTGAGGTCTTCTGCTATTGCATGAGAGTGTATTGTGGCCTATTGTAATGTTGAGAGTACACTGAGGCCTATTGATATTGTATGAGAGCAGACTGAAGCATATTAATGTTGCACGACAGCGCATTGAGGCCTGTTTATATTACATAGAGCGTATTAATACCTATTGATATGTTTCTGGGCTCGTTGGATGTCTTTTACTTAATAATGTTTTATCCAATATAATGATATTTTTGCTGTAAGTGCAGTTTATTTGTTTATGGTAAATTATATTCTAATTTGTCCTTTCATTCATCCATTTTTCAATTCACGCAGCCATCCGTCCTCTTGTGACTATATTAATTTTTTCATGTAGAAAATTATTGTAATTTAATTTGCAAAAGACTCTAATCCTAACTTTGATAACCAGAAGTTAGTTTGAATGATACATTTTATATTTTATTTATTACGTCCTGTATTAGTAGTGAAGGGGGCAAGAATAGCGACAATGGGAGTTATCATTAAAATATGGCCCGCGGCACTTTGGCGACAAGACTTTTGGCGACAAATGGCACAGCCGAAGGAAGATAGCGACAAGACTCAATTTGTTATTAGCACCCCTCTAGGTCATAGTATAGGCGAAGAAGACGTAACCACAATTGCCCTAGGTGAGCAATAGACGTCAGGTCGTCAGCTGGCCACTGTGTCATATGCTAGGTGTAGTCCAATGTGTAAGCACTGTAGACGTCGAAGCATTCGTCAGAGATACTGTGGGACATGCCAAAGCTATTTCCCCCCCGCCCCCCCCCCACCCCCCCCCCCCGTTGTTATTTTATAGGGGAATGGGTAGTTGAAAATCTGTATTGGATTTTTATTTATATTTTCAAATAACTTTATACAGGGCAAAAATTTTTTGTTTTTCTATTATATTTGAAAAAAGTTAAATCTATATTCCGAGGCAATGGGCAAAGTTGCCCTAAACAAAGGGGGCCCCCTTTTTTCTTCCTCTTTCTTCTTCTTCCCCTATTCTTCTTCTTTCTTCTTCTTCTTCTTCTTGCTTTACGTTCTTCTGATTATTGTCTGGCAATTGTTTCCCCCTTCCCCCCCACCATTGTCCTAACTTTTTATTTTTTTAGTTATCCCCCCCTCCACTAAAAAAAATTCCCCCCTCTCTTTTTTTATCTTTTTTTTTTTTAACTTCCTTTCCCATTCGTATGGGCCCATCCCAAGGTTCCCCCCCCCCCCCCCCTGGGAAATGTTCCCCCCCCATAACTCTAAAAACTATTTTTTTTTTTGTTTTTTTGGTAAATCTTCCCCCAACCCAATTTTTTCCATTTCCAGTTTTTTTTTTTTTTTTTTCCTTTTTTATATGTTTTTTTCCCTTTCTTTTTTTTTTTTGGGTTATTTTTTTTCTTTTATTCTCCTTTCTTTCTTTCCCAGGTCTCCTTTAAATTTCTTGACTTCTTTCTTCAGTATTTGTTGTTTGATAATTGTCTCACTTACTTCATGTGATCTACACCTTTTTCACAAAATCCCACTCTGTTATATGAAGATGTCTTCCATAATAGCATCTCGCTTGTATAACACATCTTTTTTCTAGAATCTGTTTTTCCCCAGTCCCCACCCACTTTTTGGAAAAAGGTAATTTTGGAAAATTGACGATTCCCCCCTCCCCCCCCCTCATTTTTGTACTTGCCCCTTCTTTTCCCCTAATTGGTATAAAACAAATTTTTGGTAAAACTGGATAACCATGTTTTATTTTTTTTACTCTTAGTTTTTAGTTTTATTTGACTTATCGAAGTCCTTCAGTACTATTGTTAACTTTCCATTCATGGTTAAGTTTGTCAGTTCGTGCCTCCGTATCCACGATCCAATACAAAGTATCTCTTAACTGAGTAAATAGCTCTAGTCTTCCAGTTATTTTGTATTCTATGTAGAATGGCACGAATGGTGAACACTAGGGTTTTATATACGTAAAGCACGGACGTGAATGAAAACATCCCTTAAACTCACTTCAGTAGTATAGGAAAATGAGGGTTTTGGTCCGCACCAGGCCTCTGAGAGCACAAACTACCCCCTCGTCGCAACATGCACCTCCGTCCCCAACACCCCGCCAAAGCCCTGATTTCGCCTATACTACTACTATTGTAGTATAGGAAAATGAAGTTATGGTCC
>JAEAOA010001495.1:0-87173 GCA_016746295.1 Potamilus streckersoni | reverse complement strand
CTATCCTGAGATCTTGTTAATGCAAAAGAACATTTCATGTCTTGTTAAAATAGTTCCAAAAATAAAGCTTTTATTTTGGCAACATGGTAAGTCATTCTTATGCCAGATCAACTCCTCAATGCGGTAGCAAGGTCAGTCTGATGCCAGATCAACTTCTCAATGTGGTAGCAAGGTCAGTCTGATGCCAGATCAACTCCTCAATGTGGTAGCAAGATCAATCTGATGCCAGATCAACTCCTCAATGTGGTAGCAAGGTCAGTCTGATGCCAGATCAACTCCTCAATGTGGTAGCAAGGTCAGTCTGATGCCAGATCAACACCTCAATGTCAACAGAGTATTTTAGGAAGGCAATAAGATCATTCAATAAGATTGCAGATAAATTCATCAATGTGCCTGGAATTTTCTGATTATCAGTCTAGTCTAAGATTAATCTGGATGTAGTCTGCAAAGCAAGTCTTCTCTGTATTTCTAATTTGATTATGAAGACTGTTGTTAATCCAAGTCTGCACTGAATCCCTATATGTTTGACTTTTCACCAGTTATCAAAATCAGGCAAAATTAGTTTCATCAACATATCTTTATAAATAAAGCATACAGGGCATCCATATGATTATAACCAACTACAGCCTAGGTCAGCAATTTATTATTCAGTATTTGCTGGTTCCATGAGCAATCATAATTGCAAAACAAACATCAAGGTCCCTCCAATTTGGGGGACAAAAGCATGATGAGTTTGACGATATTGGCTTTAATTTTTCTAAAATTTTGTTACAATTAATGATTTTTTAAAACTCTAACTCATTTAATTTTGAAAAAAGGAAGTTTCTTTAAAGGTGTCTTCAGCTAAATATCATAATTATTTGTTGGTTTTGCATGTTTGTGTGTGTAATTTAGATATTTAATGTAGCTTTAACAATTTTATAGTCAAACTGCTACAATGTCTTAAGTGTAGCAGCTTATAGTGATGTCTAGCACTGGGACATAATGTAGCATCATTTCTCACCCTGTCACATTATCCTGATACCAGGCCTGCCAGTCCTAGTACTAACATCGTAATGCTAAGTGTCAAGCAAGACAGCTGCCAGTAACATTAATATACATCATGGGTATGACTCTGCTGGTACTGGTTTTGAAAAATCAGTGATTAAGGAACTTCAAAATTCAAAACTGTCCATGTTTTTCTGCCTACCACCTAGGCATCCGAATTGCCAACAAATGACCACATGACACAGTTCCCAATTACTCTTATTGACCTCATACAAGAACTTGCCAATATAACTCACATAACAAGTTTCATCGCAATATGTTTATGATTAAGTCTATACAGCATACACAAGCAACTGTTGCCTGGTGTGTAACAAATGCTGGGTCATACCATAAATTCACTTTGCCATTTGTCATATAGGCTAAAAATAACTACATAATTTGATATGTGATTTTATTCTTTAACACAGATAGGAGGCAAATAAATACAGAGATGGACATTGTATGCAATATAAAAAATACAGCCAGATATAATAATGATACTGGTACAACAATTATAAAATTTTATAATGTTTCAATATATATTTTAAAATCGTGTAAATATTTATTAAAGAAAATTATAATAGACAAAAAGTGATAAAGATTCCATACAAATATTTTGACATAGTTTCATTAATTTTCATAAAATTCAGTTTGAAGTTATCAATAAAAATTTTTATTCTCAATGCCATCAATGTACCACAAAGGCAAACATTTTGCTACCTAGTTGAATTGTGGTACATACTTCTTGCTTTAAAGTCAAAACTTTTTAGTACACACTGCACTGTTTTGGTGGTTTACTATCTAGGTGACCTGTGGTGCATACTTTTTGCTTTGAAGTCAAAACTTTTTAGTACACTGCACTGTTTTGGTGGTTGGGTAAAAATAGACAGTCCACTCCAACTCATCTTGCTTGCTTAATACAAGATGACTAGTGGTGGTCAACAGTTGTCTTGACCTTACAAGTCCAGTACATATACAATTGAAAGCCATTTACTATGTATGTACAACAGGAACAACAGATTCATTAACAAATCGGCAGTAAGACTGTCAATATTGTATACATCAAAGCATATAAAACTGAACCTACCCACTCCTGGATCACACAAAAATTCTTTTTATCTTCATTAGGACCACTAAAAACCTGTACTGCAGTAATTGAAACAATATGATTCAAAAAAACAGGCTTAACCTAGAACAAGAACTATACTGATACCTTAGAAAAGTACCAAGATATAATGCAAGCAAAATTGCTTGAAAAGTTATTCTTCATTTCCCATCAATCCAGTCAATGAAATTGATCCAAATAAAAAAAAAATTCTGTTATGGTTTTAATTTATAAAATTCTCTCTTGCAAGAATGAATGAGTTGTACCTGATCCCCTTCTGAGCATATTTGACAAAGTTTTATCAACTTCATATTTTTGAACTTTCTGTCCTGCATCTTCATCTTTTATTTCAGAAGTATTTTAGGCATAGTATGGGATATGCTCAATTTTAGATACACTGTGGGAATATTTAGGTATAGTATGGGATATGCTCAATTTTAGATACACTGTGGGAAATTTTAGGTATAGTATGGGATATGCTCAATTTTAGATACACTGTGGGAATATTTTGAATTTTAAGTCCAGTGCAGAAACATGTTTAAATTCAGGTACAGTGGGGGAATATGTTGAATTTTAGGTACAGCAGAGTAACATGTTGAATTTTTGGTACAGTAGGGAATATGCTCAATTTTAGGAACAGTATGGCATATGCTGAATTTTAGGTACAGTGGGGAAGCAATTTGAATTTTAGGTTCAGTAGGGGATACATACTAAATTTTAGGTGCAACAGAAGAACATGTTGCATTTGACTGAAAACTAGATATGTAGAAAATTTACAGAAAAGAGAACTTCATTGGAATCGAAAAATAAACCAACAGGAAATTCTGAAAATTCTGTCTCACCAGCTTTACAAGTATGTGCCATTTATATCATCTATTCACCTATAAGTTGTCCAACTGCAAATTGCAGTGACACATATCAATGCATTTTGTTTGGCAGATCTGGGTATACTGTGTGTTAGGAGTATTCAGCAGAAGAAATGATACAGACCCTGATCTGCAAATGCATTATCTGCCAGCAGATTAGGTCCACCATATTTGCAACTGGACTCATAAGCAAGTATATAATAGTAATGCATAAACTAGCCAGTCATTACAACCACAGTTAACCATGAGTGACAAAGGTTTTTGTGTGTTTAATGCCACTTTTAGCACATGACTATACATGACTGAAAGTGTGTATAGTTGAGAAAGAACGCTGGAAGAACCACCAAACAACAGGAAGCTATTGGCAACCTTTCTCACATACCACATAGACTGAATTGAGGCTTGAACACTTGCTTACAGAGGTGAGTTGTCCGTGGTTTGTAAAGGCAAGTCATTTGATGACTTGGTTTACCCAGGGATCAAAACAGACCAAGATTGAGAGATAATGAAAGAGAGCAAGAGTAAAGACATATCATGACCACATGATATATGCCTGCAACCTGTATGTACACAGTCCTGCTAATACATGTAAAATTACTCAGCTACTGTTACTGAGGCAATTAAAAGATAAGGCAGTCAGAGATAAACCACTGTCACCATTTCACAGAATAATTAAATGACTTATA
This sequence comes from Potamilus streckersoni, assembly GCA_016746295.1. Taxonomy (NCBI): domain Eukaryota; kingdom Metazoa; phylum Mollusca; class Bivalvia; order Unionida; family Unionidae; genus Potamilus; species Potamilus streckersoni. The sequence continues at coordinate 83,490 of JAEAOA010001495.1, read as the reverse complement.
ATAGCATGCATAACATCAAGTTTTGGCCTACTGGGATTTTAAATAAAATTTCATGTGTACAGAGACAAATGTGTCTGTGATTACAATGAACTATTTTTACCAAAAGTTACAACTATATGTACCCTTCAAGGACTGCTCAGATAACTAGAGACTAAATTTTCAAGAATATATCACATGCTTGGCAGCACATTTTAACATATTTTAGTCTACTTGTGCAAGTCAGAATTTTACTTTGATGTCTTTTTCTCAATGGAATCGAATTCAACCATAATTAAATGGATGTATTTTCAAAAGCTGTTGACACATTTCAGTTGACTGAAATGTGATGATAGCTAAAGAATGCCGGAGTTGGCTGAAGTAGAGATCAAGTTTCCTTAAAGAATCTAGGCAAATAGTGTAGTACCAAAAGTGGTTAGGCAGATTTGTTTGAGCTGCAGTAAAATACTGACACCTCTCTATCATAAATATCAGGGTTCCAGTCTTACTTTCAAAGACTAGCAATGATCATATTTATTAACTTTGATGACAATCCAACAAACACCTCAGTACTAGTGGTACTAATGAGACTAGGTCATATAATACAATAGAAAAAGGGCAATAACTCTAACAATAATTGCAAGAACTAAATGATTTGTTAATTGCACATCTTTAGGTGATAACAAATATTTAACAAGTTTCGTGACAATGAAAAGGTGCACTTACAAAATTGTCTTGGACTCAAATAAACATTACTAATTACCCCTGCTTACAGAAGAAAAGTTATATAAACTAATACTAGAATTAAGAAAATATAGTACATTCTATTGCATTAGCAAAGTCTCAGTTGGTAAATGATGCACACAAAGTTTTTAACATTTATATCACAGAGTCACAAAAAGAAAATAAGTATATCAAATGCGTACCTTGGTCAAAATTATTACCAATTACTCTTTGTGAATAGAGAATACATTGTATTTAACCAAGATAGAAAAGAATGGAAATATTCATTTTGTGTTGTCTTTTATCTCAAAACATAATCTTCCATCTGGTTTTATTATCTTCCATCTGGTTTTATTATATATATATATATATATATATATATATATATATATATATATATATATATATATATATATATATATATATATATATGTGTGTGTATGTATATATATATGTATGTATATATATATATATATATATATATATATATATATATATATATATATATATATATATATATATATATATATATATATATATGATGTAAGTATTTCTTTTTAGAGTTTTTGAACTTCCTCACATTTGTCTGTACCCTAATACCAATTTTAAAAACAAACAGAATCAGGTTAATATATATATATATATATATATATATATATATATATATATATATATATATATATATATATATATAAAATTTCAAACCAAATGGAAGCTGTAATGTAAAAATGATAAACTGTCCTTTTTTAGTTTCTAGAAAATTCATGTTAATAAAAAAAACTTTCATCTGATTATAAAAATTGCAATATTAAGCTTCAATATTTCTAAAAGAAATGTTCCAATAAAAAGAAAGTACACTTGTATACATGTGTACAAAGAGATGTAATAATTTTTTAAATAATAGAGATTAACAAAGACAGCAATCTACAGATCATATGTTGCTTGAAAACATAGACTTTCCCATGTAAATATGGTGAACATTTTACATAAGATATTTTCATTAGATTTGAAACACCAAAAACCTGACAGTATTAGGGTCCCTCTGGTGACAGTCAGGTTAAAAATTAAAAACTGATGAAAGAAATGATCAAATTTTGTGCATTTTGTATCATACATGACAATTTTCATTTTTAATAAGCAGTAGGCAGAATTCAAAAAAAAAAACAGGAGAGTGTGTGCATACTATAGTTAATTGATAAAGCAAAATTTAGACTAATTTTTTTTTCACTAATATTTCTCTTACACTCTCTCTTTTCCCACTAACATTTCGAAGTAAAGGTGCCAATAAAGTTGTTACCAAAATCTGTCTAAATCATTTTTCCACAGTTTACAAGAGTTAGTGACAATTTGATCATTTTAAATACACTTGGCATTACCATTTAAAAAGCTCTCAGATATACTTCCTGGTAAAGCACAATTTTAAAATCATTCCTTCAATATTATTTTCTGTCTTTCTTCCCCAGGAACCTGTCAAGGACAAAAAAGGTACCTTTCATTAAAAACAAAAGCCTACATTGTCAACAATGACAAATGTTATTCTCACTTAAAATAACCATTCCAAAATACACTTGTACAGTAATGGATGTCTGCCTTGCTCTAGAATGATATCACATGAAACATGAAATGCAATTTAAATCAAGGTAACTAATGTAGTCAGTAATTTTTGAAAATGTAACTCCCACTTTTAGTACTTTTTTCAGGAATTCTGTGGGACTAAGTTGTAAAGATCAGTGCAATAAAATTTTGATAAATGAAGACTTTCTCCATATTTGATATTAAAGCTAACTCTGATAGTATTTGACATTCAAGCTAACTTTGACAGTCCAATATTGTTAGGAATACTGTTCTATTTACATATGTGTAATGGGTACACCATTCTCCTTTTCACATTATTTGTGCCAGGTACACCATTTTCCTATTACCATTGTGTGTCTGGTATACCATTTTCCTATTAACATTGTATGTCTGGTATACCATTTTCCTATTAACATTGTATGTCAGGTATACCATTTTCCTATTAACATTGCGTGTCTGGTATACCATTTTCCTATTAACATTGTGTGTCTGGTATACCATTTTCCTATTAACATTGTGTGTCTGGTATACCATTTTCCTATTAACATTGTGTGTCTGGTATACCATTTTCATATTAACATTGTGTGTCTGGTATACCATTTTCCTATTAACATTGTATGTCAGGTATACCATTTTCCTGTTAACATTGTGTGTCAGGTATACCATTTTCCTATTAACATTGTGTGTCTGGTATACCATTTTCCTATTAACATTGTGTGTCTGGTATACCATTTTCCTATTAACATTGTGTGTCTGGTATACCATTTTCCTATTAACATTGTGTGTCTGGTATACCATTTTCCTATTAACATTGTGTGTCTGGTATACCATTTTCCTATTAACATTGTGTGTCTGGTATACCATTTTCCTATTAACATTGTGTGACTGGTATACCATTTCCCTATTAACATTGTGTGTCTGGTATACCATTTTCCTATTAACATTGTGTGTCTGGTATACCATTTTCCTATTAACATTGTGTGTCTGGTATACCATTTTCCTATTAACATTGTGTGTCTGGTATACCATTTTCCTATTAACATTGTGTCTGGTATACCATTTTCCTATTAACATTGTGTCTGGTATACCATTTTCCTATTAACATTGTATGTCAGGTATACCATTTTCCTATTAACATTGTGTGTCAGGTATACCATTTTCCTATTAAGATTGTGTGTCTGGTATATCATTTTCCTATTAACATTGTGTGTCTGGTATACCATTTTCCTATTAACATTGTGTGTCTGGTATACCATTTTCCTATTAACATTGTGTGTCTGGTATACAATTTTCCTTTTAACATTGTGTGTCTGGTATACCATTTTCCTATTAACATTGTGTGTCTGGCATACCATTTTCCTATTAACATTGTGTGTCTGGTATACCATTTTCCTATTAACATTGTGTGTCTGGTATACCATTTTCCTATTAACATTGTGTGTCTGGTATACCATTTTCCTATTAACATTGTGTGACTGGTATACCATTTTCCTATTAACATTGTGTCTGGTATACCATTTTCCTATTAACATTGTATGTCAGGTATACCATTTTCCTATTAACATTGTGTGTCTGGTATACAATTTTCCTATTAACATTGTGTGTCTGGTATACCATTTTCCTATTAACATTGTGTGTCTGGTATACCATTTTCCTATTAACATTGTGTCTGGTATACCATTTTCCTATTAACATTGTATGTCAGGTATACCATTTTCCTATTAACATTGTGTCTGGTATACCATTTTCCTATTAACATTGTGTGTCTGGTATATCATTTTCCTATTAACATTGTGTGTCTGGTATACCATTTTCCTATTAACATTGTGTGTCTGGTATACCATTTTCCTATTAACATTGTGTGTCTGGTATACCATTTTCCTATTAACATTGTGTGACTGGTATACCATTTTCCTATTAACATTGTGTGTCTGGTATACCATTTTCCTATTAACATTGTGTGTCTGGTATATCATTTTCCTATTAGCATTGTGTGTCTGGTATACCATTTTACTATTAACATTGTATGTGTGGTATACCATTTTCCTATTAACATTGTATGTCTGGTATACCATTTTCCTATTAACATTGTATGTCTGGTATACCATTTTCCTATTAACATTGTATGTCTGGTATACCATTTTCCTATTAACATTGTGTGTCTGGTATACCATTTTCCTATTAACATTGTGTGTCTGGTATACCATTTTCCTATTAATATTGTATGTCTGGTATACCATTTTCCTATTAACATTGTATGTCTGGTATACCATTTTCCTATTAACATTGTATGTCTGGTATACCATTTTCCTATTAAGAATCAACCTTTTTTGCATGAAGAAACTCATTTCAGAACAGAAGTACTACTCTCTTACAAGAAATCAAAACTGCCATCAGAATACCAGTCTCTATTAAATTAAATCTAATAAAGAGGCTGTTCTCGTGTGTTCGAACAAGCAAAATGCAACAAAATGCTTTATTATTGATAAGAGTTATAAATGAGAATTTAATTAAAGCTGGGAAGATAAAAAATATAAAACATAAACATCTTATACATGTATGAGTTTGACATACTGACACATTAAAACAAATTATTTTATTTAATTTGGCTAAACATATATTAACTTAATAATCATAAATTTGAAAAAACAGCATATATAGAAAAGAAATTGAACAGACTTTCAATTATGACATATTCAAAGATTAATTACATAACCACAAATTTTTTTCAACTCGTTTTTGTTCAATATTCACATACATCTAAAGTGTATTAAACAAGACTTCCTCAAGAAAACCAACTCAACTGTCCAAAGAGAATTTCCTGGAATCCAATATAAGGCTATTCCTTCTTCAAACTTGCAAAGTGTTGAAACCATCTCTCATATTGTTGAGCAATAACAAGATTTTGAAATTAGCTGCTATTGTGACTATACTGGATACCAGATCAGCACCAAATATTTGGGTGAAAACTACATCAATATTACCATCCATTCAGTAGTAGCGAACACAAGATTTTCAAGATGGACATCACAGCAACAACATTGGATATGAGATTGGCACCATTTTCATTAGAACCAACTATATATTAATATAAATCATTTGGTGAAAATCCAAGTTGATATGGGGTTCCATGTATACAATTTTCAAGATGGCCACCACTGTGGCCATAATAGATGTCATATTTGCATCATTTTCATGTAGTCCCAACTAGACAGAATAAGAAGTCTTCTAATAAATACCAATGTCAATATGACTTTCCACTCAGGAGTGCAACAAAATTCTAAAATGGCTGTGATTGTGGCTATATTAGATAAATTTTTTAGGATAAGCGCCATGATGAAAAGACCATTTCAAAAGAAATAGTGAAAACTCGATTTTCAAAATGGCTACTGTGACAGCCATGCTAGATGTCTGAGAGGCACCAACTAGTTCTTGGAATGAATGTGTGTGCAGTTTCATGGAAATCCTCCAAATAGTTTAGAAATAGTAGCAATAACAGATTTGTGCTAATTGATGGATGATTGAAGACAGAAGACACTCCATCCCATAAGCTCTTTTGGTCTATGACCAGTACAGCTAAAATCAAACCATTCGAGTTCTTGATTATGTCCTCATGTAATTTTTATCAAACTAAACAAAAGAGAAAACAATCACGTCTTCAACCATCTAAATCTCTTGTACAAACTGTTCATTGTAATATCTATAAGCAATTATCTGAAAGGAGAAATGATAACAAGCAAATTTACTTAAAATATGCTGACAAAACAGACTTGACAACAATTAACCAGCCCAAAGGTCTAAAACTCTGTTATTTCTCCAAATATAAACATCAACTATTATAAATACTGTTCAACTCAGTCTGTATTATGGAACAATTAGATGCAAAGAAAAGAATTACATACATACATACATACATACATACATACATACATACATACATACATACATACATACATACATATACATACATATATATATATATATATATATATATATATATATATATATATATATATATATATATATATATATATATATATAAATTCCTATTACTAATGGTCTGTTTAATACTGAATCCCACAATTTTCAAATTTTAACTCTTTAAAATATACATAAAAAATTAAATTACTAAAATTCTAATGTTGAATATTGAATTCCACAATTTTCCAACTTCCAACACTAACTTACATAGGAAATATTGTTATGTGATAGATCACCTCACCACCTCCACATTATGATACACTCAATATATCACAAACAACTTTACCATATACACACAAGTATATGTTGGATCCAACTGCAAACAACATACACACACTAACCTGCCAGCACTTCATGTGATGACAGATTAGGATCTGTGTTGCTTATTTAACTATTCAGACCTAACAAACTGCACAGACCCTGATCAGCCATTGCATTATGCAATGGCAGATCTCAGTCTATGCAGTTTGATCCAACTTACAAGTATATATATGGTAAATGTAATCATGTAGCATGTAAAACTGTAGATACCTTATTATCTCTTCTTTACAAACATTAGAAAATAAGGATAACATTTGACACTGTGAACATTTCTTACACTGTCTGAGGAATGTAAATTCAAATATAAACTGATGAAAAAGTCAAGCATTTATTTCCAGAGTTAAAGTCAGTGGACAACACGACCCCTGATGCTGTCAATTAGCAAATTGGCTCTTTTAAAGCTGCATTTTTTCTACAAAACCAATTTAGAATTAATATTATGAGCATGTGTTTTGTAGACCTAGAAATATGAAAAGAAAAAGATGGTCTTACCAACAAAATCCACCCCGATTGTCCAGTTTGACATGTTTAGTCTTTGGAAAACTTTATGCTGTGGTCTAAAAATAGCATTATTTGCACTTGGTGATGTACGAGTTTGAGATAGTTGGAATGAACTGTAAATCTGAAGTTCTTGTAACCGACATATCAAAGTAAACATTTTATGATTAATTTGGAAATAATTTCTCATGCAAATGTGTGTGGATGGAACTTCAAGAAAAAAGTGGAACTATCAAAATAATAAGATTAGACTGTATTCAAGTAATGGGCCAATGTGAACCTGATATTTGCTCTATTTAAAAAAATACAATTATAAATTAAAGTGTGAAATAACTGGCACACCAAGTTCAATAACAAAGTAATTGTACAAGTATCAAACTATATTAATCACAGCTGTCAAACTTATGTATATCACAATAATTTTGCAGTAACAAACTTTCCCAGATTTATTAAAATGCAGAAGCTTGCCAATGCCATTTTTAGAACAAATCTACCAACTGCTGTATATTTATCATCTTTAATCACAGTTTTTACAATGAAAACTATTTTTCATAAATTCACTTTCCTCATTAAAATCTGGAACATTTACATATGATTGACAGTCTACTGCATAGAAACATTCCTATTAATATTAGTTACTAAACACTAATTGATTCATAAGATGACATGAAGGCCTAATAAATAATTATAAAATTGCTTCATCAATGAAAATCAAAAGATGTACATAATGTACTCAAATGAACAAAAACAAAATAAAAAACATTGGATGAAAAATCACCAATGTTTGTGTAATAAAAAATGAAAGATATTGGATAATAAAAGTCATCAACTGTTTTATTGTGATAAAAAATAAAGATATTTTAATAAAAAAAGTCACCACCTATTTTAGTGAAATAAAAAATTTAAAAATATTAGATGAAAAAAGTCATTAATCTTTTTAGTGTAATAAAAATCAAAGATATTCAATGACTAATTCATTGCCAATTTTAGTTAATAAATTGTCAAAAACAGTAACAAAACCAGTAAAGATTGCTGCACAATGTAGCAAGACTTGCAAAAGAGATGAACAGGATCACATGTGCTTACATTGTCAAAATGTATGTGACATCCATCTCCACAACAATTAACATAATGTTACCACAAACAAAAAGGTAGGCCATAAAGTCCTGTGTCTGCAGTTAGAATTCTGCTACCAAAACAAAAACATAACTGTTGGAATGAAGCAATCAATAATAAAGTCACTGTTTAATGCAAAGAGAGTTGGCCACCATGACCTGCTTTATTCTGAAAAGATTCTAAATGAAATAAAGAATATTCTGACAAGTACCTATAACTCAAGTCATGTCTGGAGATTACAACTCTAAAAAACATGACTAATCTGTAAACAGCCATGTCATTAGATAGGTACATCAATAGGGCCAACTTTCGTTAAGGGGAGAAGCAAAATGATACAAGGAACACACTGAAGAAGTTTAATAGTGACTCATGCCCAAAGCTGCAGTCAGGATTGATAAAACAAAACCTGACTGTGGACGAGAACAATAATGCTTACAATGCAGGATATTTTTATGTGTGACAAGGCAAAATGTAGGCGAGAAATAAGGTAGAATAAAACAGTCATCTTTATTTACATATCACACTCTACATAACTATACTAACTAGGATATCCTTACCAAGTAAACTGAAGCTAAAACACACTGACCCACTTTTGTTAAAGGTATATGTATCAATAATTTCTCTTCTAAATGTATCTTGTAATGTAAAACTTCAGCAGCTGTCACAGGATGGTTCATGACGAGTAAAAAAGTTCTGTGTGGTAATTCTGGTTCTATCACATTTTGATACAATAAAAAAAATTATATTGACTGCATTCCTTTATTCAACTATCTACTCATCTGTCTATTTATCCTTCTGTTCATCATATATTTCATCTGTCTCTCTAACCGTCTGTCCATCATCTGCTCATTATTTACCTTTCTGTCCATTATCTATCTCATTTGTTTATTTATCTATCCATATGTCTGTCATCTATCTACTCTTCTATCTACCCTTCTATTCATCTAAATACTCCTCTATGTCTCTACCCTTCTGCCTAACATCAATCTACTCATTTTTCTATTTATGTACCCATCTGTCCATCAGCTATGCATCTACCCTTTTGTCAATTTATCTACTCATCTATCTACCCTTCTGTCCATCATCTATCCCCTCATCTATTTGTTTATCCTTCTGTCCATCATGTATCCCATCATCTGTCTATTTATTTCCCTTCTGTTCATCATTTACTTCCTCATCTATTTATCTACCATTCAATCCATCATCTATCTCCTCATCTGTCTATTTATCTATTTATCTGTCTTCCATCTATCTACTCCTCTCTCCATCATCTATCTACTTGTCTGCCTAAGTATCTAACCTTCGGTCTATATATCTTCCCTTCTGTCTAACATATATATACTCATTTGACTACTTATCTACCAATTTGTCCATCACCTCTCTACTCATCTGTCTATGTATCTACCCTTCTGTCCATCATCTATCTTCTCATCTATGTATCTATGATCCTGTACAATATCTATCAACCATCTATCTACCCTTCTGTCCAACATCTATCTACCATTCTATCTACTCATTTGTCTATTTATCTACCCTTCTGTCCATTATCTATCTACTCAGCTGTCTATTATCTATCTCATCTGTCTATTTATCTATCCTTCTGTCCATTGTCATTATGTATCTGGATCCAAAAACCATACATTTTTCAAAATACTGAATTAACTCCTTTATGAATTCCAGTCATCACTGATGCTTTATCAGCTGAAAACCCCATACAGTTCTGGTAACTTGTGTTTATTCAAGCATTATCAAGCAAATCAAAATGTTTTCTCCAGTGGAATCTACTGTTAACTCTGGTAATAAAAGAAGAGCACTCAGACTTCACTCTTTTCATTGTCAGAGTCTCTTAAACAGACTGAGTAAAACTTTTTGTCATCATAATCACTAATCCTGTCTGTGGCAATACCAAAAGGCCCAATTTAATTGCTCTGCAATTCTGAGTAATTCCGTATCTTCTAAATACCTAACATATTAGATAATTTTCTTCTTGCACATGTATGCATATTTTTGGCAACTTTGGAATCGGGAAACATCCATTTGAACAAAGCATCAACAAAGTCTTCTACTACTAAGGGTAGTTCAGGTTCTATTAAGAACTTGGTAAATAACACCTCTGCATGTATAAAATTTGTATTCACAATTGAGCTCTGCTGTAAAAAAAGAAGTTACCTTAGTACTGGAGTCAGTAAAACCAGCTAATTCAAGGTTTCTTTGTTTTACTACCAAGACCAATAATACAATCCTTTCCACACATCCTGCAATGGGCATGAAGCTGCCCTAGAATGGAATGCTGTATTAAGTAATTCATGTATTCATCTCTGAATTTGTTTTTCATCTTTTTCTAATCCATCTAGGAAATTTGAAAAATATTTTTGCTCCTAACACATGCATCAACTAGAATAAATCTGATGACTTTTAGCACCAAATACCTACAGACTGGTTCTGTACTAGTTATGAAATAGAACAAAGAATCTGTCAACAATGATTACAAATTAAAAAACCAGTCTGTTCTCTCCTAATAAGCCATACAACTGAGCTGCTATAAATAGAAACATAGGTCACAGTTTGAAAATAGAAGCAAGCATTGTTCTTGGAAATAGGTCAGCAGCTAAACATAGAACATATCACTGTTAAGAATGTGCATGCCAGTTTTTGGACAAGCATACTCTTATCTCATAGTTAGGTAGAAGCCATCATTTCTAGAATATGGGTTATGGGATTATTGGGATGTTAATAAAAATGAGAAAAAAAATTCTTAATTTTTTTTTAAGGATTACCAAAAATGTGTAATCTTGATAAGTTTATGCATAAAATGTAATTTGTGAAAAAAAAGCGTAATGATTATGCCAAAAGTGTAATGGTTGATATGTCTATTTCATAAATTGATACTGAAATGTGTCAGTGCACAAAAATATTTTTATCACTGTTCCACTGTGGCAATATCGCCTTGGAAACATATCCCCCCCATTTAATATAACTGTCATTATGCACATTTCCATATCTATGTACGCAATGAGGAGGTGCCAAAATGAAATACCCAAAACAAACTTCATTACATCTCCTACAGTAATGTACGTATACTCTGTATCCCAAACAAAAATTCTCTTTTAAAGGAATATACAAGCTAATTCATACTTTAATCAGGTATGTGTCTGCATTTGTTCTAAATCTTCAATTCTCTGGGTTGTTCCCATGGAAATCCTGGTCTCCCAAAGTGTCCATAGCATGCAGTTTTCTCATAGATTGGGTTTTTCAAATTCAGATCTCTGAAACAAAAAATATATAAATTGTAAATATTCTAAACCTTATGGCTGGCAAGTTTTGTTTTCTTCTAAATATTTTTATTAAATAGAAAGATATGACCCACTAACAAATGAAAAAATTATTACATGAATATCTCAGAGAGACTTATTTTACTGGCATTTCTGTAAATGTTATACAATTTATGATAATGGCAACCATATGTTTGTATAAACTTTACATATCTTCATGCCTGGATGCTTTCTCTGCAATTTTGGTCAAATTCTGTTGAGTAGTTTCTGAGAAGCTGTTGAAAGTTGTTTGTTTTTTTTTATAGTAGTTTTAGAAATAGCACTACATATGGAAACGATTGGAACTTCTTCATGCCAGGATGCTTTCTTTCATGTTTGCTAAAATTAATATCAGCAGTTTTGAAAAATTCATTTAAAACTGTCCTGTTTTGATGATGGCCATATATTGATGGTAGAATGGCATCATTTGTACAAATCTGAAGTCTTCAACAATCTGTATGCTTTATTTAAAATCTGTTCAAAATCTGCTATGACAGAAATTTTTCTTTTTTACAAGTCATTTTAATATTTGTCTATATTAAGTAATAGCAGCCATATTTGATGGCAGATCAATATCATTTGCATAAGACATAGGCTTTCAAGCCAGAATGCTCCATGTAAAATCTGACTTTACTAAGTCGGGTACTTTTTTCTTTTATCTTTTAGTAATGGTGGCTATACATGGTTGCTGATTTGCATCATTTTATTTCAATTTGAAATTTTATACTAGGATAGTCTGTGAAAATGTTTGATGAAATAGTATGGTGGATTTTGAAAAGAAGTAAACAATAGCAATTGATGATGAAAAAGAAATGCTCTAGCTATATCCCCCCATCATTACTGCACACTGAGGAAATACAAAATTTACTTAAAAAATTAAGAGTCATGCACATCACCCATCCTGTAAAAAATGAGATCAATTGAAAATGTCATACATGGGAAATTTGATTGTTCAGTGTATACAGGAAATGATATGCCACATGATTTTTGTTCCAGAAACAAAAGTGTGAATGGTAGATGAATGATGAACAAAAACATTAAACATGTTAAAAGTAAATATTTTGTCAAAAACAAATGGAACATAAACATAACTAGTTTAAAGTGTGAATCAAATTTTCTGGAGATAAAGTGAATATTTGTTAAGTTTTACCAGAAAAAAAAGTGTGGATACTTGGTGGAGAATGGATAAAAACATAACAAATATGAAACCTAAGGATTATGAATGGTAAAATGTCAATCTGGACATCCAGTCCAAGGTGTACCAAGTTTTACTGTGATCTCTTGAACAGTTTTGGAGTTATGCTTTGAAAATGAAAGTGTGACTGAATGATAAATGGATGTACCAACACATGACAATGTTAAAAATATTGAAACTGAAAAACTCGGAGTAGCAAAAGTCATATCTAAACCACATACCCACCATATATACCAACTGTGATAGCAATACCATATATACTCACTAAAAAGTCAAATGTATCAACCTGTCACTGCATGATGATCCGGATCTAGGTATATGCAATTAAAACTTATCAGTAGAATCAATAGACCCTGATCTGTGAGTATTTTATAGCATGGTAGATCAAGGTTTATACTGTTTGCATTTGGACCTGACCAATAACCAAAAATAAATGTTACTTTGAATGGTCTAGAACAGAAAGACTGGATAATGGACAGATGATTGGACAGCAAAATGGACTAGTGAGCCATACAAAATTGTGGGACTAGTTGTATTTACAAGATTCTACAATACACTACACTTAGCTGCAAGATAACAATGGCAATAACAAAAATTCCAAGAGGTCAGTAATTTTTCCATCTGAACATCTTTGAAATGATTACCTGATAATGTACAAAGCTTCATGGAGATTCATAAAACACTGAAAGACTAGTTGTCTTTATTTTGTTATATACACCAGGCACCACACTGAAAAGGGCAATAACTCTAAAAACAACAGTAGAAAACAAGGCAATTTAATGATATGTACATCTTAAGATGATGGTCATAACATTTCAAAAGTTTTACAGCAAATCCAATTAAAGCAGCGAGACTAGTTGCCTTTACAATATTTTATCATAAACTGCATTCAGCTGCAATTATAAAAAAGAATTATTTTTTTAATTGCCAGAAGAGTGATTAATAGACATGCTCATCTTTAGCTGATGACCGTAATCTCTACCAAGCTTCATCACCATCCATCAAAATCTGTGCTACTATTTGCACTAACAAGACTGTGCTTGACAAATGGATGGTCAGAGAAACTGATACAAAGATTCCTATATAATCCCAACTTTAATGAGGCAGTTTTATTCAGATCCCATGAACATAAAGTTGCATGACAAATACAGTTGAAATCCAACAATCTTTGTTAAAATAAAGCTGATGAAACCAAAGTCATGGTTGATAGACAATAAGGTCCCAAAACTCCTTTAAATTATGTCAATGATTGTTAGAAATCAAAAGTCATTTAAACTCTTATCAGCATATAAGATACACAACAAAGGGCCACAAACTCCTGTAAATGATGTCACTGAATGTTAAATTTCCAACTTTTTCAAGCTTTTATCATTATAAAGATGCAAACCAAATTCAACTGAAATCCATCAGTAAAGTAATGCTGCAGAAACCAGGATGAGGTCAGAGTCCAGATCTCCTCCAAAAGACACTGAAAAATTTCATCAATATATACCTGCATGCCAAATAACACCGTAGCCAGGTTCCAACAGGTTAACCTACCTATGCCTTGGCAGATCGATCCAACAATTCAGTGCTTTTCATTAGTTACATCTATTGGATTTCACAAGTTGCCTCCATTAGTATGTAGTGCCATCTAAGCAACAGCATGCAACTGTGGTTCATTGCACTTCACCCAAAAATGGTGAAGGCACTGACTTCAAAAGGATACTTTGTGACTTTAGTATTTTAAGTCTGACTACATGCCAGAAGAAGCCATTAAAGGTGTATTTGAGGGAAAAGATGCATTTGTGAAAAGATGCATTTGTGCAAACACATACCAGCAGTGGAAAATTGCTTATTTATTAGTTCATTCCACTTGTTAGCACCCACTGTTTCAATCACAGATGAACTGTGTTCAAATTTAAACAACCTGATGTTCAATTGGATGCATTGAAATTCACAGACCAAAAGCAATGAAATATCCCATCAATCTGTTAAGATGAAGATAAGTTATTATATACCTTGGCTAGGATGAATAGCCAAAATAAAGCTGAAATCCAACCAAAAAAATCCTTGTAAAGTAATGCTGAAGATGCCAAAGTCAAGGTAAACAATCTATCATGGTACCCAACTCCTGTAAATGAGATCATGGTGTGATAGAAATCAAACTTATTCAAAGTCTAATTAATATAAAGCAGCATACCAAGTTTGGTTGAAATCCAGCAATTCTTGGCCAAGTTAAGATATGGAAACCAAAATCAAGTGAACAGAAAATCAAGAAACATGATAAATAAAGCTGGAAATAAACCTATTTGGAGATCTCATTAATATACAGCTGCAACACAAATTGATTAAAACCCAAAAATTCCCAGTTCAAAGTTTTTATGCAGAAACCAAACTGTTAAATTGGAGAATGATGCAATATATAAACCTGTAGGGTTGCACCAATGTCAAGTATGGTGATAACTGCATATGACAGAAAAAGCGTCTTGGTATATTAAAAGGATAAATACATCAAATATATTTTCAGTTTTCATTCTTTGGAATATGCTTGTGAAAGCAGCTAAGTGTGATTTTCAACATATTCATCATATTCAACATGGATGCATATGTTTTGGAATCATGTAAGAGAACACTACAAAGATCACCAAACATTCTCTTTTGTATCCCTCTTTTTCTAGGATGACCAGAGAAATATAAATAAATAGATGACCAATTCTTCTTTTTCCAACAATGACCATATTGGCATAATGTTAACTTTTATTTTTAAAAATTTATCCAATAAAGAAACTTGTGTGAAATCAACTTACTTGACAATTTTTCCAGGTCTGAGATCAAAGTTGTCCCGAATTATCCTCAAAAGCTTAGCATCAGAAACTTTTGATGTCCCAAAACTGTGAACAGTGATAGATAGGGGCTCTGATATACCTATGGCATATGACACCTGAAAGAAAAAACATTCAGATTATCAGTTGAGACCATTGATTTCAGAAACAAATGTAATGAAAGCATCACATGAAGTCAAATTCATGATACAATAATGTAATTATATTATTTAAAGTCATGCAATAAATATAATTCTGACACCAACAAACATCCTTCTTATTTCTGAATTCAAAAGTAAATACCATAATTATTAATTCAAAAAGCTTCCAGCAATCTGCCACAGATTTAAATTAACTGTTAAAATGTGAAATGCCAACTGACCAATATCCAATCTAATTGCTTGATACAAAATGAATTATTGTCTAATTAAACCTTAAGTGCCCAATTTGTCTAACTTGAAGCAGCTTCCTTAGGGACCTATATTATTTACACTACATAACAAACTCATATCAAATTACATCTTCAGCTTCTTTCTTCCTCTATCTGTGAATTTTTCACTTCAAAACTATTTTGCTAATTACACAGCAATATTTTAAACCAAAAAATATTTATTCTGAAAGTAAAATGAAATGCTTCTGAGAATGGGTCATAATCACGGTTAAGGCAATTTGTAAAATGCAATTGTCATAAATGGTCAATTTCCAAAGATTTCCTTATTTCATCAAATTCCTTAAAAAAGAAAAAATATTTTGAGTAATCTATCTATCAGATTTTCTAGCACCAACTGTAGAAACTTGATAATCTGTTAGGTCCTGTAGAAGTCTGAATTTACCTGTACTAGAACTCTTCTACAAAGTCCAGCATGGACAAGAGACTTGGCTACCCATCTACTTGCATATCCTGCTGATCGGTCCACCTTAGAAAAGTCTTTTCCTGAGAATGCTCCCCCACCATGAGAACCCCACCCACCATAGGTGTCCACAATGATTTTTCTTCCTGTCAATCCTGCATCACTCTATAGAGTTGGAAAAGAAAAGAAAACATTAAGATCTTCTAAGGCCTTTTAGCTGTTAATGTACTGTAAACAAGAGAAGCACAAATGTCACATGATATGCCACTTGTGACTTCTTTAATAACCTTGACCTCTGAGCTAGTGACTTGATTAATGAGTGTCAAAATCTGGACATGGGTAAGTTTCATCCATATATTTGTCATGGATAAAAATGATAGCCTAAATAAGTAATGAGGTTGCTGCTTTACATTATTCCTTCTTTGTGATATTGACCCTGAGGAAGAGTATGGCTGAATATGTGAGATGCTGTTAATTCTGGATAGATAAAAGACTAAAGCCAAAAAAATATTTGTTGATTAAATTGTTACAACTGTATTTGGATATCGATCACAGGTTTATTTTTTCTTTTACCATGACCTTAGTCTTGATGCTGAGGACATGGCATTAGTATTTAACTCACTTTCTAGTTATCAAATTACACTCTAGACCAGGATACAAGTCAGAGTTACATTTGACACACCTTCAAGTCATGATACATAAATGAGAAAGTTTCATTAAAATATATTCAGTGTTTCAAATGTAAAAATCTGACAACAAAAATACAGTAAACAATAGTAGCATAAATTGCACATGATACACCCTGTCTTGTGACTTTTTCCTGACTATTATCTTTGACCTATATTGCCTTTGACTTGACTCTTGCATGACAAGATATGGACCAGGGTAGTTTTATCAAAATGTCTATCTGGGTTCAAAAATCCAAGTGTAATCAATACTTACATAGCTCACATAAGTGAAGCTTTTGATAGTCTCCAATAGCCTTCAATAATTATTGAGCAGAAAACAAAGTTTAGTAGGACATTATATCTAAGATATAACTGTATAACTGGGCCTAAAAATTATAATGGTCTGAGGTCCAGGACCAATTTTTTACCAATGGACCATTCATATTTAAGCAGCAATTGAAAGTCTGACCTTCAATAATTTTTATTTCTTAATATAAATTGAGGAAACTGTTTTTTAATCCTTATAATATCTAAAAAGAGCATATAAAGTGAACTGATACAAGCGGAAGGTGATTGATAGTAAGAGACTAGTGTGTAAATTTGACAAAAAATCTGCCCATTAACATACAATCTGCTAATCACCAGTCTAACCATAACCTTCATCAATCAAAACATTTGTCTGCTCTCAACCATAGCTAAAACTAAGTTTCAACAGTATTGGAGTACTGTATGTTCTAGATTCTGTGAGTATCTTTAATTATGGCAGAGTGCCATAATCAACCACAGGTAATTGATCTCTTACGTTTTGCACTGCTGGGCTTTAAATGTCACAAGGATGGAAATTAGGATATAATGTTATCAGACTTTCCAGGATCATCAGAAAAATGCTGTGTCATGGGTTGACCACAAAAAAAGAGGTCATTTATATTTTGTTTAGCATGTATGGCATACCCAGAGTCAGCCAAATGTTTGAGTGCTTTATTCAATGGCACATCCAATTTTACATCTGGTCTATGGATAGCATGAGAAACAAACAAAAAGCATATTACTTACACCAG
This sequence comes from Potamilus streckersoni, assembly GCA_016746295.1. Lineage (NCBI taxonomy): Eukaryota > Metazoa > Mollusca > Bivalvia > Unionida > Unionidae > Potamilus > Potamilus streckersoni. Next base: position 65,413 of record JAEAOA010001495.1, on the reverse strand, counting down.
ACCAAGTTACTGATAGTAAATAAACATATCTCTCTAAATTTAGAAAGGTCCCTGACCTGATTCCCTGAGCATTTATAAAACTGAATGCACAATGAGTTATTCACCATGTCTCAGGGACTAGAACTAGCTATCTCTCCTGATGAGACCATTTCCCACTGTCTGCCTTTTTACTGTGAAAGCATGATATCTGACACATACACTCTTATGGCCAAGACAAAGTTCACCTGATGCTGAGAATTTTTATGTCTTTTATTTTGAAAACAATTAGGCTTGAAGTTTAAGTTAACTACAGCACTGAGATTCAAAAAGAATGAATGATCATGTGGTTTGAAAATTCAAATGCTGTATCATGATATTCTGTATTCATCTCTAATTTGTTTCTCATCTTTTTCTAATCCATCTGTGAAATTATTTAAAAAACATTTTTGCTCGTAACACACATTTGCTCATAACACACACATTGACACAAATTTGACTTTACTCTTAGCGTCAAATATCTACAGACTGATTCTTTACCAGATATGAAACAGAGCAAAGATTACATATTAGAAAACTAGTCTATTCTCTCCTAACTAAACCGTACAGCTGCTATAAATGGAAACCTAGGTCAAAAGTTCAAAAGTAGAATCCAGCATGCTTCTTGGAAATAGGGCAGCTGCAAAAAATAGAACATAACAATGTTAGGAAAGTGCATGGCAGTCTATGGACAAGCGTACTCTTATCTCGTAGTTAGGTAGAAACTGTCTTTTCTAGAATATGGTCTGTGTGATTATTGGGATGTTAATAAAAATGAGAAAACAAATTATTAATTTTTTTGGCGTGGGATATACCAAAAACACATAATCTAGATACATTTACGACGTAATTTAGTGAAAAAAAGGCATAGTGATTATGCCAAAAGCTTCATGGTTAGCACATGTGCCTGTTATATCAAGATGTATCCACACACAAAGTTTCATGATTCAAGTATAACAGCAAGTATACAGGAGGCAAACAAGAGCATTATGACTATCATATTATATGCAAACTTTTCTGTGTAGATAGCTAATATTTTTTTACAGAAACCATATTTCTTCTTTTAGTCGCAGCAACTTTGACATAGGTCTGGGACAGGTAAAGTTATTGTGCAGAAACCATACCATTTATTGTACAGGTACCATTTTGCTTGTTCCAGTCACAATGACTTTGACCATTTGAGCCTGAAAATGATATGGTTTTAACTTATCTCAAGTACAAACCAGCCACAATGTTTGGTAACTTTTGATGGTGGAGAGCCTGATGTATTGTGCAGGAACCACATACAGTGTGACCCTGCTATAACACGGTAGTTGGGAGCCATAAAACTCGACCGCGTTATGAACTGAACCGTGTTATAAGCAACTATGTATGTTACCAACAAATTTGCAGGGTCATTGAGGTGGGGTGGGGTGTGTAATAAAATTGGGTGCAAAAAAGTGTGCTTCATTGGCACAGTTACCATTTTAAATCAATGTATATTAAATGAGAAAAACACCTGCAGTGATAACAGATTGCATATAAGCAGCAGAGAGGGTGAACCCTACAACAATATATTTGCGACAAAATCGATTAAAGCCTCAGAATGCCAATGGAGCCTTCCTACGAAATCTCATATTTTAACCAAAAAAAAATTAAAGGTCCCATCTTAGCGATTTTGTCGCAAATACATTGTCATAACCACACTCAAATTGCTGCCATCTACGTCTACAAATTTTTGCGACAGAATCGATTAAAGCCTCAGAATGCCAAATGGAACCTTCCTACGAAATCTCATATTTCAACCAAAAAAAAAATAAAGACCCCATCTTAGCGATTTTGTCGCAAATACATTGTCATAACCACACTCAAATTGCTGCCATCTACGGTCGCAAATATTTTGTCATTTCACCCTCTCTGCTGCTGATTAATACAAATTATTTAACCAAATATTTGATCAAGTCCAATACGATATCGTGACCGAGGGTCGTGTAAATTTATTGTTATAAATCCATATGGGACAGACTGAGCATGACTAAAGTAATTTTTAAATCCATTGAAGTCCATATCGGAACACCATGTCTGCCAAATATTTCGTAGCGTATGTGTATCAACGCCATTGAATACAGCAAGAATATTGCAGTTATCGCGAATCACTTTTGGAATTTGAGTATATCGTTGAGTGACATATATCACGTCAGTGTTTTTATGCCTACCTCGGGAAAATATTCTAGCAGGGTTCTTTTGATTATCTAACATTACATCATCGTACACTACAAGATTGTTTATGTCTCCATCGAGATCTTCTACTGATGGTGCATCATTAATATCAGTAATAAAGTCGATTACACTTTCACCTTTAATTTCTGATGCATTTTTATTAAAATCTTTTAGCACTTCATAGCACCGTTGATCATCTACGGATGGGGCAACTAAATATAATTTATCCCACTTCATAAATCGCATTATCAAATTAAGCAGTAATTGTGTTTTGCCTGATCCAGATGGTCCGATTATAATGGCACGGACAGAATTCGGAAGCGCTGCGTGGTGTTTTACCGGTTCTCTTCTTTTAGTCGCTGAAAAATCAATTATATTCATAACGCTATATATAAATTATGGATCTATATTGTGTTAAATGTAAACAGCGTACTGATACAACCGATCAGACAACCATTACAACTAAAAACAATAGACTAGCGCTTACTGGTAAGTGTGTAACATGTGGTACAAAAAAATTTAGATTTTTAAAAAAAAGCAACTCGGAGGTGATATTGCCGCAAAACTTGGAAAACTCCCCGGAACCCCATGGGCAAAATACCCCGGAGAAAAACACCTTCCAGGATATAGCTACTGTGGTCCCGGAACGAGATTAGATATCAGACTTGATGATCAAAATCAGCCCCGGCCTGGTGAGTATCCGATAAATGCTATTGATAAGGCATGTCATGCTCATGATGTTGCATATAAAAGCAATAATTTGCAACAAAGACATATCGCGGATGTAAAATTAATTCATGCCTTAAATGCTATTCCCGATAAATCCTTCAAAGAAAAATTGGCTTCATGGTTGGTCAAATCAGCTATGAAAGGCAAATTAGTGTTAGGTGCTGGTAATTGAAAACACCAGTGTTTTTATAGTATGGAATCTATTTATTATTCTCCGAAAGGATACTGGAGGGGTAAAGCAGCAATCAGTAAACTCGCTAACGCTGCAAAAGTGAAAAAATCCACTGCAAAAGATTGGTTATCCAAACAAGCTATATGGCAAATTTATCTACCACCGCCTAAACAAATTAATTATTCTCATTTTGATGTTACCGTACCCAATGAAGTTCATCAGGCTGATTTATTGTTTTTACCACATGACCATGGTTACAAATACGCGCTAACTGTAGTTGATATTGCGAGTCGATTTAAACAAGCAGAACCATTGAAAACAAAGTCAGCTTCTGAAGTCGCTTCTGCATTTGAAAGGATTTATCGACGAGGTCCTCTAAGATGGCCAAATCTATTACAAGTTGATCCTGGCAAAGAGTTTCAAGGTGCTGTTCTATCAACAATGAAAACTCATAATGTTACAATACGACGGGGGCATACTGCGTTACATCGTGATCAGGCAATTGTAGAACGATTTAATCGAACTCTTGCAGAACGGTTATTTGGATATCAATATGCAAAAGAATTCATCCAAGAAAAACGATCTCGTGAATGGGTCCAAAGGTTACCGAGTGTAGTTGCAGCGTTAAATAACGAGATTACTCGAACTATTAATATGAAACCAAATATTGCAATAAAAAAAGAATATATTCCCGAACAACCGCAGCGGGTTAGCACTCAGCCACTTCTCGGTGATGTTACTGTGAGATATTTATACGAACCAGGAGAGCTTGAAGGCGGTAAAAGAAGAGCTACTGATCCTATATGGAGTGTTACTACGCATAAAATTTCAACCATAACGCGATCAACTGGTAGACCTCCAATCTACAGATTGGATTCAACTGCACCTCAGCGTGGTTTTACACGCGAACAACTACAAGTCATTCCGGACGATACTCAATTACCGCCACATGGTCTTAACTAGCTCCGTTACGTCTATTACACTCAAGACAGGTCAACATCACATTGTTTCTGACATGACCAAGACTGTTATTTTTTCTGTCTACGGTGAATTGTCGAGGGTCTTTATCCGAATACTGCCAGTGCATTATACAATTGCAGCTGGCGCAGTGATTATTCTGTTGTTCTTTTAATGCGATTATTACTTCAGCATCAATATCAAATTCTCGTTGTTTTTTTTTGTCCTGCTGTTTGTAACCAGAGAGTTTTTTATTAATGATGCTAATATCAGTGTTATCATCGTTTGCATTAAAATCATCATCGAAAACAATCCTTCGTAGTTGATTTATTCGTCGTACTCTGGACACTGCGAGATAGACTAAATTTGACCATTCAATGCGATTATCAACTATCCAAACAATTGTATCCGTGATGGTCAATCCTTGTGACGAGTGTATTGTTGTTACATAACCAAGCGTCCATGGTGATTTATCAGCGTATAATGCATCTTCTACAGTATTGATATCAACTAGCACAATATCATTTAACACTAGAATCTGTTTCTCCGTCTGGCCTGGAATTTCAACTTCAATATTCTGCTTTCGTGTATCCAATGGTCTATAACACAACGGCACTGGAAACGTTGGGAATTTTTTCTTGTGTAGCTCAAACAACTTTTTCTGAAGTGCGTCTCTGACTATCTTTCTACTTGCTACTACAAAATCATTTGGTTTCCATGTTTCCCAAAAATCATTCATAGGTGTTTCAGAAATTATTTCACGCGCTACTTCACATTGAATTCTATCGGGTTGTAATCTAATTAGTTTTTTAAACTCACGTAACTGCTCATCGAGTGCTCTATAGTCAGTATCAATTTCTTCGTAATAATCAACAAATCCTTTTAACCAATTATGTGGACTTCTACCAACAAATGGTGGTGGTTGACCATGATCGCCGCACAATATAATTTTTGTATTATTTTGCAATAACCAATCAAGAAACATTTTTAATACATCTTCTGAAACAGTACATGCTTCATCCCAAATAATAACCGCTGGAATAAATTTCTCACCCATTCGCTCAGGAGTCCAAGCATCGCCCTTGTATCGAAAAAAACTATGATACGTGCAAGCTTCAACATTTCGTTGTTTGATCTCTCTCGCTAGTCTATGGGTTGGTGTGAGTACAATCATGGACGTTCTCTCTCGATATAATTCTATCGCACGTGTTGTCTTTCCAGATCCACCACAACCGTTTAAATAAACTGTTTTATATCTACAAATTGGATCTGATATCGGTGGTGCTTTAGACATAGATTTTTCACTGATAGAATTATCGTTCTTCAGGTAACTGCTTTTAATCTCAACGTCTGCTGATTCAGAATAATCGCGTTGTATTTCTTGTTTAATTCGCCATGTTCCCCAAGTCTCTTCGCTATTAGTAAATTTAGTTATCTCTTTGATATATTTTTTATCGACATACATTGAATCAATTGCAACTCTGACTGCTATACTAGGAAATCTATTTATCATTGCAAATAAATTGATAGATGCATAACCCAGCATAGAAGCTCTCAAATGTAGATATGCAGAGCTTTCTCCATCACTGTAAGTAACAATTCTACCTAACTTTGTTTTATTGGACAAAAAGGCTGTTTTACAATTTGCGTATCTATTTTTCTCTACTGCATCTTTAATAACGAAGTCGTATTCGGCATCATCTATAATCAATCGTGAGGATTGTTTTTTAAAGTTAAATTTTTTTCCACCCTGTGTAAATTTACCGATTATTCTTCGGCCGAGATCCTTTGCTTCATTATTTCGTTGATTAAATATCTTTTTTGACCATTCAATGATGTACTCCTCGTCAGCATCAATATGTTTTCTAGACTTATCGATTATACTATCAAGACATTCTGGTTCTGGTAACCAGACATTGGTTTGTTTTCGATATGAGATAATCGCTTCGCTGACAATCAACGAAACTAACACTTTACAATCAATCATATATCGCAATAACACTATTGGTAACCAAATCCTTTCAGCCATGTGTCTACCAATCCAAACATAACAACACGGATGAAGTCCTTCAGCGAATTCAAATGATACTACGCAAGCAAAACCGGTCAAATCAAAATCAGGCAGTGGTCCATTAATAGCAACGCGAGTCATTTCATGTGTGGGATGTCCAAACCGTTTAAAATACTCACCAGCGAATCCATATCCTAGAAAACTTCCTGGATAACAGGCAACGATATCAACTGATATCATACTCTCACGATTGTACTTAACGTTCCATAGACCGCCATGATAATATTCCAAACAGCTGGATTGAACATCCTGTAAAAACTCTTTTCGTGTTGGTTTCCAATTATTTTTCTTTCTTGCAAAATGAGCTGCAACTGATGGAATTGTAAAACAATTTGTAAGTAACTGTTCGTAATCTTCAGATTTTTCATTAAAAACGCTAGCATTTTCACTGAGACTTATTGCTAGATTTTTCATCCTATTATGTAGACTTTCACTGCGATATAATTCACCGTTAGGTTTCACAAATTGATTGAATTGACATTCTTCATCTTCAAAACTATGAAGTAGCCATACTGATACAGGGTCGTTTTTACACAAACTAGCAATAGCATCGAATAATCTTTCTTCAGTGAGAATACCATCCTTGATGAATTCTTCTGGGATATACTTCACTGTTCTGTCTCGCGGGAATATTGTAACCACGGATGTCCATGCGTGCTTGTTATGATCAATAATTTTGATTGGAGCTCCGTTTTTATTGTATTTCGATTCGTATAATACTTCGCCAGTTATCGTTAAAACGGTTATCGGAAATCTCAACGACTTTTCCAATCTAGCTATATCGGAAATAGTTGCTCCGTTCTCTTTCACTGTTAGCTCCCATTCATCTATTTTTTTATGTCTTAGATCGGTTAATTTATTCCCACGGAGTGCATTTGTAAAATGTTCTAAGACTCTTTGTGCCACACAGTTGAGTGGCTTTTCCGCTGACGTTGACTGTTTCATTGGTGCTAGTTTTCCAATGTCAGGGTTATTTAACGGATACATCCCATAAACGACTGCTGTTTCTGGATACGCTTTTTCATAGTATGGTTTATCAATTCCAGTTAACAGCCCTGGTCTGGAATAACGGCTAACAATGACTGATGTCCCATCTTTGAGAATTGGAACAAATTTGTCTCTTATAATATATTCGCCCGATTCTAATTTGATAATGAATTTCACTCTGATAAAATACCGTTTATTGCCAAGTTGTGATAGTATCATAGCTGCTGTTTCATCATTCATTCTAGCATCAACAACACCATCAATTCTAAATGTTGACCAGGTGTGTGATGCACCATCCTGTTTAAACTCATGAACACAATCTCGTATTTTTCTAATCAGACTTCTATTAGTTATTCTCTCTTTTGGTACGTCTTCGAGAGTTCTATCAAGATTGAATTTAATATTTTTCCGAGGCTTGATTGCCGATAATCTCTTGAATTCTTCATTCATATAAATAAGACAAGTATTTAAATAGAAAAGTTTGTTTATATATAATGAATCACTGCAAATGGCTTATGATCGGATCATTAACCCCATGCAATAAATCGTGTAGAGGTGAATTCTGTGGATATCACTTACAGAGTGTCAGAAATAATTCGACAGGCCCGTCCCCATGCATAAATTGTGGGGTGGGTGTGAGAGGAAAATCACAATTATGTATCAATTGTGGGGGTAAGCGGTTTAGAGAATTGAAACGTTATTATGATAAACGAATAAAAAACGCCATCATTGACCCTAACCATGACTCTGTCAAAGACAAAATCATAAAAACCCCTCAAGACTACATTAATAGATTTATAATTAAAGCAAATAATGAATTAGACAAATAGTATTATTATATAAATGGAGCAAGAATTCAGACCACATCCAATACTCGTTAATTATGAAATATCTCGTAATGGTGTTGTTAGACACTGTAGACTAAAGAAACCAATTGGTTTTGTTAATAATCAGGGATACTTGCAATTTACTGCTGGAGGAAAGGGATATCTCTGTCATAGGGCAGTCTTTGAGTGTTATATGGGACCGATTAAAGATGGCTGTGTTATTGATCACATTGATTCTAATATTCAAAATAACGCGATTTCCAATTTACAGTGTATTTCTCAAAGAGAGAATATAAAAAAAGGAAAGACAGGGACTTATAAGTCAGTTGGAAAGAGACCAGTACAGTCATTTGATACAGCGACGAATGAAGAAAGAGTTTTTCATTCAATGAATGCTGCAGGAAAATATTTTGAAATATGTATGCCTTCAGTACGAAAAGTTGCTGAAGGGATTTGTCAAACAGCTATCTCAAAGAAAAATGGACATAGAATAAAGTTTTCTTATTTACAAGATAACTCTTAATAATTACTATTTTGTTCCGTATTTCCCCTCATTACTACTGATCGTCACGTGACTATCCTACTTTCGATATTGATTCCCGGATATGTAATTCGTCCGAGAATACATGTGAAATTGGATTGAATTAATGATGTGTGTGATCTCATGTACGTATTTAATGGTTAACTCGGTATACGTAATCAGGTATGTACGGATTTTGATTTTGTGTTATTGTTTCTTGTTTCTAAAGACTGTATTGAGAACAGCAGTTAGGGTTTTGTTGGAAAAACCTATACAGGGTAGACAATTTATTTGACAGAGATCCAAGGCCAGGGGTCTATTAATAGATTTTTTAAAAATCCCAATTACAAAGACGGCGTTAACAGCGTTTGTATGAAAATGAAATTACTTTAAAATTACAAATTAGTGAGGTCAGGGTAGTAAAACGCGCTACATGTAGTTTAGTTTTTTTAGTGTGGTTATGTGTAATAAAATTCAGAAAAATATCATTCTCGATTCAAGAAATAGCAGGTCCTGAATTGACAGGGATCCCCATTACGGAGTTATCTTGTCATGTAAATCCATTATTATTACGATTATTTAATCGTAATATTATAGAAATTAATAAAAAAATTGCTATTATTTAACAGTTGTATTTCTTGTTTTAATGTTTTATTTAAATACTTAGCTTCCATTGAAATTACTACACAGTATTCATTATGAAATGCTATAAAAATAAATACACACCTACACATTGACACTGCAGTATTAGTTCACCTTATATATAATATGAGCCGTAATAAGTTTGGGGCTTTAAAACGAAGCCCACTTTGCCAATTAAAACTCCCACGCCATTGACATGGTGTGGTTGAATTTTTTCAACTGCAACCAGGGTTAATTTCTTGGGTTGCTTTTGATTGGCAGATTGGGTGTAGGTCCGCCCCGTCGTTTCATGTTTGTATCGTCCTGTACTGTCCCTATCATACCATCCTATCATAATAACCATCCTATCATATAACCATCCTATCATATAACCATCCTATATAATCGCATTGTATATATAACCTATAATCGCATTGTAAATACTCATTCATTGTAAATATTCATTCATTGTAAATATTCATTCATTGTAAATACTCATTCATTGTATATATAACCATCCTATCATTTCATTGTATATAACCATCCTATCATTTCATTGTATATATAACCATCCTATCATTTCATTGTATATAACCATCCTATATAATCGCATTGTAAATATTCATTCATTGAATCGCATTGTAAATATTCATTCATTGAATCGCATTGTAAATATTCATTCATTGTATATATCCTATATAATCGCATTGTATATATGTAATGTATTGTTCAATGTTTGTAAAGAAATCACTTGGATTTCACGTCTAATACCCATATAACCCGCCCTTGAACTCGATTGGGGGGTTAGGGTATTGTATAAGTCTTTAATGTATGTGTGCCCTTTCTTGCCTCGAAACTCGAATGAGGAAGAGACGGGCATTGTATATGTTTTGTTTTTTTGTATATAAAAATATTTTAAAGATACAAATACATTAGTAATAATAATAAATGGAATTTCAAGATATTACATCTATCATCACAGAAATATCAAATTTAAGAAATCAAGGAATCGTACTCTCTGAATTTTTGAATGAAGACAGACTTTTGAATGAATTTGAACAAATTGATATACAATTGAAACATGGAAGATATGTTCTACCTAAAATGTATTCACTGATAAAAAGAATCCAAAAAGCGGTTAATGCTTCTTTGTATAACAATGATATTAATTTATTCATTCGGCTATTTAGTATAGTTGAAGCCATTAGAAAGAAACTCGGGGAACAGTACCAAGTTCGGTCAGAGATTGCTTTGAAAGTGAAATCTATAAGACGTTTGATTGATGCAAGTGAAACCGACAATTGAAAAATCGTTAGCATTTCCAATAATGACATCAGAAGCATTAAGTACCAGACTAGCCCGTGAGAGGTTAGCATTACTGAAAAAGTTTATACCAATTCGAGATAACGTGCGAGATAAACTACAACTTAGACAGCAAGCGCAGACTGACTTTTCTATTGGAAGCGAACAACTTTTTGCCCCTGTAACTAAAGCCACTAAAGATATGAAACTTGCAACAGAACGTGCTATATACGGCGACATCCCTAAAGAGGGAGCAGTACCTATTATTGATGTATTAGGAAAGATTGCTACAGAAACTGAAAAAACTCACGAGGGAATAAAACAGCTTTCAGGTGAGTTACAAACTCAGCGAGAAATACAACAAATGGGTAATATTGATACTGATGATAACCCCGTTGAAGATGCTAGTGTTTCCACTAAAAAAAGTGTTCCTTTTAACGAGAAATTCACTGATAAAGCTATAAAAGAAATCAAACAATATCAATTGCTAAAACCTGAAGACTATGCGTCATTTGGTGACTTTGCTATAAAAAGTTATTATAACAGAAGGGAATTTTTAAAAGATGAGTATAAAAAAAACACAATAAAACGAGATCAATGGGTGGATTGGTTATTTAAAATTAATAAAAATGAACCCGGCAATTTAAATAAGGATACATTGGATTACAGAGCTTTTCAAATGGGAGTTAATAGGTATGGTTTAGAACAACAACAACTAAAAGAACAACGAAAAGAACAACAAAAAGGTCGAGGTCGAGGTCGAGGTCGAGGTCGAGGTCAAGGTCGACAATCTCCAGAAATTCAAAACGTTTCCGAATCAGAAAGTTCTTCAGGAGAGGGTTATGGAAGTTCTCATCATGATTCTCATATGTGTCCTAGTAATATCATTAATGATATATCACGACTTGAGGTTCTTATGGGAGGTAAGCGAGCTGGAAATAACTCAGTCGAAATAACTAATGAAGCATTTGATATTTGCAGACGATTATTCCAAGGTGGGATAATTGATATTCATACGTATCGAGAACTCTTGGATGAGTTAATAGACGGAATTCCGGGGGAATTTAGCGATTGAAATTGTATTTAGAAATTGCAAAGTCATTTCAAATAAGATGATAGTACACTATAATCACAATAAACCAACAAACGTGTATGTAGTGAACTCAAGATTGCCCGTTTATAAGGCATACTACGGTGACGGCCTTGGAAATACCATGGCTGGTTTATTCACAAGAATAGCCCCAAAAGTAGCACCAATTGCTAAACAATTAGCGATGAAAGCCATTGATGTTATTCGTAATAAGGGAATTAACGCTGTTGGAGATCTTGCAGGAACGGCCTTTTCTACCGCAAAGAATAGAATAACGTCATTGGTGAAATCTAGATTCGGACGAAAACCACCACCACCGCTACCTTCAACAACAATGATGCCTGCAAATGTCAGTAAAGTGATAAATAACGCAGTGGAACAAAAACTAGCATCATTAGCAATGACTTCACCAGATAGTAGTAATATTGCAAGTATGATAGCGGGAAGCGGTCTTGGAGGAAATCGAAAAAGAAAATGATTTAGAAAAACGATACGTTTTAGTATAAATGGCATTTAAAAAAATTGCTGATCCAGCGTTTGATATGGCGGCACCGGTGAATAAAGATGATTCTAAAATTAACTATCAGTATTATGCCTATCCTGCAAGAGAGCCAAATCAACGAGGGAGAGTTGAACTTCAAGTTCAAGATACAAGTAGATACTTTTTGCCGTGTGAGGCGTTTATTGAAGTAGAAGGAGAGCTTGTAACAAATGTTGCAGCTGATACGCCATATGGGAATGACCAAAATATCCGAGTTGGTTTCGTAAATAATGGCATTATGGCGCTATTTAACAGTGCAAGATATATCATTGATGGAAAAGAAATTGAATCAATAGAACAAGATGTTGATATTGCAACAACAATAATCGGACTTGCGAGATATTCTGATGATTATACAAGGTCGGCTGGTCCGTCTATGATGTTTGCTAAGGATACTTCTGATCATGCTGACCATATTCAGTTTATTAAAGTACGAACTGCGGTAGCTACTGCAGAAGCTGATCAACAACTCGCAGCTAATCTAGACCGTGAAGATAGACCAGCCAATCCATTCGACATTTTAAAAAAGGTCAATGATAATTTCAATCTAGGATTTGCAACACGAAAAGGAGCATTAAAAGGACAACATCGACGATTTTCATGTGCAATTCCGTTACATCATATATTCGGATTCTGTAGAAATGTCAGAAAAGTCATCTATGGAGCAAAGCATACGGTTGTGTTAGTGCGAAAAGAAAATGACAATGATGCAATTTGGCATGCTGATGGTGTTGATGATGGTAAAGTCATTTTAAATAAATTGACTTTATGGATACCCGTCTTGACACCAGCAGTTACAATAGAGCAAGAATTACTATCGTTTATGGACACAGGTGGAAAATCATTGCTAAGTTGGCTAACAACAACGACTGATACGAAGCAGGATAATGTAAATGGCACATTTACATGGCACTTAGCATCAAAACAAGGTGTTTCAGCTCCACGTCATATCTTTATAGCGTTACAGGATGCAAATCGAGTGGGTCGACAATTATCTAGTCATATGATATTTGATAAATTAGGAGTAAGTGAAGTTTCGTTGAGAATAAACGGACAACAAGAGCCAGCAGAGATTGTACATCTTAATTATGAAAACAACAACATAGCTCGTGTATATCATAGAATATTGTCGTATATGGGTCGTGATCAAAATGTTGATACTGGTTTGCAAATATCGCAAATTGATTTTGAAAAACACTATCCGATTTATTACTTTTCATTGGAACATCTTGACATGATGAGACAATCTGTTGTTGATATATACTTCCAAGCTCGGGTACAACGCCCTGCTGGTATAGCCGATTATAGAGCAGTTGCTGTCATTCTCAGTGATAAATCAATGTTGTTAGAAGGAGTTGGCGGACGAATGAGACTTATTGATGCACCAGTGGAAAACATGTAGTTAGGATTTTCACAATAAGATCAATTGAAAGTGTAAATTACATTTTAGAATAGAATGACATATAGTATTGTTAATGTCCAGTTGACTGATGGTCAGGTCAAGAAATTGAAATCAAAGTCGGCTAAAGAATGTGGAACTACAATAACGCTGAAACCCACTCAAATGTCCGGTGGTGCACATAAATTATCAATGACAGATCGTCAAATAAAACATTTCAATGATGCGCTAAAGAACAAACGAGGAGTTCAAATTGATTTTTCGAAAGCAGCAATCGCCAGTATGATAAAATCGGGTGGAATATTCCCGCTGTTAGCTGCTATTCCAGCATTGATTGCAGCGGCTGCCCCAGCGGTTGCGAAGGCGGCAGCGTTAGGAGCCGTTGGTACTGCTGCAGGAATGGCCCTGAAAAAAGCTACTGGGAAAGGCTATAAAAAAAAAGGAAAGGGTCTAAGACTACCAGGAACTCCACACAATTGGTACAAGGGCACGGGCCTAAGAATACCAGGAACGGCTTATTAGTGGAAAAATCCCTAGGATTTTCACCAATGTCCAATTTTGATTTAATTGATGCTGTAAAATCATTATCAATAAAAAACTTTAGAGGAGTTTTCATGAGAGATCAATTACCGTCAAAACCAATGAAAAATGAAACGGGTATTATCAATCTCGATAACAGCAGCGGAAAAGGAACTCATTGGGTCGCATATGCAATTGATCCACGTGGAATTGTCTATTTTGATTCATATGGATTAGCTCCACCAAAAGAATTCATGCGATATGTATCCACAATAACAAAGTCATCTCCAATTTTTTATTCCACGCTACCAACACAACAGTTAAATGATCCACCGATATGCGGTCGTGAAGTATTAAATGTCCTTGCAGAGATATCTAAATTTCCAAGAAAACCACCACAAGTTGTTGTTAATGAATATACTAGCAGGCAATGGCAAAAACGATAGCGTTATGATTTAGAAAAACGTAGCATTTTCGTATAATGATTGATATTTGGGGACGACCTTTATCAGAATCAAAAAAAACAGAAACCGATAGCAAATTCGCTGTCGAAAGTGTAAAAAAAATAATCGAAGATGAAATCGCCGAGACATTAAATTTGTCAAGTGTAGATCCTGGGGAAATAGTTGTATTTCAAGATCGCCAGGGCAAATTGAAATCTAGTAATGTTTCATTGGATGATGTCTTAATACGAAGACGTGACGTCGTTGAAGATACAATAGTGTTATATTCAAATGATGGAAAACTCAAACCAGGTGTATTTGTTTCTACAATCACAGATGCATTAAAAAATTTAAATGAAGAACTTGAAAAACATATAACAACATATACTTCCCTTCGTAGAAATATTATCAATAAATTCTTTGGAACACCAGCGGTAACCTCTCCATCTCTCGCTGAAATTAAATCCAATTTTGATGAAATTAAATCCAGTATTAAAAATATTAATGATGCTGGATTTAGTATTATTAGAGATAGCATTAATAGTATTAAAAAATCTATCGAGGATATTACAAAATTTAAAACAGACAATCTTCCGCTACTTGAAAGAATAAAGATTCCTCATGAGAGAAATATCATAAATATGATATACACAGTTCTCTCTGGATCATTAGATTGGGAACCTAAAAAGAATACAGTAACCCTCACTGTGTCAAACAAGGGTATTTATCGATTAACAATAGTGTCACTGAATCAGTTTAATATATCATCATCGACTTCATATGGATACAACAACGTGATTTCAACGACTATTGACGTGGGTGAATACAAACGGTTTACAATAACAAGCACTGATCCTAATTTAAATAAGACATCATTTGTATGGTACATGGAGTTTGTAGCTGATCTAAATTAGAATTTTAAACAATTAAAAACCACTTGAGGTTTTAAAATAATATGATTCCGTCATCGCAATATCGCTATGATACCGTCAAAGACTTCTTAACAAAACTCAAAACACTCATTGATGAATATGAAATAAAAATTAAAAAGTATCGCAGGAGAATTACCGCAATTGATGTTACAGTATACTCGGTATCTGGTATAATGGCCGGTGCTGGTATTATACTATCTTCAGTAACAATGGTAGCTCCGATTGCTGTCCCAATTGCTATTTCCGCGGTGACAACATTTGCTGGACTTGCAAATGCTATTACTAAAAAAATATCATCGTGTTCTCAAGAAAAACTTAACGACTATATAGTAAAACATCAAGCAGTATCTAACGGTTACTCACAATTATCCTCGTTGATGTCATCATCGATTGATGATACGATAATTACCGAAGACGAATTCTCCGCGATGATACGTATTTATGATACTACGATTAAAAACGCTAGCGTTTTTTCATCTATTGCAAAATTAGACATTGTAAATAATAATAATAATGTCGCAAGAGATTCAACTACTTCAGCGGATAGCAGAAAATACCACTCCGCGGAAAACAAGCATGATATCAATATCGTCAACAAACCCTAAATTCAGTGTGAATTTTCCCTCGCCTGTTTCAGTAAAGGAAATCGCGTTGGCAAAATTACGAGTGTATCATAGTTGGCCTAATATCAGATCGGTTCCATTTGGCGGTCAGAGACCTAATAATTCTCTGGTGTTTGCATATAGGAATAAAAAAGATGACACTCCAGATTGGAACGTTGTTTCAATACCAACTTGGTCCTATCAAATTGAGCAAATTAATAATGAATTACAACGTAGAATAAAATCCATTACTAAAAAAGAATCAAAAATTGCGATAACAGTTCATGAACCAACACTATCATCTACAATTGAAATAGGCTCTCCTGGGTACGTTGTAGATATTTATAACAGTTCAATAAGAACAGTATTAGGATGGCCCGAAGATCCACCTAGAAGTGCTGATAATTCCACGCCCGAGCCTATAAAATCTGATTATGTCACTGATGAAATAGGACCTGAAAATCCATCAAAAGGATATAAAAAATTCGAGGATATAAACTTCACAAAAAGATATCGACGTAAGAATCAATATGGTGAAGATGTGTGGAGAATTCCATTTTTTAATGATTATATCCCACAGGAAGGTGAAATTCTGGAAATACATGAAACAAGTCCAACATTTGTAGATATTAAAGATCACATCCTTGATAGAATGAATAATGATTTTTTGTCGTTATTACCCTCGTTAAGATCTGGCTTTCTTACACAAGCTGAGTTTACTAGTGTAGTCTCCGCGGGTAATAAAATCATCGATGACATGGAAATATTTAATTCGAGGATTACTAATCTCTTCACTGATGAAAATAGCCCGATTTCAAAAACTAGCTCAGCTCAAGATTATAAAAAAAATATAAATGAAAATCCAAATTATAAATTACCAGGATATAACGTTCCCGAGTTAAAGAAAAAACTCAGAACTGCCATCGACGAAGGATTTAATAAAATCTATCAATCATGGAAAGATAGCCAGCCGAAGCCTATTATCCTCACTCATAATAATTCTCCCGACGGCGACGGTAGACATATCGCACCGAACAATGTGGATATTTCATCGGTGATCGCACTGCACTTAATTTAACGTGTGATGTAATCGAAGGAAGTTATCAAATTAATATGGAACAATCAAATCAAGCCCGACAAGGTTACATTCTTTATTCATTTTCACCAACAGCACCCCCCGGATTTTTTAATTGTTGAGAATCCGACTAATCCAGTCTATATGCAATGTCAAAATGATTCACTAACCAGAATTAATTTTACACTCACCGATCAGTCAAATAATTTAATTGATCTACGTGGTGAAGTATTATCGATTAGTCTGTTTGTGAAAAGCTAACAAATAATTTGTATTAATCAGCAGCAGAGAGGGTGAAATGACAACATATTTGCGACCGTGGCAGCAATTTGAGTGTGGTTATGACAATGTATTTGCGACAAAATCGCTAAGATGGGGTCTTTATTTTTTTTTTTGGTTGAAATATGAGATTTCGTAGGAAGGTTCCATTTGGCATTCTGAGGCTTTAATCGATTTTGTCGCAAAAATTTGTAGACGTAGATGGCAGCAATTTGAGTGTGGTTATGACAATGTATTTGCGACAAAATCGCTAAGGCTCAATTTGTAAAATGGGACCTTTAATTTTTTTTGGTTAAAATATGAGATTTCGTAGGAAGGCTCCATTGGCATTCTGAGGCTTTAATCGATTTTGTCGCAAATATATTGTTGTAGGATTCACCCTCTCTGCTGCTGAAAAACATTTATATTCTCAGTAATTCAAAGCAATCAATAACCGATTTTGTTTTCATCCGTTGACAGACGAGACAAAAACTACAGCGTTGATGAATTTTGACTTCGTTCGCTCCATTTACATTGCTAGTCACACTGACCAACCACATCTCGCGTTCATATAAACCAATGTGATAACAACAAAACTGTGTTGACATGTAGTTTCAGTGTGATCAGTCAGTCTCTTTCTAGGAAGATTAGACAGCCACATGCTTCGGGTTGCTGTCATCTCAATCAATATGGTTGCATACTTGTGTTTTTCCTGTTTATTTAAACATTGCGTTACTTTCTTTTCAGTGTTTTCGAGAGCTTTTGTCTTCTTGCAGCATTACTGAAATGGAAGCATTGGTGCATAAACGTACTACTGCAACATGGCAGGTAAAGACAAATACATGGAAGTTCGTGCAATGAGATACCTTAAAAAGTGGGATATTATCATAATATTAAGTAAAACTACAGTATGAGGTAATAAAATCAGTTATCAATGGAAGTGATATGGAAAAAGCGGTTTCTGTGACTATCTCACCTGTGACGTTTATTCATATCTGCCCCAAGATTTTATTGGTCATGTGACTAGCAATCTAACTAGAGCTAACTAGCTAGGCGACTGCCCTATGCCAACACCAAATGATGACGGCGAATTCAAAACTTTTTGATAAGGAATGGATTTATATGGAGTGTCATGGGTCAAAGGGAAGTCGAAGAGCTATTACTTGTAGTGCAGTCATCAACACAGGTGTCTTCGTTCAAAGGAAGATAATCGGAAATAAATCTTGAATACAAGATGTCGGTATCTTATGTTGGTGTTACAAAAAAAAAACACTCGTATTAAGACATTCTATATCTTTTGTATAAAATTCTCTTGGGTATGATTTCTAAAATGTCTTACCTTAATTGTTTCAATCATAAACAGACAAAGAGTACCCAAGAGAAACGTTGTCAGAATACCTTGCACACCAACCTCTCAGGAACCTGTACAATTCTTCTGATCTTGCTCTGAGTACGGCCGCAATTCTTTTAAGAGTCTGTTTGGCCTGATTAGACATATCGAACATATAAGTTTCTGGTACAATCGCTGTTGGTGATGGTGCAGGCATTATTATGCTAGCATTTTTCAGTCCCAATGCAACCTGAGTGGGGAGGTAAAAAAAATGGCTCCAGTTTTGAGAACAATCGAGATACTTTTGCTGAAATATTGAGATGAGCTGCTTCCACCGAAGAAAACAGTATGAATAAATCAACCCATGATTTTACCTCGTTGTCTTACGTGATCGTTGATGCTACTATTATATATGTGAATATTGTTCTGTCATTGATTTAAAATAACGGAAGATAGCGATCTCTAGAGTAAACGGGTAGTTGATGAAAAGGTATGTACACCTCAGTGAAGTTGACTGAAAATATCCCATGTACATTCCATTGGTTCTATATCAATAACTGATCCGATCTAATATGAATGTCAAATTTGTTGCGATAAGAGCTAGAGAGAATGATTATGGTTCGCAACGTGAAATAATTGGGTTCGATTTTGATGTTTGCGGCGGAATGTTAGTTGTCCGCGATCAGTCTGGATATTTACGTAGTGATTTCGGGTGATGTTCTATCCGCCTGGTGTGATCGTAATCGTGTGTTTCTAAGCTGAGGCCCAATACTAAAACTTGGGTTTTGCTCGAGGTGACTTTAGTGAAGCTGTTCAATATTTAGACAGAAAAGAGCGATCTTGCACGAGGACTGTAAGTCTTATTACAGCGGTAAATTATACCTAACTATCCAAATAGACTCATCAGCATTAACATGTCTTTATAAACATTTTGCCATACGTGGTTGCTTTTCATGATAAAAATCAGCTAGCCATTCTATTGTCGAATCTGGTTCGCAATGAAACGATGTCATTCGTAATTTGTTTTCATAGCTTCATCACGCATATTATCTTCAAACATTTTCTCCTGCTAGAACAAGTTTCTAATCTTTCACTGGTCTCTTCTTCCTGTTCACTTATCTCTGTTAACTTTGATTTAGTAAGTTTCTTCTTGTTTCCTTAGCTTGTCAATATATGTTTCTTCTTGCTTCTTCGTACACCTTTAGTCTGGTTTTTTCCTCTTTTTTCATCTTATCCAGTCAAGCTCTTTTTTTTTTTTTTCTCCCTCTTAATTTTATATTTTCCAGTTTGGATTTAGATTTTTAAATTTTCTTTACATCCTCCGTTACGTCACTGTCTATTGTTTCTTCTTGTTTTAGCTTTAGGGCTTCTGCGATAGCTTCAGCAGTTTCTTCAGGCGCAGACGCTAACTTTTCCCAGTATTCGTTGTTGCTGACTTAAGTGTTTAACAACTGATCATGCTTGCCACTGTAAGTCGGTCTAACTTTAACGAGTTTGGACAAGATCAGATTGACAGATTGAACCATTCCACCTCCATCTCTCTGAAATTTCTGATAGCATATATTATCCACGATGACACGCGAGCTAACTTCTTACGCTGCTTGACAAACATTTTAGGATTTTTGAGAATATCCTAGATCTGACGACAACTGTTCTGTTCGAACGGCATGAGGTTGTGTCGGACATTGGAGTGAATATACTAATTTAATCAGTTAGTTAAAATTTGTCAAAGCCGTCTTAATAACGTCAAGAATTTATTCCACATCGCAATGAAACGTCATAAAATATGTTTAGATTCCAATGTCTCTGATGCCTAGCAGTTTTGTTTAACTATTTCGAGGTGAAGCCACTGCCATAATATCTCGCGATACACCGTGTCTCTGTCTCGAATCATGACGACATACAAAACATTTGGTATTGCATGAGATATATTTGAGTATATTTGAGTACAATGAGTGAGATAAAGGATGTAACAGCGGTCGATGTTCTCGATCTATCGTAATATCGTTCAATACAATGATCATATCGTGTCAGCATCAAGTTTTTTGATGGTTTGTGTCCGATCCGGAACTACTATTGTGTAAACGTGTTTCTTTTCAACCAAATGTCCGAAATTTTGAAGCGTTCTTTATTTGTCTTGGTGAGAAATGAGCGTGTCAGCGATCACTAATTTGTACATCAACATGTTCAAGAGCAGTTTCGTTTTAAACCACGTCCTTAGGGATCCGCGACCATGTAATGGCAATCAGACATAACAAAAAAAAGCTAGCGTGCTCTCTGTTTCTCCTTTTTGTCAAAATTAATGATATTTTATTTTCTATATAATTCGCCATATCTTACATCTCCTTTGGTACATGTGTTGGGTCCATCATCAGCTCTTCTATTATGAACTGAAATAACGTTCCAACCACTCCGTGGAATCCAAGCTGGGTAATCTCATCATGAACGGTAAATGCATCACCAATCGCGACGGTGGATGCCAAACGCCACATTATGGCTTGCGAATAGACTGGAAAAGACTAAATTGTTGTTGACTGCATGAAAAATGAGAGGACATTTGTGCATGGGAGGAAATAGTCTCTATGGTTTATCATCTCCAACATTATAGACTGTGGTATCTTCTCAGGCCATCTCCTCTGCAGATTTTGTTGTGGAACAAAATATGATAAAAAGGTCGTGTCATATCTGGAAATGTATCCTTCACTGGCCAAGTGATTAACAACATTTCCATGTCATTTGAAACAACATCACATAATTCTACACGAGTTGATATGGTTTACCAGGCTGAACGCAAAAACGACTATGATCTATCACTTTGGAACAATTAATCGCTCTATCCAGATTGACATAGATGCCACGGAAATTGCACAACAGGCGTAGTCCAGACCGTGGACTGTATCCTAGTTAACAAACGATTATTATGGTCAACCCTTTGACCATCAATAATACAACAATTATCTTGTACAGAACGACATCTACGCAAAAACAATTTTTTTAGAACTTGCCAACATATGGCCGATCACGGATAACACCTAGGAGATATCCTAATCACAGCTGAACTCGATTGGTGGCATAAGGGGGCTGGCATATATATATATATATATATATATTATATATATATATATATATATATATATATATATATTATATTATATATATATATATATATATATATATATATATATATATATATAATATATATATATATATATATATTATATATATATATCACTGGAGGAATATTCACAGGACATTTCACCGTGGCGACTGCATATAAAATCGTAGTGTCGAATTATCCACCCACGACAAACAATGTGACAGCCACAAAATAGTCAGTCTCATAAACATCTCTGGGCACATTTCAGCACTCACAGAAAATAGTGGAAACCGGAGTGGAAATTTTCTGTATCAGCGTCATCAGATTCTCTCAGTCTCTTACCGGGCTTAATGTTTTAGCCAGTAAGCTGATAGAGTTCGATGCTAGTAACAATTTGGCCACGTCTGGAATTGGATGCATTTTTTTCAATTCAGGTGCACTTACCTGCTATCGGGGAATTTCAGGTGCGAATTCGCACGTGAAGCTTAGATAAGAAAAACGGATAGCACTGCTGATACTGCTGATAGCACTGCTGATATACTTCTAATCCTACGATTTGTTTTTCAAAAATTTGTATACTGGATAATATGATACAAGTCTATTGTTTTAGCATTATCCAACTAAAATAAGTTCCGCCATGGAGGAAATTGTCCAATCAGCTATCGCACGTTACCCCCCATACAAACATGATTCTCGTTTGCTGGCAATGAATATCACGCCCTCAAGCAGACCACATGTATCTATGCAGACATCAAGCAGGTACACATTTGTGTAAAGTTATCGGTAGCAAATGCGCATCAACAGTTGAAACACAAAAGAGGTAAAATGTCTCATTTTTCACTTGGACATTCGCGACATCATCAGCTCAGAGATGCAATAGACAAGTGTTTTGTTGTATTTTAAAATTTGCGTAACGATAGAGGAATCTTCAACGGCAGACAAAGTCATCTCAGGTACTACCTGAGATAAATGATGATCGAAAAATCTACGTGTGCACGTAAAAGTCTATTGCTTGTGCCTGCTAGTTAGATTGATGATACTACTCCATAGGTAACAGTTTAGGATAAAGTGAAACATAACCATGGAGAAAATAAAACTGCTACTCTCCATCACGTTTACAAATATCAACAAGATGTCAAATATGATCATCCAGGATTATCTGATGTACATGTGGATAGATCTCTTATGTATTTAGGCCATGTTAACCTTTGAGCGACTCCTGACATAGTAGCAAACTCTTGTTAACTTAAACCAGGACGACTGAAATGAAAAAGGATTTAGTGGATTGTGCACCCCTTCAAGCTGATCAAATAAAAGAGTTCACGAGAAGAACTACTAAAGTGTATCAAATGCACATAAATATTTTAAAGAGCATCTTTGCAAAGTTGAATTTCTGCACTAGAATTTTCATCGACGAAGAGGCATAGAAAATGAAACCCATCAGCGACTTCAATCAAAACGACGAGAATGTGTTTGTAGAACAGCGTCACGAGCTAGACTCTTATAATCTATGTTACAATAGAAAAGTTTTAGTGTAAAATTCACGCGCACCGACAATGCAAGCATGATTCATCAACACTTCATCAGCGAAATAACACTGAAAAAAAGATCTTAAAATTATCTTAAGTTAGGAAATAGTTTCCCAATACATTGTTTTCGGAAGATATCCTATACATCATGAAGAATAATGCAGTGTATCTCACTTATGCCATCCTCAAAAATCGGAAAGATCTCGAAGATGCCATCGTAAATGCATTTCATCTGAACATAGAAATTAGCGAGGCCCAGACAATAACCAAAGTGGTAGGGCTATCAACTCACGGATAAATCACAAAATGCATATACAAATAGAACAAGCAATTTTTCCACACAATACAAAGTAATGGCAGATGAAATAAATGATTGTTATCGTACAACATGAAATCGATCGCCAATGCAGGAGCTTTGCTCATCATTGCATCATATCAATGTGCCCCTATGCAATATTGAATACTTATCTGCATTAGTTGATCGATCAATTCAGACGAGAACTAGAGGCCATGTTAACACAATATTCGCGTCATAGGCTCGTTAATAAGTACAAGGCGATGGCGGAAGAAGACATCCTTACCACGCAGTAATAGTACATGAGCAACTGCGAGACAAGTACAAAGAGCTAAAGATAAAAGATTAAAGATAAAAACACTAAATCTTTCAAACTTCGAATCTGTCACGAAATCAAAAGCATGTCGAAGAGAGCAGACATCGAGAAAACAAATACAAGGGCTAAAATCACGCGTCTTCCACCAAAGGGATGTGTCGAAAAATCGTGCGGTAGTTCTCACCAAGGATTAATTTAAGATTATGTAATTCAGAGAGTAGTCTATAAGGAACTCCTGTAGCACATTCTAAAACTCGCTTATCGAGCGTTGCGTCAAAAATTATCAAAAAATCATGATCGGTATGGGTTGTTCCCGGAAAATATTTGTCATGATTTAAAATTCAAAATTTACACTTTTGCGACGAAAGAGGCACACATCTCTTCTAATAAGCTACTCTTATTGAACAAAGCATGCGTCCACATCAAAAAATAGCGATGACTACGGTCTCGTATGGAACATATTTTCCCCTTACATTTCTGCAAAGAACTATGCCGAATGCTCTCAAAGTAAATGTCTTGTTTCGATCCATTAAAACCACTGTCAGCACATTTCTACGCTGTCAAAGACGTGACAAAACGGGAAACGCTCAACGATAGACACTCCATAAAAGTGTTTAACCTAGATAACAAAAAGCTTGTGAATAAAAGCTCATCATCTGTTCGAAGATGATATCTTTTACAGTCTCAAATCGTAACATCAATTTAGTGTATTGCCAAAACCATTTTATTTACATGAACGACTTAATCCGTTTTTTTTATCACATTACACCCAGAAAGAAAATCATAGATAGTTCGGTCATGCTTTTCCTCAATATCAGTGACTACACGGTCACATCATGTTTGGATACAGTTAAGAAATTCAAATCATTCAGATGCTACGCGAAGATATACTACAGGTCAAATTCCACTACAAAAGATGGGCTCATGCATTTCATGTCGTTTTTTTGACAAGACAATGATCCTCGAAAGCGTACAAAAACCCCTTTTTCCTTATGACGTTTCCCCTTTCACTTAATATGAATATAAGCAAATCCACTTTCCCATGTATATACAGCGTTCTGCTTAGTCAATGATAATGTGTCTTCTCAATGTTGATAACAACGCGATCAAATGCTTTTCGAGGTTCTTTGAGCAACTCCTAGCTTAATGGAAACGCGTCAGCACCATCCAAAAACGTCCAAGGCCTATCAGTATACTCAATGTCACAGCTGCGACAACAAAAATTATGATAGAGGTGTCATAGCTGTCTAGAATACTTTAAAAACACTCGATAAAAAGTAATATATTTTTGCTATATATTCATCCACAATCGAGGGGCTGCTCATGCTAATTGTAATCTACTCTTCAAAGATCAAGACTTCTACCGGTGATCCGGTATAAACTAGCAGGGTACGATGAACTTTTCTTCATTGCAGTGCTCAGTCTACAGCGCGTGAGGACACTTATTGGAGAAGAGGGAGAACACATCAAATGAATCACAAACAATTTGAAACATGTACTGGCTTTCTCGATTGGACCTTTTCAATTCATCGATTCTTTCCAGTTCTTTACGTCCTTGTTGAAAGACCCGCCAAAAATAGGTCCTAACTTTAAAGACAAATTTTGAATCTGGAACACAAGAAATTGTGTTCCAGCAAAAAGGAGTTTATAATTAATATGTCGTGGGTTTTCAATAAAACCTCATTACCAGCCAACCGCATTCCATTCTCACTTACATTTCTCCGACATCGCCGATGAGGAATACCTATACATTGACAAGATATGGAGCGATTTTGGATGAAAGAAACTCATGTATTATCATGAACTGTACTTTGAAAACGGATGTACGCGATGATGTTGATGATGCTCATGGATTCTTCACAAAATTTCAGAAACTTATTACTAACTAGGTTAACTGTGTTATATCTCCACGCCTGGCCTATTATGTGATGCCCTTCTCAAACAATTCGGAGACACCTTCAAACTCTTCATATTTATATTTATCGAACAAATGATTTGCTGATGAAAATTTCGTCTTCATTAAAAGTACAAGCTGCCAAAACAAATACATGAATATTATAATCCCAACAAGCTACCCGAGTACATCCTCTACCATTTTTGAAGTAATCTTTAAGGCTGGGTAATCCCTTCCGGCTGGAAAATTTCGCTGGATCGCTGAAAAATGCATGATATCATCAACTAAATAAAAAAATTCAGATTCTGAGACGCCAAGGTGAAAACTATAGTATTGCATTTCAAGTACAAGACACGTTACAAGATACGCTATGCACTTCTCGAAAAGGTTAATCCGTTTAAGTGTCTACAGCACACGACACAATGCGAATACGGACTTCGCTAAAAGTATCTGCAAACTAGATCGCAATGCGGCCTCTGCAAAACTAAGAAAAATGTTAGATGCAGAAAGAAAATCTAAATACTCACAAACCAACGAGAATGACATAAAGTCGTGTAAAATGATGCATTTAATTGCATGAAAATCTTTCATTAAAAAAACCTTGTTGCAGTCGAATCAACTCCCCAAAACAACCAACACATTTACGTTGGGCAGTTGTTGTAGAAGTTTTCAAAATGCTGACGATCTAATTTCCTTACGACTTTATCAAACTACATTACAGAAATACGGAGACAAAGTCATTACTGCTGATGACCGATGCTGATTCACTCATATATGAAATTCACAACGACTATGCCTTTGCTGATCTTTGATCATAGCGATTATCTCAAACAATTCCATTCAATGCAAAGCTAATTAAAATGAACCTAGAATGCTCAAAGATAAAACGTTTGGGATACCTATCATAGAATTAATAGGACTTAAGTCCAAAATATATTTCTACACACTCGATGGTGATACCGCCAGGAAAAAAGCCAAAACGTAAGCCGTCATTGGTCACATCTCTGCTATCGATAACTACATACATTAACTACATGGTCATCTACACTACTACTCCATGAAACTTTCCGATCACAACATCTATTACGTAATAGGCTCATCAATAAAAGCTGATAATAAGCGTTACTCCTCCAATATCATTGACACACTCACTCAGAAATTGTCGCACGAGAAATAGACCACCGACAATGAAACAATCCTTATCACGCAGTGAACCAAAAACCGCAGTAGTATAGAGATTTTGGTTGCACTTCAGACCACCTTTATCACGTAGTGACAGAACCCTTTTTTGTATATACTTCTCTTGCGTGTGTTGTTAGCTACTTAGGATATTAGCTGCTCCTATTATTGGAGTAAAATACATTAAACATACAGAAAGGTAATAAGAGAAAATGAACTAAAATTATAAATGTAAAGAATATATCAAATAGTAAAATTATGTATACAAAATGTATTTAAAAAATGACATAGTTTGGCATACATATTTAGTATATTTACATGAACATGTTTTCTTGTCTTGATTTATGGAGTACCCATCTTTACAAAGGCAGCTGCGCCATCTTTCTCCGTCACACAGATTTGAGCACATCCGAAGCGAGAACAGTTAGCTGAAAGCAGACATGAAAATAGTATCACTAATTTTCCACAAAAAATCTCTGCTTGGAGTGGGTGGTGGAATGGAAGAAATGTTGAAAATTAGATTAAATAAGGACAGCATGTTTGAAGGTCTATCAATCAGAAGCAATGATGGACAGACATACAAACCTTTGTTGATATTGGTTGGGCATCGGGGAGCGAAGACAGTTATTCCATAGAAAGTTTTATCTCTTGCGGATAATCCCGTGTCCAACGTCTCTCCATTCGTTCCTTTTTTATTCAAGAAATATAGGGTTTTCCCAGCTTCGGCAGTCATATACAAGTACTCTCTGAAAATGAACAAAAACGAAGTCAAATTATATTGTGATTCTCCAGTATTAAAGGTAACAGCAAAGAGTATCATGAAGTCTTTAAAAGTGCCTCTACTATTGTATGGGTATAAATATAATACTTAAAGTGTTGTTAACTTTATGTGCATGTAACATTGCGAAACAGCACAAAGAGAAAGGAATAATATATTGAGCAGAAACACTTCTCCATTAGTTGTGGGTTCTGTTTGTAATTTCTCTCAATTTATTACTACTAACTTTCAGGCTACAATTTAAAATAAAATTCATAACAGTAAGTCACATCTAAAACAGAAAAAATGTAATACTTTTACCAGACAGATAATGTTTTATTCTGAACCAATGACTTTTTAAAGGATTTTCTATGGAATTAAAAATAAATTAGACTTTGAACCTCATTATTTAATGCAAACTGCTGCTGAGGCAAACTGCATTACCAGTCTATTGGCATGGTCATACTTTTATATGAACAATGAGTCAATTTATTTCCTTAGCAATGTGATCATTTAAAAAAATGATGAGGATAAAATACAAATTTAGCTATTGATATTACTCTGCTCCCAAAGGTCATGTCACTTAATCTAAGGAAAATTCTTCTACAATTTTGAGATATGTGTGAGGCTAGCTAGATTAAGTTGTAATGTCTTCATAGCTTTTCGAATTCCTTACCTTATAAATAGCTATATCTAAGATTTGGTAATTATGGTTCAGCAAGACTTTCCTATCTCTTCCCTCGTATGTCATGGTTTCAAGGGTATTTCGAATCGAGTCAGTAAAGTACAGGCGACGATCTACATAATCTGCTGCTAAAGTGTACGGATAATTTAGGCTTGAGACAATAAGTGACTTCCGGTCCCTACCCGATAAGCTGGAAACTTCAATCTTTGTGACTGATCCAATATCGCTCCAGAAGAGTAGACTGATGTGTACAGAACAAAGTTCATGTAAATTTTATTAAGTGTTTATAGACACACCATTAAACAATCACAGACAAACAATATATTATGATGAGGGGTTTTAGTTAGTCACATAAAAGAAGGCACACATAAATATCAGCATACAAAACAAAGTTTGGCAATTGATCAATCTATTTTCTAAAGATTATGATAGTCATAAAAATCTTGTTTTGCTTAGTTCCAGCACTATATTAACGTCTGCGAGGATTGTCATATCTCTCAGTAGAATTTCCACAAGATAAGTTCTGATTGTAAGGAAATATAATGGGAAATGCTTGGATGTCTACTTGTCATTCCACAGATCCTCTCTTCCTCTTGCAGCTTTTGTTTAATGCTTCTGTACCTTCTCTTCATCAAGGTTGTCTGCTGCAGTCTGTATATCTAAATCCACTTTTTCTGGTATTGTTTTTCTTTAATGATATAAAAATGAGAGCAATAATAACGAAGGATAATAGTAACGTAATACTTACTATAATTGGGTACGGGTCTTAAATTTATACCTGACAACACTGACTTATTAAAGTTTGAATTTGCTTGGTTAGATTTTGCCATTGGTATCTAAGATCTCACAAAATGTTGAGTTTGATCGTTGGGTACCTTTTAAGTGCTTTCTTTAACGTAACAACAATACAGCCTTCTATTTTCACATGTTACAAAATATAACCTTATATATTTACATATGAAAATATACGATTCATCATAATGACATGCGACGCTTGAT
The DNA here is from genome assembly GCA_016746295.1 of Potamilus streckersoni. Classification (NCBI taxonomy): domain Eukaryota; kingdom Metazoa; phylum Mollusca; class Bivalvia; order Unionida; family Unionidae; genus Potamilus; species Potamilus streckersoni. The sequence goes on along the minus strand of JAEAOA010001495.1, from coordinate 36,073 downwards.
TGTGCGTTCCTTTAAAAGTTATATTGCAGCAATGAAAACGAGTATCTGTGAGATTGACCAAATAAATAAAGATAGTCTTTTGTTTCAGACATGTAGATTAATCTTTGTTAAAGTAATGTGGTCAAACAATGATCGCGTGTCTGAAGGTATTTTACTTTACTTGGATGACAACAACGACACACTCGTTGTGGTGCAATGTTAAATCGGCCTTCGTTTGGTTTAGATAGGGTCATATAGTTATCATAGTCACTAAAATGGAATTCATGCGACAGATTAGGACAATCCAATTTTTCCTCTTTCTTACGTAACGCGTACTTATTTCATCATCTTCATTAAGTGAAGTAAAGTTTATGACAAAAAGAGAGTAATGCTAATTTTACATTTTGATTATGGAGTAAGTGTAGTGTTCAATAAATTGAGAAGTTTCTTTTCAAACGTTAAACCGTAATTCATCTTGTGGCACCAAAAGCGATATATTTTAAACTCTAGGTTACTGGCATACATGTGCGTCTCTCTCCCTTTTCTTGCCTCAATATGCTAATGGCCTTATCATAACCATGAAAATAAAACACTAATAACTAAAGATGAAATTACCTAGAACTAAAGAGTTTACTCAGTATAAGTGCTAAGAGCCTAAATTCATTACTGACGCTACCCAAAGTTTTCTAACAACTACAAAAGTGTTAGACTTACGCTTCATTCGGATCCAGAACCAAGGCGTGCGGTCCCTCTAGATTTTCATGAATGAGAACACGGTGCATAGATGTGTCATTGCCAATAGGTGACTGAACCATGATCCACTTGTACCGTGAATCTGTCCAATAGACGTTATGGCTGATCCAATCTACTGCCAGTCCTGATATAACTTCTTGAAAGTCCTATGTGGAGAGCCGTCATAGTATTGTCCCCAGTGAGACTAATGGAAAATGTGGAGTCTTTGTATATAGTTCTTGTCTTGTAGTCGTAAAAATACGCCTGCTTTAAAGCATAATCTCCGTCCACATTGAGGAATTTAGCATCAAAGTGAAGGAAATATTCTATGATGTTCTTCAGTCTGGGCGTTCCTTCTTGAGTAGTCGGCACAGAATTAAAAATGATCAAAACCATTTCCGGGTGTCACCATAACGACCAAACCACGATCAAACTCTGGAATATAATACATATGGTGAGAATTTGTTGAAAACAAGTACATTTAACCAAGTAATTATAGTTAATTAATTTTAAATGGACCGATATGCGCAATACCCAATATTAGAAAATATATTCATAATCGTACAAGCAAGGCTATGCAGAAAGATATGCATTTGGAAATAAAATTATGTTTCTATAAGCTTGTCATATGACTAAAAAATGCATGGACAAGTCTAAGTTATCATAATATTCAATTGCAGTAACAAACACAACATAGATTATACGTAACTAATAACAGTTTACAATGCCTGAAATAAATAACTTACAACGTTGAAGAACCAATTATTATCAACTTGATAATAGAGATCTGAAGCGAAAAGTGGTGATAAATAGGCTATACAAGTCAATTTGTGTCATAATGTTTCCACTGCATTGCAGTTAATAAAAAGGTAATCAAAACAGCGGTAAATTAATGATTCCATCAAACAATCTGGAAATCAGAAAACATGTTAATTTAAATGAATGGCATGACTGGTTTCCATTAAATATCTTTTATGCATCATCAGTACATTCTTGCGTGAAAGATAATGTCCACTCGATAACAGAATATAAAGGAAACACGCATAGGCACTAATACCGTCCAGGATATATTTGCAAAAGTAATATTTGGGTAAATGTTCCACTATGTACATGACGTACATGCTCATAACTAATTTGCATTTAAACTGACAGTTTTCGGCCTTTTTAAAAGAAAAATCCGATGCATATCGTTTTCCTGTCTGAACTTGTTAACGTAATCATTGTTTAGAATGTAAGGAATAATACATTCGAGTTTGCATTCCTTGGGTACTAAATTACCTATATATATAAAGTATATATTGTTTGCAAAATGATTTCAGTAATTAGGTTACCAGTATATCCATAAGCATCAATTAAGGAAATGTAAAGTAATTCAGTTGAAAAACTTAAAAAAATCCTAAATAATGAACCTTTAAAGAAGTCCCCCGGATTGTGATAATTAATGTGAATATATAAAAGATTACAAAGCTACCTAAACATGAAGTTTATTATGTTCGTCCCCGCTTCCGGAGATTGTACAAGCAACCTTTGTCTGTTCGGGATTCAGGTAGAAACCAAGATCACAGGAAAATGAACACTCAGAATATACGCGCCTATCACATACATCTTCATCAACTATCCCGTTCGTAATTGTTGCTGGACACAAAACATCTGAAGTGAAAAAACCAAATATTACCTAAAATATTAAAAATCACGTTTCATAAGCAACTTTTTTTTCTCGGTACAGAATTTATAGCAAAGATATACAATACATGCACAATAAAACGGAATCGTTACAGAATCGATCAGATGCTAATACTAAATCAGGGAAATCAATTATAATAATTGTGCAATGAAATATTTCTTTAAAAACACAAAAAACAGTTCTATTTCAATATTCAGCTTTTGTAGTTCATTCTGTTCCTCACAAGGATATTTAGACCTAATGTCCTCCGTAACAGATAAAACAATTCTCATAAATTAAGTAAGGGAAATGTTTTGTTCAGGTCTAGTTATTAGTCTGAATTTTATTAACCTGATCAGTCATTCCGATATAGGAAACAATATATAATATAAAAATAAATATAGTTATCGTTAAAACGGTTATCGGAAATCTCAACGACTTTTCCAATCTAGCTATATCGGAAATAGTTGCTCCGTTCTCTTTCACTGTTAGCTCCCATTCATCTATTTTTTTATGTCTTAGATCGGTTAATTTATTCCCACGGAGTGCATTTGTAAAATGTTCTAAGACTCTTTGTGCCACACAGTTGAGTGGCTTTTCCGCTGACGTTGACTGTTTCATTGGTGCTAGTTTTCCAATGTCAGGGTTATTTAACGGATACATCCCATAAACGACTGCTGTTTCTGGATACGCTTTTTCATAGTATGGTTTATCAATTCCAGTTAACAGCCCTGGTCTGGAATAACGGCTAACAATGACTGATGTCCCATCTTTGAGAATTGGAACAAATTTGTCTCTTATAATATATTCGCCCGATTCTAATTTGATAATGAATTTCACTCTGATAAAATACCGTTTATTGCCAAGTTGTGATAGTATCATAGCTGCTGTTTCATCATTCATTCTAGCATCAACAACACCATCAATTCTAAATGTTGACCAGGTGTGTGATGCACCATCCTGTTTAAACTCATGAACACAATCTCGTATTTTTCTAATCAGACTTCTATTAGTTATTCTCTCTTTTGGTACGTCTTCGAGAGTTCTATCAAGATTGAATTTAATATTTTTCCGAGGCTTGATTGCCGATAATCTCTTGAATTCTTCATTCATATAAATAAGACAAGTATTTAAATAGAAAAGTTTGTTTATATATAATGAATCACTGCAAATGGCTTATGATCGGATCATTAACCCCATGCAATAAATCGTGTAGAGGTGAATTCTGTGGATATCACTTACAGAGTGTCAGAAATAATTCGACAGGCCCGTCCCCATGCATAAATTGTGGGGTGGGTGTGAGAGGAAAATCACAATTATGTATCAATTGTGGGGGTAAGCGGTTTAGAGAATTGAAACGTTATTATGATAAACGAATAAAAAACGCCATCATTGACCCTAACCATGACTCTGTCAAAGACAAAATCATAAAAACCCCTCAAGACTACATTAATAGATTTATAATTAAAGCAAATAATGAATTAGACAAATAGTATTATTATATAAATGGAGCAAGAATTCAGACCACATCCAATACTCGTTAATTATGAAATATCTCGTAATGGTGTTGTTAGACACTGTAGACTAAAGAAACCAATTGGTTTTGTTAATAATCAGGGATACTTGCAATTTACTGCTGGAGGAAAGGGATATCTCTGTCATAGGGCAGTCTTTGAGTGTTATATGGGACCGATTAAAGATGGCTGTGTTATTGATCACATTGATTCTAATATTCAAAATAACGCGATTTCCAATTTACAGTGTATTTCTCAAAGAGAGAATATAAAAAAAGGAAAGACAGGGACTTATAAGTCAGTTGGAAAGAGACCAGTACAGTCATTTGATACAGCGACGAATGAAGAAAGAGTTTTTCATTCAATGAATGCTGCAGGAAAATATTTTGAATATGTATGCCTTCAGTACGAAAAGTTGCTGAAGGGATTTGTCAAACAGCTATCTCAAAGAAAAATGGACATAGAATAAAGTTTTCTTATTTACAAGATAACTCTTAATAATTACTATTTTGTTCCGTATTTCCCCTCATTACTACTGATCGTCACGTGACTATCCTACTTTCGATATTGATTCCCGGATATGTAATTCGTCCGAGAATACATGTGAAATTGGATTGAATTAATGATGTGTGTGATCTCATGTACGTATTTAATGGTTAACTCGGTATACGTAATCAGGTATGTACGGATTTTGATTTTGTGTTATTGTTTCTTGTTTCTAAAGACTGTATTGAGAACAGCAGTTAGGGTTTTGTTGGAAAAACCTATACAGGGTAGACAATTTATTTGACAGAGATCCAAGGCCAGGGGTCTATTAATAGATTTTTTAAAATCCCAATTACAAAGACGGCGTTAACAGCGTTTGTATGAAAATGAAATTACTTTAAAATTACAAATTAGTGAGGTCAGGGTAGTAAAACGCGCTACATGTAGTTTAGTTTTTTTAGTGTGGTTATGTGTAATAAAATTCAGAAAAATATCATTCTCGATTCAAGAAATAGCAGGTCCTGAATTGACAGGGATCCCCATTACGGAGTTATCTTGTCATGTAAATCCATTATTATTACGATTATTTAATCGTAATATTATAGAAATTAATAAAAAAATTGCTATTATTTAACAGTTGTATTTCTTGTTTTAATGTTTTATTTAAATACTTAGCTTCCATTGAAATTACTACACAGTATTCATTATGAAATGCTATAAAAATAAATACACACCTACACATTGACACTGCAGTATTAGTTCACCTTATATATAATATGAGCCGTAATAAGTTTGGGGCTTTAAAACGAAGCCCACTTTGCCAATTAAAACTCCCACGCCATTGACATGGTGTGGTTGAATTTTTTCAACTGCAACCAGGGTTAATTTCTTGGGTTGCTTTTGATTGGCAGATTGGGTGTAGGTCCGCCCCGTCGTTTCATGTTTGTATCGTCCTGTACTGTCCCTATCATACCATCCTATCATAATAACCATCCTATCATATAACCATCCTATCATATAACCATCCTATATAATCGCATTGTATATATAACCTATAATCGCATTGTAAATACTCATTCATTGTAAATATTCATTCATTGTAAATATTCATTCATTGTAAATACTCATTCATTGTATATATAACCATCCTATCATTTCATTGTATATAACCATCCTATCATTTCATTGTATATATAACCATCCTATCATTTCATTGTATATAACCATCCTATATAATCGCATTGTAAATATTCATTCATTGAATCGCATTGTAAATATTCATTCATTGAATCGCATTGTAAATATTCATTCATTGTATATATCCTATATAATCGCATTGTATATATGTAATGTATTGTTCAATGTTTGTAAAGAAATCACTTGGATTTCACGTCTAATACCCATATAACCCGCCCTTGAACTCGATTGGGGGGTTAGGGTATTGTATAAGTCTTTAATGTATGTGTGCCCTTTCTTGCCTCGAAACTCGAATGAGGAAGAGACGGGCATTGTATATGTTTTGTTTTTTTGTATATAAAAATATTTTAAAGATACAAATACATTAGTAATAATAATAAATGGAATTTCAAGATATTACATCTATCATCACAGAAATATCAAATTTAAGAAATCAAGGAATCGTACTCTCTGAATTTTTGAATGAAGACAGACTTTTGAATGAATTTGAACAAATTGATATACAATTGAAACATGGAAGATATGTTCTACCTAAAATGTATTCACTGATAAAAAGAATCCAAAAAGCGGTTAATGCTTCTTTGTATAACAATGATATTAATTTATTCATTCGGCTATTTAGTATAGTTGAAGCCATTAGAAAGAAACTCGGGGAACAGTACCAAGTTCGGTCAGAGATTGCTTTGAAAGTGAAATCTATAAGACGTTTGATTGATGCAAGTGAAACCGACAATTGAAAAATCGTTAGCATTTCCAATAATGACATCAGAAGCATTAAGTACCAGACTAGCCCGTGAGAGGTTAGCATTACTGAAAAAGTTTATACCAATTCGAGATAACGTGCGAGATAAACTACAACTTAGACAGCAAGCGCAGACTGACTTTTCTATTGGAAGCGAACAACTTTTTGCCCCTGTAACTAAAGCCACTAAAGATATGAAACTTGCAACAGAACGTGCTATATACGGCGACATCCCTAAAGAGGGAGCAGTACCTATTATTGATGTATTAGGAAAGATTGCTACAGAAACTGAAAAAACTCACGAGGGAATAAAACAGCTTTCAGGTGAGTTACAAACTCAGCGAGAAATACAACAAATGGGTAATATTGATACTGATGATAACCCCGTTGAAGATGCTAGTGTTTCCACTAAAAAAAGTGTTCCTTTTAACGAGAAATTCACTGATAAAGCTATAAAAGAAATCAAACAATATCAATTGCTGAAACCTGAAGACTATGCGTCATTTGGTGACTTTGCTATAAAAAGTTATTATAACAGAAGGGAATTTTTAAAAGATGAGTATAAAAAAACACAATAAAACGAGATCAATGGGTGGATTGGTTATTTAAAATTAATAAAAATGAACCCGGCAATTTAAATAAGGATACATTGGATTACAGAGCTTTTCAAATGGGAGTTAATAGGTATGGTTTAGAACAACAACAACTAAAAGAACAACGAAAAGAACAACAAAAAGGTCGAGGTCGAGGTCGAGGTCGAGGTCGAGGTCAAGGTCGACAATCTCCAGAAATTCAAAACGTTTCCGAATCAGAAAGTTCTTCAGGAGAGGGTTATGGAAGTTCTCATCATGATTCTCATATGTGTCCTAGTAATATCATTAATGATATATCACGACTTGAGGTTCTTATGGGAGGTAAGCGAGCTGGAAATAACTCAGTCGAAATAACTAATGAAGCATTTGATATTTGCAGACGATTATTCCAAGGTGGGATAATTGATATTCATACGTATCGAGAACTCTTGGATGAGTTAATAGACGGAATTCCGGGGGAATTTAGCGATTGAAATTGTATTTAGAAATTGCAAAGTCATTTCAAATAAGATGATAGTACACTATAATCACAATAAACCAACAAACGTGTATGTAGTGAACTCAAGATTGCCCGTTTATAAGGCATACTACGGTGACGGCCTTGGAAATACCATGGCTGGTTTATTCACAAGAATAGCCCCAAAAGTAGCACCAATTGCTAAACAATTAGCGATGAAAGCCATTGATGTTATTCGTAATAAGGGAATTAACGCTGTTGGAGATCTTGCAGGAACGGCCTTTTCTACCGCAAAGAATAGAATAACGTCATTGGTGAAATCTAGATTCGGACGAAAACCACCACCACCGCTACCTTCAACAACAATGATGCCTGCAAATGTCAGTAAAGTGATAAATAACGCAGTGGAACAAAAACTAGCATCATTAGCAATGACTTCACCAGATAGTAGTAATATTGCAAGTATGATAGCGGGAAGCGGTCTTGGAGGAAATCGAAAAAGAAAATGATTTAGAAAAACGATACGTTTTAGTATAAATGGCATTTAAAAAAATTGCTGATCCAGCGTTTGATATGGCGGCACCGGTGAATAAAGATGATTCTAAAATTAACTATCAGTATTATGCCTATCCTGCAAGAGAGCCAAATCAACGAGGGAGAGTTGAACTTCAAGTTCAAGATACAAGTAGATACTTTTTGCCGTGTGAGGCGTTTATTGAAGTAGAAGGAGAACTTGTAACAAATGTTGCAGCTGATACGCCATATGGGAATGACCAAAATATCCGAGTTGGTTTCGTAAATAATGGCATTATGGCGCTATTTAACAGTGCAAGATATATCATTGATGGAAAAGAAATTGAATCAATAGAACAAGATGTTGATATTGCAACAACAATAATCGGACTTGCGAGATATTCTGATGATTATACAAGGTCGGCTGGTCCGTCTATGATGTTTGCTAAGGATACTTCTGATCATGCTGACCATATTCAGTTTATTAAAGTACGAACTGCGGTAGCTACTGCAGAAGCTGATCAACAACTCGCAGCTAATCTAGACCGTGAAGATAGACCAGCCAATCCATTCGACATTTTAAAAAAGGTCAATGATAATTTCAATCTAGGATTTGCAACACGAAAAGGAGCATTAAAAGGACAACATCGACGATTTTCATGTGCAATTCCGTTACATCATATATTCGGATTCTGTAGAAATGTCAGAAAAGTCATCTATGGAGCAAAGCATACGGTTGTGTTAGTGCGAAAAGAAAATGACAATGATGCAATTTGGCATGCTGATGGTGTTGATGATGGTAAAGTCATTTTAAATAAATTGACTTTATGGATACCCGTCTTGACACCAGCAGTTACAATAGAGCAAGAATTACTATCGTTTATGGACACAGGTGGAAAATCATTGCTAAGTTGGCTAACAACAACGACTGATACGAAGCAGGATAATGTAAATGGCACATTTACATGGCACTTAGCATCAAAACAAGGTGTTTCAGCTCCACGTCATATCTTTATAGCGTTACAGGATGCAAATCGAGTGGGTCGACAATTATCTAGTCATATGATATTTGATAAATTAGGGGTAAGTGAAGTTTCGTTGAGAATAAACGGACAACAAGAGCCAGCAGAGATTGTACATCTTAATTATGAAAACAACAACATAGCTCGTGTATATCATAGAATATTGTCGTATATGGGTCGTGATCAAAATGTTGATACTGGTTTGCAAATATCGCAAATTGATTTTGAAAAACACTATCCGATTTATTACTTTTCATTGGAACATCTTGACATGATGAGACAATCTGTTGTTGATATATACTTCCAAGCTCGGGTACAACGCCCTGCTGGTATAGCCGATTATAGAGCAGTTGCTGTCATTCTCAGTGATAAATCAATGTTGTTAGAAGGAGTTGGCGGACGAATGAGACTTATTGATGCACCAGTGGAAAACATGTAGTTAGGATTTTCACAATAAGATCAATTGAAAGTGTAAATTACATTTTAGAATAGAATGACATATAGTATTGTTAATGTCCAGTTGACTGATGGTCAGGTCAAGAAATTGAAATCAAAGTCGGCTAAAGAATGTGGAACTACAATAACGCTGAAACCCACTCAAATGTCCGGTGGTGCACATAAATTATCATTGACAGATCGTCAAATAAAACATTTCAATGATGCGCTAAAGAACAAACGAGGAGTTCAAATTGATTTTTCGAAAGCAGCAATCGCCAGTATGATAAAATCGGGTGGAATATTCCCGCTGTTAGCTGCTATTCCAGCATTGATTGCAGCGGCTGCCCCAGCGGTTGCGAAGGCGGCAGCGTTAGGAGCCGTTGGTACTGCTGCAGGAATGGCCCTGAAAAAAGCTACTGGGAAAGGCTATAAAAAAAAAGGAAAGGGTCTAAGACTACCAGGAACTCCACACAATTGGTACAAGGGCACGGGCCTAAGAATACCAGGAACGGCTTATTAGTGGAAAAATCCCTAGGATTTTCACCAATGTCCAATTTTGATTTAATTGATGCTGTAAAATCATTATCAATAAAAAACTTTAGAGGAGTTTTCATGAGAGATCAATTACCGTCAAAACCAATGAAAAATGAAACGGGTATTATCAATCTCGATAACAGCAGCGGAAAAGGAACTCATTGGGTCGCATATGCAATTGATCCACGTGGAATTGTCTATTTTGATTCATATGGATTAGCTCCACCAAAAGAATTCATGCGATATGTATCCACAATAACAAAGTCATCTCCAATTTTTTATTCCACGCTACCAACACAACAGTTAAATGATCCACCGATATGCGGTCGTGAGGTATTAAACTTCCTTGCAGAGATATCTAAATTTCCAAGAAAACCACCACAAGTTGTTGTTAATGAATATACTAGCAGGCAATGGCAAAAACGATAGCGTTATGATTTAGAAAAACGTAGCATTTTCGTATAATGATTGATATTTGGGGACGACCTTTATCAGAATCAAAAAAAACAGAAACCGATAGCAAATTCGCTGTCGAAAGTGTAAAAAAAATAATCGAAGATGAAATCGCCGAGACATTAAATTTGTCAAGTGTAGATCCTGGGGAAATAGTTGTATTTCAAGATCGCCAGGGCAAATTGAAATCTAGTAATGTTTCATTGGATGATGTCTTAATACGAAGACGTGACGTCGTTGAAGATACAATAGTGTTATATTCAAATGATGGAAAACTCAAACCAGGTGTACTCGTTTCTACAATCACAGATGCATTAAAAAATTTAAATGAAGAACTTGAAAAACATATAACAACATATACTTCCCTTCGTAGAAATATTATCAATAAATTCTTTGGAACACCAGCTGTAACCTCTCCATCTCTCGCTGAAATTAAATCCAATTTTGATGAAATTAAATCCAGTATTAAAAATATTAATGATGCTGGATTTAGTATTATTAGAGATAGCATTAATAGTATTAAAAAATCTATCGAGGATATTACAAAATTTAAAACAGACAATCTTCCGCTACTTGAAAGAATAAAGATTCCTCATGAGAGAAATATCATAAATATGATATACACAGTTCTCTCTGGATCATTAGATTGGGAACCTAAAAAGAATACAGTAACCCTCACTGTGTCAAACAAGGGTATTTATCGATTAACAATAGTGTCACTGAATCAGTTTAATATATCATCATCGACTTCATATGGATACAACAACGTGATTTCAACGACTATTGACGTGGGTGAATACAAACGGTTTACAATAACAAGCACTGATCCTAATTTAAATAAGACATCATTTGTATGGTACATGGAGTTTGTAGCTGATCTAAATTAGAATTTTAAACAATTAAAAACCACTTGAGGTTTTAAAATAATATGATTCCATCATCGCAATATCGCTATGATACCGTCAAAGACTTCTTAACAAAACTCAAAACACTCATTGATGAATATGAAATAAAAATTAAAAAGTATCGCAGGAGAATTACCGTAATTGATGTTACAGTATACTCGGTATCTGGTATAATGGCCGGTGCTGGTATTATACTATCTTCAGTAACAATGGTAGCTCCGATTGCTGTCCCAATTGCTATTTCCGCGGTGACAACATTTGCTGGACTTGCAAATGCTATTACTAAAAAAATATCATCGTGTTCTCAAGAAAAACTTAACGATTATATAGTAAAACATCAAGCAGTATCTAACGGTTACTCACAATTATCCTCGTTGATGTCATCATCGATTGATGATACGATAATTACCGAAGACGAATTCTCCGCGATGATACGTATTTATGATACTACGATTAAAAACGCTAGCGTTTTTTCATCTATTGCAAAATTAGACATTGTAAATAATAATAATAATGTCGCAAGAGATTCAACTACTTCAGCGGATAGCAGAAAATACCACTCCGCGGAAAACAAGTATGATATCAATATCGTCAACAAACCCTAAATTCAGTGTGAATTTTCCCTCGCCTGTTTCAGTAAAGGAAATCGCGTTGGCAAAATTACGAGTGTATCATAGTTGGCCTAATATCAGATCGGTTCCATTTGGCGGTCAGAGACCTAATAATTCTCTGGTGTTTGCATATAGGAATAAAAAAGATGACACTCCAGATTGGAACGTTGTTTCAATACCAACTGGGTCCTATCAAATTGAGCAAATTAATAATGAATTACAACGTAGAATAAAATCCATTACTAAAAAAGAATCAAAAATTGCGATAACAGTTCATGAACCAACACTGTCATCTACAATTGAAATAGGCTCTCCTGGGTACGTTGTAGATATTTATAACAGTTCAATAAGAACAGTATTAGGATGGCCCGAAGATCCACCTAGAAGTGCTGGTAATTCCACGCCCGAGCCTATAAAATCTGATTATGTCACTGATGAAATAGGACCTGAAAATCCATCAAAAGGATATAAAAAATTCGAGGATATAAACTTCACAAAAAGATATCGACGTAAGAATCAATATGGTGAAGATGTGTGGAGAATTCCATTTTTTAATGATTATATCCCACAGGAAGGTGAAATTCTGGAAATACATGAAACAAGTCCAACATTTGTAGATATTAAAGATCACATCCTTGATAGAATGAATAATGATTTTTTGTCGTTATTACCCTCGTTAAGATCTGGCTTTCTTACACAAGCTGAGTTTACTAGTGTAGTCGCCGCGGGTAATAAAATCATTGATGACATGGAAATATTTAATTCGAGGATTACTAATCTCTTCACTGATGAAAATAGCCCGATTTCAAAAACTAGCTCAGCTCAAGATTATAAAAAAAATATAAATGAAAATCCAAATTATAAATTACCAGGATATAATGTTCCCGAGTTAAAGAAAAAACTCAGAACTGCCATCGACGAAGGATTTAATAAAATCTATCAATCATGGAAAGATAGCCAGCCGAAGCCTATTATCCTCACTTATAATAATTCTCCCGACGGCGACGGTAGACATATCGCACCGAACAATGTGGATATTTCATCGGTGATCGCACTTAATTTAACGTGTGATGTAATCGAAGGAAGTTATCAAATTAATATGGAACAATCAAATCAAGCCCGACAGGGTTACATTCTTTATTCATTTGCACCAACAGCACCCCCCGGATTTTTAATTGTTGAGAATCCGACTAATCCAGTCTATATGCAATGTCAAAATGATTCACTAACTAGAATTAATTTTACACTCACCGATCAGTCAAATAATTTAATTGATCTACGTGGTGAAGTATTATCGATTAGTCTGTTTGTGAAAAGCTAACAAATAATTTGTATTAATCAGCAGCAGAGAGGGTGAAATGACAACATATTTGCGACCGTAGATGGCAGCAATTTGAGTGTGGTTATGACAATGTATTTGCGACAAAATCGCTAAGATGGGGTCTTTATTTTTTTTTTGGTTGAAATATGAGATTTCGTAGGAAGGTTCCATTTGGCATTCTGAGGCTTTAATCGATTCTGTCGCAAAAATTTGTAGACGTAGATGGCAGCAATTTGAGTGTGGTTATGACAATGTATTTGCGACAAAATCGCTAAGATGGGACCTTTAATTTTTTTTTGGTTAAAATATGAGATTTCGTAGGAAGGCTCCATTGGCATTCTGAGGCTTTAATCGATTTTGTCGCAAATATATTGTTGTAGGGTTCACCCTCTCTGCTGCTATATATAATATATTACTTTATTCAGAGAACCACGCATTGGTGCATACATGTGTATAGTTTATATATACAAGTCTAACCTACAGCATGAATAGAGTATCAACACCATGTACTCACCCGTGAATCTCATCATATACATTTAATCCACAGTACAAATATTTCTATCAAAATTATCTGCACACATATTTAAAATATTCAGTAATTTTGTCACAGATCGATATATGACTATATAAAATGGGAAAAAACAAATGGCAAATAGTATGTAACGAATGATGAAACAGTACGTCCAAAGGTTAAATATTGGTGTCTGTAAAAATTTCACACTGCTAAACTTTCTCATCCATGATTTGTGATACTTTATTATTGTTTGAAAAACTCTCTAATTTTCAGCTGCTTTCTGACAACAGTAATAAACAAGGGGGTTATATTTGTAGGGAATGGACATTATTACTGGTCAGATGATTGCTTAAAACAACATGGCAAAGCCATGTGCACATGTTGGCGGCTTGCATTTGTTTGATGTTTTATAAATCGTTGACTAATAATTTGAACAAGTTTAGCCTGGCAATTGACTACTTTGATTATGAGCAATGTACTTAAATTAGTTGATTTATAAATTCAGGTGAGAATCTGTTATCAACCATCGCATTGTTTATTGTTTAGTTGTGAATGCAGCTTATAGAACATATATTGGATATTGTTTGAGCAATGATTGTATAGGGAATGCATTGTAGACAAATACAAAGTAGATTTGATGGTTTCATTGCTCATGAACCAGTAAAATAAAAACATTAACACTTATGGGCTGTCATCTTTCAACAATAAACAAAGACCAAAGTTCTCAAAAGGCCCAGACTGCTTTCAGATAATCATATTTCTGATGTTTATTTGACCACAAAACTGTGAGAAATTTGTTAAATTTAAAAATTTTAGGAGCTATGCCACGGTTGTTTTATATCAGAATCCATACGTGATTTCCTCCCTCATAATGATAAACTTTCTACACGGTTTTTTTTTGCACTTTTAAGAAGAAATGTTTTCTGTGTACGAGAAAAATACATGTGATATTTTGGCAGCAACACCATAAACGTCTTGTAATCAAATTTATAAGCAATATCTTTTCCAAAATGATAACAAAAAGTTATTGAATTTAATTTTTGTACTTATTTCTTTTTGTTTACAACAAAATTACCGGTAATAAGGTAAATTAAATACATGTATATATTTCGGGAGCCATGATTTAAACTTTTTAAAATTTATAAGCAATCTCTTTTCCAAAATGATAACAAAATGTTACATAATTTACTTTTTGTACTTAATTTTTTTAAACGAGAAGATACTGGTAATAAGGTAAAATTTCGGGAGCCATGCCACGATCGTTTTATATTAGAATCCATACGTGATTTCCTTCCCCATAATGATAATAAACTTTCTACATGTTATTTTTGCACTTTTAAAAAAAAATGTTTTTTGTATACTTCTGTGTACAAGAATAACACATGTACATGTATATGATATTTCGGGAGCCACCACAAACGTCTTATTTTCAAATTTAGAAGCAATCTCTTTTCCAAAATGATAACAAAACTTTACACTATTTACTTTTCGTACTTTATCTTTTTTTTTTTTCAGACAAATAACGGTAATAAGGTGAATGAAATTTCAGGAACCATGCCACAACCACATTATATCCAAATTCGCGTTATAACGAAGCGCATTATAGCTGGGTCACACTATCTTTTTCAGCCATAGTGAAATATTGGTCACAGTGGCCTATTTTGTGATAAGGGTGAAATATTCAATAAAATGCATCCCTTTACCAATGCAAAAAAAAGTCATCAGCTATGGGAATGACTTAACCTAAGCCAGTAAAATGTGAGATGTAGATAACTGTGACCTTCTTTTGTTTTAAAAGTGTGATACTAATAGAGATATATTTTGACTCATCTAGTTTGATGATTCTAACAATGAACAGAGCTTTTGAAAACTAAACTTCAATACAAATTTAACCAAAATCACTGAAGTGTTAAAAATGGGTCATAGTGGTTTTTCACAAATTGTTTTCTTTAATTTTATGTAATGGTGGCACAAGATTTGATGGCAAACCTGCATCTTGTGTATAAATCTGAATGCCCTTCAAACCACAATGCTTTCTGTCACTTTCATTAAAATTTTTGTGGTTGATGGCTGTGTTTGATAATTGATTGGTATAATTTGTAAAAAACTTTAAAACCCTTAAAGACATAATGCTTTCTATATAATTTGGTCAAATTGTCTTGAGCAGTTTTTGAGAAGTTGTTAAAAGGTTTTTCTAATTTTAATAACGATGGCAATTGCTGATCATTGTCATTTGAATAAACCGAATGCCCTTCTTGCCCCAGTACTCAATCAAGTTTGGTCAAATTCAATTTAGTTTTTTTTGGGGGGGGTAAAAGTAGATAAAATGTTAGCAATATTTAGAAACAATAGGCATACTGGATGGCAGTTCAGCATGAATCATACAAATTTGTAGACTTCCTGCAAAAATGCAATCAAATTTAGTCAGTTTCTGCTGAATTGTTTTAAAACCTTTTATGAACATTGCAAAAGTAAACATAATTGATGACAGGCCAGAATCATTTGTACAAATCTGAAGGTCATTCTTAACTCAATGCTATCATATTTGGTCACATTCTGCTGAGAGGTTTTTGAGATAAAGCTGATTCAAGGTTTTTCTCACTTTAGTAATGATAACTGTATCAGGTGGCTGATCAACATCATTTTTAAAATGTGAAAGTTTGCATGCCAGTCTGCCTTCTGCTAAAATTGGTTGTTGTTGTTGTTGTTGGGCTTAACGCCATTTTTCAGCACACGATAGGCTATTCATGGCGGCCAGTATTAATGGTGGAGGAAAAAACTGGGAAATCACCTGAAAGAACCACCGACCCACGAGAAGCTACTGGCAAGCTTTCTCACATATTCACATTCACCGAATCCTAGACTCTAACCTATGTAGACAGAGGTGAGATGGCAGTGATCCGTAATGGACAGCGTTTTAGACCACTCGCCCACTCGGGGCCCCGCTAAAATTGGTAAAACTCTATCTAGAGGGTTTTGAAAATTAAAGGATTCCTATTCACTGTAATTACAGGTGTATCTGACAATGGTTAGTTATCACTTGTAAAATCTGACATTCCTTTATGATATATTGTATTTTGAAGAATTTGGTCAAATCATGTGTGATTTTTTGAAAGTTGTATTTTTTTGTTTTTGTACCAGTGGCCATATTTGATGGCAGATAAACATCATTTGTATAAAGCTAAAAAACCTTGATAACAGGATGCTCTGTCAAATTCTGTAAAGTGTCTTTTGATAAGTTTTTGAAAAAATTTTTCTATTTTGAGTAAGTGTAGCTATATTTGATAACATATTGGACTGGTATAATTTGTAAAAATGTTGAAAACTCTTTGTGTCAGGATGTGCTTTGTCAAATTTTTAATTCAGTTCAGTTGATTTTGAGAAAAGGTTAAACTAGTGAATATTGATTGACAATGATGATGCTTTTTAAAAAAGTCTTTGAATTATGTTAAGTAGTTATTTTTTTAAAAGCGTCATTTAAACATTGATCTTATTTTAGAAATGTTTACCATATTTGATGGCTGATGAATATAATTTTGTACAAAACTGAAATCTCTTTATGCCAGGATTCTTTCAGTCAAATTTGGCTTAATTCTGCTCAGGGGTCTTTGAGAAGCAGTTATTTAAAGGTTGCTTATTGTTCTCTTTCTATTTTGAGAATTACAGCCATATCTAAAACCAGATTGGTATCAAGCGTGAAAACCATTCAAGCCAGGACACTCTGTGTCAAAATTGTCAAATTTAATCCAGTCATTTCTTAGAAGGTTAAAACAGATAATGTTGATGGATGAACACAACAGCCAATACATGATAAACAAAGGACCATATCATAAGCACATTTAGCTTTTAGCCTGGCTGAAGTAAGACTTTAACACAGAATCTTGTTTTTGATTCTATAGAAATGTAGCACCTGTGTCACATAATTTGCTAATTTTTACTAGACAAAGATGTTCTTTCACTGTTCCTAAGATTCCTACCTGTGGTCCTCCAATGATGAATTTCCCTGATGGCTGCAGATGATAAATGGTCTTGTCATCCAGATATTTACCTGGTACCACCACTCTGATGACCTTCTCCATCAAGTCCTGGCGAAGCTGCTTTAATGTGACATGCTCATCATGCTGGATTGATATCACGATCGTGTGAATACGAAGTGGTACACATGCACCATTGTCATACTTGTACTCAACTGTTACCTGTAGTCAAATAGATGAAGATGAAAAGAGATCAGTCTGTGTATTCTAAAGCAAGTCATAAGTCATGCTGAGAAAATATAGTTCATATTCACAGTGGGTGGTTATTTACATTTCACCTAAATATTACACCTGCAACATTACATGACTTTGTTCTCATGACTTATATCATTATAAGATATTTTCTGCCTAATTGCAACCATACCAAAAAAGTCTTATTTCAGACTGCAGAAGCCTGAATTTCTTATATTTTGACCCCAAAGTAACCTCTAACTTTAATTATTCATTAAGACTATCTTTAACCTAACTGCATAATTTTGCTTGTTCACAGGTTACCGTAACTCCAGACTGGCATAGCTTTTACAAGATCAATAATAATGTCCACACTCACAGTCACACAGAGACTTGGATCTGCATTTGAAACATATTCATGTTATTTCACCAATGACTTGAAAAGTTTCCTGGAAACTGCAGCAGCTACTAATGCATGTAAGTGGACCTTGGTGACCAAATTACATCCTCTATACATCATACATTCTGAATTGCAATGACTTATTCTTACCCAACATGCATATAATTCCATAAAGGTATCCTGATGCTTTTGATATTACACTATTTTCCCTAAAATACTCAGCATGTGACTGAGTTCTCTGCCATGTTCTGATGAGATCCTCTTTTTTGCAATGTATCATTATCAAAATATTTCCAAGGTGGATTTTGGTAGAAAAACCAAGATCTGTTCAATTTCTTGGATTTGGTGAATTAATGCAATATCAAGCACTTCAGTGATAGACTGGATTAACTGATGGATGGAACTCTAGCATACTACACCTTTGCTGAGAACGACTATGCCTTTAAAATAAATTATGCAAACTGCTCAGCATAGTTTTGTGCAATTTTCATAGACAATATAGGCATAACATAAATAATTATACCCATCTTATCTAGAGATTTGTCATGTATCTGTTTGCCTAAATAAATATACCCTTCTAATCTAGAGTCTTGTCATGTATCTGTTTGCATAAATAAATATATCCTTTTTATCTAAAGCTTTGCTAGGTATATGTTTGCAATAAAACAGATAGACTGCTTAGCTAAACAATGTCATGTATCTATTTGCAATAAAACAGATAGACTGCTTTGCTAAAGCTATTTCATGTATATGTTAGGAACAAAACAGATAGACTGCTTAGCTAAAGCTATGTCATGTATATGTTTGCAATAAAACAGATATACTGCTTATCTTAAGCTATGTCATGTATATGTTAGCAATAAAACAGATAGACTGCTTATCTATGTCTTGTATCTATTTGCAAAAATAAACAAACTTCTTATCTAGAGCTATGACATATCCATTTAAATATCAGGAGACATGCCATATATTTGTTTGAATATATACACAGATTATCTGCTCATAAATAGCTATGCCATTTATCTGATTGCATAAATATCAACTTACACAGTTTACCTAAAGCAATGCCATGTATTGGATATTATTGGCAATGGGTTTATTTTGGCCTTCTTTGTGAACAATAAAAGAAAATCTCAATATTTAAAACCCCAAAATTGTCATGTACATTTTAAACAAATCACTTCCAAATATACCAAAATAAATAAAAAGTCCTAAAATAAAACCAAAACTCTAGAAATGCACACACCATAATAAACCAACATGTGCTACAAAACCACATCAATTCAAGATCTATTTGAAAGTTCACAAAACTTCTCTTTTCAAAACAAATTGTACCAATCTTTTAAAAATTTCTTGCAGGCAAACATATACTCATATTTAAGGTGCAACTACAGCTTTGATCAAAGTAAATGCCAGGTATTTACCTGAGTTTTAGAATCTGGTCTGGCCCACGGCAACTCCCCACTTCTGCGAAGTTCAGCCATCTTGGCATTTAGTTTATGGGAGAGAATCACAGTCAAGGGCATTAACTCTTCAGTCTCATCTGTGGCATAACCAAACATCAACCCCTGCATTTATAGAATACAATCTTCAACAACTCTCATCATATTACAGTGCTCAACAGCGAGACCACCTTATACCAAGTGTTACGAGTCTAGGCTTGTACAAAAGTAACACAAAAAAAAGTAAAGCCAACAAACTTTGTAAAATTTAACAAAATAATTAATTTCCCTAAAAAACAAGGTAAATATAAAAAAAGGGCTTAGAGTTTATGAATCTAATACAAAATTAATAAATATAAGTCCTATCAATAAAAAGTTCTAAATGAATCAAGGTTCAAATCCCCATGAAATTCAAAAATGGAAGACGATGTCTTCTATAACATTCTTTGTGTTGTCATGTCGACAGTTCCTTGTTGAATCACTAAAAAATTTATTCCTGCTTTAGAATCCCAAATAATTTCCAATAAATGTCTTTGTCCAAGAATTCTAATAAGCACTAGATATTTCCAGGAAAAATCAATTATTTAAATAAAAAAATTCAACTCAAACTGGTCACAACAAAAAATATCTTTGGGCTCCAAAGGCATGATTTATGACTGAGCTAAATCACTATGAAACAGTAGTTTTAATTCTAACTGAAATACAATTTTGATCACATGATGGGGTCATGTGGTCACTTAATTTGAGTGGCATATGACATGGACGAATTTGATTCTATTGAACAAACCTAACTATAAAATTGAATAAAAATTAAAAAAGTTGTTTACATAGAACTTTTTTACTGGTCCTGATTCAAGGTCAGCTAAAGATACAATGTTTTCTACTAGTGCTTATTTATCAGGTCAAAATGAAGTGAACTGAATTTCTGAAAAAATGTCAAATCCAGTGAATAAAGTTATCATTGCAATAACTGTAATGAAATAAAAAAAAAAAAATAAATTTAAAACTAATACACAATTAAATTACATATACGTAACACAAGAATCAAACTAGCAACTGCCAAAATTACAAATGGTGATTAAAACATAAATATAGCAATTTAAACTGGAGCAAGTGTTTTGTGAACAATACATGAAATGACTGTGACTGTCTCATGTTTAATTTTCCGCACAAGTAGGATATGGTTCACCCTAAAGTTTATTGACCATCTGGTCTCAATGACCTTGATCTTGGATCCAGATATGTGGTCTTAAACTAAATTCTTTGCGTAGAAAGCTTAATTTTTTTTATCTGACTTAAGACTACTGTGACATCTGACCCTTAGGCCCTTAATTCCTTAATTCTATGGATTTGTCTCTTACCTTAAGTGTAAGACATCTGAGGTTTTTTTTTGCTGTTTCATTTTAAGTCAGAAGAACAATACCAAGGACCTAAATTAAGACTAATTGCAACTGATTATTGTGGAGTACCATTTCCAAAACAAATACTTTTAAAATATCATTTGTTCACTGTTGGATACCATTCTGCATAGTGAATAAACCAAAAAACTACAAGAGAAGAACAAATATACAGTGTTCAAAACAAAACTGTGAAAATTATTTCAAAATTCATTTATCAGTGCATAACCTGTATAGTGAAATATGTTATTCAATCATTCTGTTAATGAATAACATACACTTTTCATATTTTTATATCTAATATATTCAAAACACTATTATTGTATTTGTTACAATAATTTATCATTTGTGAGGGCCTCAGGGGAGAATACTGATATTATTATTATTATTATTATTATTATTATTATTATTATTATTATTATTATTATTATTATTATTATTATTGTTGTTGTTGTTGTTGTTGTTGTTATTATTATTATTATTATTATTATTATTATTAAGTTTGGTCAAAGAAATTATTCTAGTGAGAAATTTTTTAATTATAATGTCTTTAACCTTTGACCCCAAACTCAAAAGTCTTCTTTCATACCTTAAGTACAAGCTATCCACAAACTTTGGTCAAGGTACATGTATTTGCACTGGAAGTAAAGTTCTTATGCAAAAATCATTTTTCTTGTATTAGCCATAGTGAATTCATCATTCTACATTTAAACTCCAAAATTGATCCCTTCACAAAAGTGGAGATAAATTGATGGTCAGATCTGCACCATTTTAATTCAGAACCATTGAAATGTTGCATGAAAACCCCATTTCAATGCCATATTTCATAAAAAAAAGCACAGAACCAGCCAGATACTAATACAGCAATATCAAATGCTCAATGTTGATATGAGAGAAGCAGCAACATAAAGATTTGCCAAATGGCCATCAAACAGACATATTAGAGGTTATTCTAGAACCATTTTAATACAGAAACTATCAAGTTAGATCAAAATTAGATCAATAATAATACTCTTAGATTGGTAACAAGCAGTAGTTGACAGATGCACAACATGCACAGGACCAAGCAATAAGCTGACTTATTCGTCACCAAGTTGATAATTACAGAAAATTTTCTCAGGTTTAGTACCTCTGATGAAAAGAGTCAATTTCTACATCATCAAAATGGTTAGCAGACAAAAGAACTGGCAGCAAGATTTTCAATCATAAAATCTGTAGTCTTTTTATGGAATAAATAGCCATATGAAAATCTGAATCATCTACTGCAATTCTTGTGAATGCCAGTGCTAATACAGAACATACATGCATGGCAACAGAGCTAAGTCAGTGCTTTAGTAATATATTGAAAGTCTAACTGCACAAAAGCTGGACTACAATAGCACAGACTTGCGTACAGCCTATTTTTAATAATGACCTCAAGGTCAGATAATAATTTATTAAGAAAATTCATGTCAACCTGATCTCCAGCTCCAATGTCCTCCTCTTCTCTGCCCTGATAAACACTCTGAGCAATGTCAGGGCTCTGTTGCTGCATCGCAATAATAATGTTACATGTCTTGTAATCAAATCCTGGGAAAATGAAATACTTACTATTAGTAAATCTGCAGATAAATCATACTTATACAGTACAAGCCTATTAATATGAACTGTCACCTCCAAAACTGCTTGTATATGACATAAACGATATGAATGATCTGTTTTAAGTCATTTAAACTCTAACTTTCTTTACCTGTGGCCATGAAATATAACAATTACCTAATCCAACATGTAACTCTGACAACTATCGTTCATTCCCGGGCTAAATAAATTTATTTAACTTAAAAGTAGCCCAAGTTTTAGACAAAAAAAGAAAAATTTAATTCAGTTTTTAATCCATTTATTCACAATATCTGCAGGTGGCTCAGCAGTTAGCAAACCAGACTTGCAACTGAAAGGACACTGGTTCAAAATTTACCATCAGATCAGTCCAGCTCAGCTAATGTGGTGAGTGCTTGGTCAAGGCACTCTACACAAATTCCTTTGTCACCAAATAACCTATTATTGTCATTGTGCTTCAAAACACCAACACATACCTGCACATGGCTATTAGATCAAATTTGGAATGTTGCTCCAAGGAAGATGTCCTCAGACAAGGCACTTTACTCCAATTTCTTTAGCAAGAAATAACCTACCTGTGTTATTGTGACAAACAACACCAAAACATTCAAAAGGCCCTGAGTGGCCGAGTGGTCTAAAGTGCTTTCTGTTATGGATTACTGCCATCTCACCTCTGTCTGCATGGGTTCAATTCTAAGATTCTAAGATTCTGCGAATGTGGATATGGGAGAAAGCTTGCCAGTAGCTTTTCATGGGTCGGTGGTTCTTTCCACGGATTTCTCGGTTTCTTCCTCCACCATCAATACTGGCTACCATATATAGCCTATTGTGTGCTGAAAATGGCATTAAACCCCAGAACAACAACAACAACCAAAACAAACATGCATCATCCTTACTGAGCTAGTAGATCAAAATTGGAATATTTTTCCCTGAAAAATCTATGAGAATTAGGGTGGATTGTTGTTGATGAGATCGCTTTAGTGGATCCTGGAACTTAATATTGTAATCAAGCATTCGGACAAAAAAACATCACAACAGTGTGGGCTCAAACCCACTACTTATGAATTCAGACTTAGTCCTTCTGGAGCAACTCTCTAAACCTCACAGATATCAGCAATATGTCACAAGAAAACACTGTGTATTATGAATACAGTGTTACGAAACGGCTCATTCTATGTAACATAAAAAGAAGAAGTGCACACAACAAGCTTTTTAAATTTTAATAATGATACAACTTATTTACTAGATCACATAAAATAATGTAAATTATATATACAAGACTTACGGTTTTAGAGAAATGGTCCAAAGTTTGTTCAAAATTAATAAAATAAGTCCTGAAAAAAGTTCTAAACACAGACTAAATTATGATGTGCTGGTCCAAAATGGTGGTTGTCCGCAATTTCCAGAATTTTTCACAAAAACAATGTACGTGTTGTCCAGTTCCAAAATTAGCAAGAAAACGTCCAAATATGCAATGTTGCTCGCTAGGAAAGTTATAAAGAAGTGAATAGTTCTTCTAACACAGGTTGTGTTATTTGACGCAGATATAATAACGAATTCTTCTTCTGGCACAACAAATTAAAAGTTGTATGACTCGACTCAACTATGACAGTCTGTCCGTGACTGTTGACTCTCAAACAGGACAGTTTGTATGTGACTGTGCATGAATCGCAAAAACTCAAAGCATATATGGGAATGCTAAAGCGTAGCCTGAACTGCACTCACACGAGGAAACATGCAATTTCCCAATACTTTTGAACAATGAATTTTCGTCATCATACACAACACGTGCCAACATGAACTACATCTACGACTCAAGTAAACTTATCAAAAACATGTTAGATGATATAATGAAATAAAAAATAAAAAGATTTATACAAAATTGATTTTTTTAATGCACTTGGAACTCCAGAGTCGTAACAACAGTCATAGGTACTGCACAGAAGTCTGTGTCTTCCATACTTCGTACTTAATCTTCCTTGTTATCCATTTGCTTTAACACTGATACTGAGGTCCAACATCTGTTGTGAAAATTCACTAAATTTAGTACACAAAAAAATCACATGGTAATTATTTACAACTGATGTATCACTGATAGCTCCATGAGGTCAAATGTCAAATGTAACAAATGCCAAATTACAGTAGAACACATATTTTATGAAAACTGGGTTATGCTGACTCCTGGGTCACAATCGGGTGGTGGGGGAGCCATGGTAAAGGTGGTGGTGGTATGGTATGTAATGTAAAACATGAGGATTCACCATTGGAAGCTTTGGAAAAAGGTCTTGTCCGATGTTGTCATGGTATGATGGTTGACCTAGATCCGTAAAACTAGACGGAATATCCAAAAATAATGAAATTCAAGTGCTCACAGCCAATATTCAAAACAGACTAGTCAGTACAAAAAGATAAAGATAATGACTGGGTGTATGTTGTGGCAATATAAAAGATCTAGTGTTTACTGATTTCACCAGAGTCTGATTATTCTGCGATTCCAGTGTACATATATATTATTTTCATTTTCAAGATGCTATTCAAAATGAATACAAAATGTATAATATATCATGATTTCTTTTCATTCTACATGAACATATAAACAAACACACTAAAATACTTAAAAACAAGTTCAAAATCAAGAAATTCCAGTTTAGTTTTAGTTGTCTCCATTTGACCATTTTTATCAGGTGTTAATTCTTTTTGGATTTAATACCAGTTGTACTGTTGCCATAAGCTGAAATTATCAAACTTCTTGCAGTAATTCCTGTTTATGGTTAAACCTCATTTTTCAAAGAAATCTCAACAATGAGTGGAAGCCACACAAATGTTTTGACTTAAGCCAGCAACTGTTGCACTGTTATTGTGAACTTTTTTATGTTTCATCAAATTTCAACAAACATAGAACGACAACTTAAGATGAGAACGACTCTGAGGTCAACCAATCTGTGCAGGCAATAGTATTGTTTGCCTACATCACTGGGGAACAGTGTGCAACCTAACCTGGATTTGAAATTTTAAAATTCATCTTGTTGATTCTTGTAAAACATCATGAAAAATGTCATAATCCACTCTCCAACAGTGCACATGGAGTTAAGATAACAAAGAGAACTAAAAAAAACAGACCAAGGGTTATGAAATAATCTATCAAATAATATGCAGGTACAGATTATATTATATACCTTTGCTTGATGAGTCATATCCAATACACTTGATGGTGTCTCGAATGATATGTGGATAGTTGACTTCTGCAGTTGATGCAACCTCACCGCATATTAAAATCATACCAGTTTTGGTTACAGTCTCACAAGCAACCTTAGCATTTGGATCTTCTCTAAGGAATGCATCTAATATAGCATCACTGACCTGATCACAAATTTTGTCTGCAAATAAAAAGTGCTAACATTTAAATTTCTTGGATACTTGATGTGTTCTTAGGAAATGCACTTAGCTCCCATCTCCCTTCATGTCTTTCCATGCCCACCTTTGGATTTCACATCTCCCAATTTTTGCAGAACTCCTGATTAATACATTATGTCCACTGATTTTCATTTCTCCTAAAACAATTCTACATCAGTAAGTAAATCTTGTGCAATCCACAGAAGCTATGTTCTAATTTATCACCCATGAATACTGTTGTGATGAAATAATTATCACACTAAAGAATTTTTTTCTTCAGTAAATAGAATGTTAAGTTTAAACATTATTCACATCTACTTATGAATTTTTGTAACCCTATAACAATAATAAAGTCAGAAAATAAACTACAACCAAAAATAAACAACAATAAAATTGTCACCAATTACTGTAATTTCAATCCCAAGATTACTCAATCATTTCTGTGAATTCTGTAGAATCTCCATCACCACCTTAAAAACTTACAAAATGAACACCAGACAATACTATACTGTATATACAAATGTTAATTTCCATTGCTAAATAACAAGAAATAAAAAAAACAAACACATAACATGTAGATTATGTAGTTCAAGAAACTATTAGTTTCCCAAAAATTGGACATTATTTGCCAATTAGTTGCTGGTGCTTGCATAACACACAATGTAGAACATGGTTTCTTTGAATTATGTCAGAGGGCCAGTCCTTTTCAGATGAAAATTGCAATGATAAGGCTTAACTGTCAATTAATCATGCTGGTTTTCTTGCTTGCTACTTAAAGACTGACTTTTAGCTACTCCAACCACAAAGTTAGCTAATAAATTAAATGTCTTTACCTTAAATACAAAACAAATATTGATCTCCTTGCAAAAATGTCCAAACTTAGTTATCTTCCTTGGTCGATTTCATGCTCTATATCCTTTTCCATTCTAAACTGTATAAGGCATTTTTTTATAAAAAAAAAAATCAACGATATTATATTTATTTTAATATCCAACTGAAAACATAAATGTATACAAAACTAAAATTGTTAATATTAACTAAATGAACAAATAAATTGTACAAATTACTGGTACCGGGATGACCCTCTCCAACCGATTCCGATGTGAAGAGAAACGTATCTCCGTCTTCAGAGTGCTGAATCTGTATGGGGAACGACATTTGACACAAAGAAACAGCTTAAACTCAACGTCAATGATGCTTAGTAACTATTCTCTTTTTCAAATAAAAATTTCGTTACAATCACGAAACTCAATGTTTTACGGTTGAAGACTGACTTCTATGTGTTCACATCACAGTCACGTGATCTTTCTTAAAAGGCACATATGATATTTACGGTAGGGGTTCGTTGCTTGAGACGCCGGAGCAAACAAAAACCTGTCCAAAAACCTGTCCAAAGGGAAAGTAGCAGTTGAAATCTCGACGTCGTATGTCGAGAAATCCAATATCACGTAATGTGTTAAATCACAGGGGCTCGTATAGTTGCTAACAATTTACTGGTCATACATGTACTGTATAATATAGTATAGTACCTATATGACCGGTATATTGTCAGCAACGATACGAGCCCCTGTCACCCAGTGTATCAAATTAGATGCCCTTAAAGTTTCATTTTCTGGATCGAGATTTTAAATTTGACACGTTGAATTATACAGTGGTGGTTTAAAGTTTTATTTCCTATGTCGACGTTTTACAGTGTATATTTGTCATTACAAGCGTCTACTTTCTGTAGTACGTTAGCTTTTCCTGCACGGTAGGCATCCTTATATTAGGGGAAACCTTATCTAATTTAGAAATCCGTCAATAAATTGTTTTAGTGTTTGTATTTTACCAGGATCAAGCATTGACTGTAGTTATTATGTATTTTATATCTGTATCTGTGTGTGCAACCACGGGTGTTTATGCAACCAGTTTAGTTGTAATTCATACATGCCAAGTCTCCGATCGTCGTTTGAGACGCAGAGGCAAAAAAAAAAATAAAAAATAAAAAAATAAAAAAGACCCAATCTTTTGATCTACCGATTTGCTGAGAAGATCTCCATGAAATTAGGAAAAAAATCTGCCAAACATTGGTATTTTCAGCTAAAACAGCAATTCGAGAAAAAATAAACCTTGGGTGTAATTCCTTTCCTTTGAGAATTATTTTCTGAATTTCTTTTGTTCACGTGACCATTTGACCACTGATGTCATTGACATGTAGGTTGCGAGATTTGTGTAGTCATGTGACTCGGAATATAAATGCCGAGTTTCAGGTCAAATTTCATCAACCATGTAGTTTCGGCTAATCGGTCAGCGGATAAAAGATATAACGAATGCTATACTCTCTATATCTGACAACATAAATCATATTCCTATCGATTTTATGCAGGTATATCTTGAAAGGTCGATAAAGTTTGCTAGACCTTCTAATAAGCATATACCCTATGTATGTATGTATGTATGTATGTATGTATGTATGTATGTATGTATGTATGTATGTATGTATGTATGTATGTATGTATGTATGTATGTATGTATGTATGTATGTCACGTTGCTCAGCCCAGCTATCAAGTCGTTTGTAAACTAGAGTGTTATTACGATCCATGTGTTTGATGTATAAACATAGCAGCGGTCTAGTGTTAGTCCCTTGTGTAAGGTTATCTTGACCGTAATATTACCGTGATCGTGCCAACTAGACAAAAGCTTAGAGTATTCAAACCTAGGTGTTAAATATTTGTTCAGAGGTCTAAGGAAGTCGGCAGGGTGAATGGAGCTTGTTTTAATCCGTCCCCACGTAGACAGACAGTGAGGGACATTGGTTGCTAAGTTTGATTGGACCGATTCACAGCAACATCAAATCGGAATTGAGATAAATGGTGTAGTTCCAATTTAGATCCGAATTATAACTTCGTAATTCGCGATCATAAGTGTTAGCAGACGCCTGGACAGATCGCTGAGAAATAGGATTCTCTGAGAAGCCACTCGTAATTGGCGGTAAAACATAACAGATTCTAAGGAAAGACAAAGCTTCGAAAAGTAAGCTTTTTAAGGAACAACTTCCGGTTTAGTTGAGTCCCGAATCTCTAAGAGGAGAGACGAAAGTGAGACTGACAGGACCTGTCGAAGACGACAAAAGTCTAGTCGGCGGCGAGAAGGTGGATAGAAGGTGTAGGAGGAGGAAAAGTAGCTTGGAAGATGAAGTGGAGGAGAAGGAGACGCAGCAGCGAGGGTGAACTCTACAATTTTTATAGAAGAGTCCATTCACGAAAATAAAGGTTCCTACGAAAACGAAAATACAAGGACAATGATGCTAAACCGAAAACTTCTAACCTACCGAGGCCTCTCTAATTAGGTTAGCTCAATTTGTTTCTTTTTTTTTTTGTTTGACGTTTGTACTTTCAAATTTTTATGTGTGTTCGTTTACTTAACCCGGAAACTCATTCGATGTCGTCTCCCTCTCTTCTGCTGTGTCTCAACCAACCATTTTACCAAGACCTATGCGATGCCTCGACCGAGGATAATGTACATTTATCGTATGAATCCGTGAGGAATAGCTTGCGCTTTTGAGAAGAAGTTTTAAAACTTAATAATATCCATTTCTTTTGAACACCAAGTGTGGTGGATGTTTCGCAGAGTATGTGCATCAACACCATTAAAGACAACCAGAAGATTACAGTTATCTCTGATCACTTTAGGTATTTGTGTATATCTCTGAACAAAACTATCGGTGTTTTTGTGCCTCCATCGAGAAAATATCCGAGCGTGAATTAATTGTTTGTCCAGCATCACATCATATAATAATACGAGATTATTAATAATTCCATCGAGGTCATCTACAGATGGGTCTTCATCAATGTCGGTGATAAAATTAATAACATTGTCGTCTTCATCCGACGACTTCGCTTCTTCGTTGAAATCTTTAAGCACATCGTAGCATCGCCGATCATCTGCAGATGGTGTCATTAAATACAACCTATTCCACTTGAACCATCTTATTATCAGATTAAACAACAATTGCGTCCTACCAAGCTACGATGGAACTATAATAATTGCTCTGATAGAATTTGGTAGCGCTGGATATTGCTTAATTGGCTCTTGCTTTTGTGTTGCTGAAAATCATCTATATCCATACTGTAAAAATATAATAAAGAATATAAATTTATATTGTTTTCGATGCAAAATAAAAAAAAAACAAGTGGTTTGACAACGATAATAAAAAAACAAAAAAAAAACATGCACTTTTAGGCAAATGTGTAAAATGTGGTACAATCAAATAAAAATTTATCTCTGAAACTGTCGCTGATACCGCTGCTTCATTGGGAAAAATACCAGGGACTTCAAGAGCTAAATATTAAGGAGAAAAACATCTTCCTGGATATAATTAATGTGGTCCTGGAACTCCACTTGATATCCAACTTTACGAACTAGACCAACCAAGACCTGTTGAGTGTCCAATAAATGAGATTTATTAAGCATGCTACGTTCATGATGTTGCGTGTAAAAATAAAGATTTACAACAGCGACATCTTGCTGACGTGAAGTTCATTCACTCGTTAAATTCCATAAAAAATATGTCGGAGAAGAAATTGCTAGCTTCCTTTGTAAAATCTGCGATGAAAAGTAAACTAGTGCTAGGTGCCGATAAATAATGAACCGAATATTATGATAATAATTGAATCGATTTATTATAGATCAAGAGGATATTGGAGGGGTAGATCAGTGATTAGTAAACTTGCTGCTGCAGCAGTCGTCTCACGTTCTGTTGCTGCGGATTGGTTAGCACGACATGCAATATGGTAAATATATCTACCACCACCTAAAAATATTCAGTACGCATATTTTGATGTGAGTACTCCAGATGAAGTTCATCAGGAAGATATTTTGTTTTACCACATGATACTATTAAAACTGGCGGACTTAAATCAAGCATATTAAAATACGCGTTGACCGTTGTTGACGATGAGCAGCAGGGAGGGTGAACCCTACAAAATTTTTGCTTGTGAAATTAACCTGAAATAAGGGTTCCTACAGAGGCTGAAAAAAAGGGTCAATAACCCTAAACCAAAATATTTAACTTTTATATTACCGTACGGACGGTTATAAACCGCATAATAAACCACATGAGGTTAGCTCAGTTTTGTTATACTATTATTGACTTTTTTTACCCTGATTTTATTGAACTATTTTTTTTCGTTAAAAACTCGAGCAAAAATTTTGTAGAGGTTCACCCTCCCTGCTGCTCCTGACTTTGTCACCTGACTTTGTCAGGATATTAATATCGGGACTTTTAACAATAGATTTGGGTTTTTAAACAGACATACAGTTCATTAACAGATAGTCCTGACTTTGTCACCTGACTTTGTCAGGGGGAACTAACCAAATATTTTATCCAGACCTATACGAAATCTGGATCTAGGATCATGTAAATTTATCGTTATAAATCCAAAAGGAACTGATTGTGCTTTAGAAAAGAAATTTTTAAATTTAATCATATTCATGTCCCCTGAACACCAAGTATAATAAATATTCTGCAGTGTATAATTATCTACTCCATTAAACACAACCAAAATATTACAGTCATCTCTAATCACTTTAGGTATCTGTGTATATTTTTGAGTACTATAAATCACGTCTGTGTTTTTGTGACGACCTCGAGAAAATATTCTAGCTGGATTAGATTGTTTGTCCAACATCACATCATCATATACTACGAGATTATTAATGAAACTATCCAAATCATCTATGAACGGGGCTTCATCTATATCTGATATAAAGTCAATAATATCTTCACCGTCTTTATTAACTGATTTTGCTTTTTCATTAAAATCTTTAAGTACTTCGTAACAATGCTGATCATCCACAGATGGTGCTATTAAATATAGTTTGTTCCATCTCATCCATCTCATTATTAAATTTAATAATAATTGTGTTTTACCCGATCCAGATGGACCTATTATAATCATTCTTATTGAATTTGGTAATGCTGGATGGTGCTTTACTGGTTCTTGTTTTCGTGTCGCCGAAAAATCAAATATTGTATCCATATTATTAATAATATGAGTCTATATTGTTTTCGATGTAGATCATCTACACCCACCGTTGGATTGACAACAATAATAATAAAAAATAAACGACATGCATTAACAGGTAAATGTGTAAAATGTGGTACAAAAAATATAAATTTATCTCAGAGACAACAATGATAGGTGGGGATATAGCCGCATCATTAGGAAAATTACCCGGGTTACCATGGGCTAAATATGTTGGTGAAAGACACCTCCCTGGATATAATTATTGTGGTCATGGAACTCGACTTGATATCCGACTTGATGATCAAGATCAACCAAGACCAGGAGAGCATGCAGTGAATAAAATTGATCAAGCATGTCACATTCACGATGTTGCTTATAAAAATCCAGATTTGCAACAACGGCATCTTGCAGATGTAAAATTGATTCATGCATTAGATTCTATACCTAATAAATCTGTTAGAGAGAAACTCGCTAGTTTCCTAATAAAATCCGCTATGAAAAGTAAAATAGTGTTAGGGGCTGGTAATTAATTATATAATTATTATAATGGAATCTATTTATTATAGTCCTAGAGGGTATTGGAGGGGTAAAGCAGCGATCACTAAACTTGCTAAAGCAGCAAAAGTTTCACATTCTGTTGCTGCAGCGTGGTTAGCACGACAGGCAATATGGCAAATTTATCTACCACCACCAAAAACAATTCAATATGCACATTTTGATGTCAGCGTTCCTAACGAAGTTCATCAAGCAGATATTTTGTTTTTACCACATGATACTATTAAAACACGTGGACGAAAGTCACGCATATATAAATACGCATTGACTGTTGTTGATATTGCAGGTAGATATAAAGAAGCTGAGCCATTATTAACAAAAACATCATTTGAAGTTGCATCTGCGTTTGAGCGAATTTATCAACGTGGTGGTCTGCAATGGCCACAGTTATTACAAGTTGATCCTGGCAAAGAATTTCTTGGTGCAGTATTATCTTTGATGAAAAAACATAGCGTCAAAATCAGACGAGGGCATACTGAAATTCATCGTGATCAAGCAATTGTTGAACGATTTAATCGAACACTTGCTGAGCGGTTATTTGAATATCAATATGAGAAGGAAATATCTGCTGACTTTAAGTCCGGTGAGAGATCTCGTGAATAGGTTGCAAGGTTACCAAGTGTGATATCTGCATTAAATAATAAAATTACTCGTGCAACTTCCATGAAACCTTCTAATGCAATAACAAAAAATATATACCACGTAGCTATGAATACGGACAACGAGGTCAACAATCAGTATTAGGTAATGTGATTGTGAGATATTTATATGAACCAGGGGAGTTGGAGGGTGGCAAAAGACGAGCTACTGACCCTATTTGGAGTGTGGCCACACATACAATTTCTAGCGTGGTTAGATCTACTGGAAGACCACCCATATACAGATTAGATTCTACTGCCCCTCAACGTGGATTTGTGCGTGAACAATTGCAAGTAATTCCTGCGGATACACAATTACCTCCGCGTTCACTTATGTAAATTAGCACCAGGGCGTCCAGCGCCCCGACGTCGGTTGCATTCAAGACAGGTCAGCATCACATTTTCACGTGTGTGACCAAGATCACTATTTATTCTGTCTACGGTAAATTGTCTTGGATTATTATTCGAATATTGCCATAACATTATTGTGTTACAACTTGCACAGTGATTATTCTGTAGTTGTTTTAGTTTTATAATAAATTCAGTATCGATATCAAAGTCACGTTTATTTTTTTTGTCACATTGTTTATAAGACACTAATTTTTTTCTTTATTACATCAGCGTCATTAGTAATCACATAATCTATGACAATTCTATGTAGATGAGTTATTCTTCTGACGCGAGATACTGCGAGATATACTAAATTTGACCACTCGATCCGGTCATCTACAATCCAGATATTTGTATCAGAGATAGTTAATCCCTGTGACGAATGAATCGTTATAGCGTATCCTAACGTCCACGGTGATTTATATATACTCAATGCGCTCTCAACAGAATTGATATCTATCAAAATAATATCATTCAATACTAGATTTTGTACTCGGATACTTTCAGTATCTCCACCAGGAATTTCAACATCAATATTCTGTCGTTGAGTATCTGATGAACGATAACATAATGGTACAGGTAGATGTGAAAATTGTTCTTTATGTAGCGTAAATAATTTCTTCTGCAATTCATCACGAACTATCTTTCTACTTGCGACTATCAAATCAGTGGGTCTCCATAAAGCCCAAAAATCATTCATGGTAGTTTCTGGAATTATCTCACGCATTATTTCACATTGCATTTTATCTGGTTGTAGTCTGATTAATCTTTTAAGTTCTTTCAGTGGTTCATCAATAGCTCTATGATCGTCATATATTTCTTCATAATAATCTATATTATTCTTTAGCCATTCATGTGGAGACTGTCCAACAAAAGGTGGTGGTTGACCATGATCACCACACATAATCACAGCAGTATTTTTTGTTAATAACCATTCAATGAATAGTTTTAGTGTTTCTAACGACACCGTACATGTTTCGCCCATATAATATACTTAGGTATATATTTCTCACCCATTCGATCAGGAGTCCACGTATCTCCACACCATCTAAAGAAACTATGATAGGTGCAAGTTTCGACACCTCGTTCTTTTATCTCTCTGTCTAGTTTATGTGTAGGTGTCAAAACAATCATATCTGAATTGTTGTTCATAAATAAGTTAATCACACGAGTTGTTTTGCCTGACCCTCCACACCCTTTAAGATAAACGGTCTTATGTCTAGCCACAGGATCGTACACAGATGGTGCAAATGATTCTAATATTTGATTATTATTTCTGTAATATATTTCCTTAATTTCAAGGTCAGAAAATTCAGAATAACTAAGTATATTTTCTTGCTTTATCCTCCATGTTCCCCACTCGCCATTACCAAGTATCGGATTTAATAAATCCTTATATTTTTTGTTTACATAAAATTAATCCGTAGCAACTCTAACAGCGTAACGAGGAAATCTATTTATCATAGACAGTAGATTTATAGAAACATAGGCTAGCATTGAAGATCTTAAATGAGTAAACTGAAATGAATCGCCCTCAATATAGCTAACAATGGTACCTAGTTTGTTCCCATCCGATAAATAAGCATTACTTCGGTTTATAAGTGTGTTTTTCTCTGTTGTATCATTAATTATAAAATCTAACTCAGTATCGTCCATAATCAATCTTGTTCAGTGTCGTTTATGACCGTATGAACTACCCTGAGTAAATTTACCAATTATAGTAGTAGATGAAAAGGCTGATTCTGGCGCAAAAGTTATCCCCATCCTCAAAACAAATACAAATTACTTCTCTCAAGACCTTAAAACACCAAAGTTTTTTCACCTACACAAAAACTAAAGGCTGATTCTAGCGCAGATATAATTGTATAAGGTAATTACCTCTCTCAGTAGATGAAAAGGCTGATAATTGTATAAGGTAATTACCTCTCTTAGTAGATGAAAAGGCTGATAATTGTATAAGGTAATTACCTCTCTCAGTAGATGAAAAGGCTGATAATTGTACCAGAACGGTGCAGGTCAGTTCACAAGTAAGTGATATTATATCTCATCACCAATGATTAATGTTTCAACTGATGATATTAAAAATATTTCACTCAATCATCAGTGATTTTCAATGTTTTGTTGATCAGTTCGTTATACGCGTACGGGTAATATTCACCATCTGGTTCACTTTTGATAAATTTTTTGTGAGTTTTGCGAAAATTATTGTTTAATGCTGCTTTTCTCGTTATGCTGTACAAGTAAGGATAATATTCTCCATCTGGTTCACTTTTGATGAGTGATTTATTGGCGTTGATGTAGTGGTTGAGCAGATCTCTTTCTCTTTTGATAAATTTATCAGGGAGATCTATTACGTCAATATCATCTACTGGTA
>JAEAOA010001494.1:0-130261 GCA_016746295.1 Potamilus streckersoni | reverse complement strand
CGTATATATAAATTAATATATAGAGTTTCGTTTCTTAAGTAAATAATATTTCCATCCTGATTTGTAAGTTTGAAATTTATTCTCGACAATAATGGATTATGTACACGTAGGTAGACTTGATTTATTGGCTCAGATACAATAAGCCACCCTGGGGGCGTTTGAACACTGGATGAATATAATATATATCCCTGCTGAGCCTAATTAGACTTAGAGAGGTCAAAATGGTAGCTATTATCAATTATATCGCATATTAAATTTAGTGCGATGGTGGATGTTATATTAACAATATTAGGCGAGATCTGACGACCTGTTCCATATGGGTCATTATTATATTTGAGAACTGCTGGGGGTGGAATTATTTTTTTCCAGGAATTACATATTCTTTTAAAGTGTTCATCAATAGGATCACTAACTGATTTTTATAACTTCTCAGATTCGAATCCGGGAATTATAAATGTAGATAATTGTTGTTCTGTAATTCCATAATATTTCAGAAATACTGTCTTAAATAACCGCTTATTATTTGCATGTTGAATTGGGTCATCTTCATTAACTATATAATAAATAGAAATTCTATCTACTGTCACGTTTATTATTTTTTCTCTGTCAACAATAGCCTTATTTAAGTATTCTAAGTCTGCTGCAACTGGATTTAGATGTTGTATTGTTTCAATTATCTTATTTTTTAAATCGTCATTATAAAATGTATTGATGCTGGAAAGTAAATTTTGAAGATCATTTAACACGCGTTCATGTTCAGATTTAATCGGTCTTGATAATGAGTTAATTTGCTCGACATCAAGTGTTAATGTTTTTACTGGATCCTTCTTACCTTGAACGAAACCCATACAATAAGTATGACTCGTATAAGTTCTGGGTATCGTAGCGCCCTCCATAAATGGAATTTTTTTTCTAGATTCTGGAAGTTGTATAAATTTCTTAACATCTATGATAAAGTCGGATAGCTGTGGTTCTGGTGGAACCTGATAAACCGGTGCAACTTCAGGCCATCCTAATTCTGATCTAATCGAATTTTGGTAAATATCTACAGTATAATCAGGAGAATGTATTTCAATCACCGACGATAATGTTGGTTCATAAACAGTAATTGCTATCTTGGAAACTTTTCCGGTTAAAGACTTAATTCTGCGCTGGAATTCCTCATTAATTTGCTCTATCTGATAACTACCAGTTGGAATACTAACTACTTGCCAATCGGGAGTTCCATCAGACTTATTTTTATTTGCGAATACTAGTGAATTATTTGGTTGTTATCCACCAAATGGTTTTGATCTAATATTAGGCCAGATATAATAAACACGTAACTGAGCTAATGCTATCTCTTTTACTGGAATTGCAGTTGGAAAGTTAACGCTAAATTCAGGATTGGTTGAACTTATCGATATCATAGTAGTTTTTAAAGGAGTTGTATCAGTGACGATCTGCTGTAACAACTCTCTCGACTCAATATCCAAACGATGTTCAGGCGCTGACATTATTGTTATTATTATTCTTTAATTCTATATTTATTTTACACTGGTTATTGTCACCAGGATCGTTAATTATTGTTATTATTATTCTTTAATTCTATATTTATTTTACTCTGGTTATTGTCACCAGGATCGTTAATGATTATGAATGCTTCATCGTAGGTTTTAATTATAATTGCAAACTCATCATCAGATATTTTACCATCGTTGAGATACGTGAAAATATATTAAGATAGTTTAGAGTAGGTTGTTGTTGCTGTATGCAACTTTATCATATACTCACGCATTTTATCATTCGCACATGTAGTTATATTTTTGCAATACTACTAAGAATGTCTGCTATAGTCGTTGAAGTCGTAACAATAATTGTTATAATTGCTGGAGCTGTCATTGTTAATGTCGATAATATTAATCCGGATCCAGCAACAATAGGAGAAACTAAGTACACAACTATATCAATGACAACCATACGTCTACAATATTTTTTTACTTTTATTGTGTAATGGTCGATGATATTTTTTTAGTTTGGACAGACATTTGCATGCTTGATTATATCTGTGACGTTGAACGTCAATAGATGACGTAGTCATTTAGTCCATTATGCTATATCGTTAAGGAATTAATTGAACTACAAATTCCAAACACCACCAGTAAGCTTGAGGTAAATTTCTACTCGATGATTCCAGCGTGAACGTTCCTTCAGAATCTTTATCTAAAAACACAGATATAGTTGTAGAAAAATCACCAGTTGATGGAGATGTAGTGGATATTTTAAAATCTGCAACGCTAAGTACGAACATCCTATATATACCAGTAATCTCCGCAGTATGTTTGATGGTTTTATTTTCTGGTGTCCACGATCCAAACCCAGATGCAACTGTATGCACAATATTTCTTATCTGATTGTGAGGAATTTTAATCAGGTTTGTTGTTTTAATAATATCAGGAATTCCTCCAATAATATCATTGAGTTTTGTGTTAATATCAGTAAGTTTTATATCAACATTTGGTGGATTTCCAAAATATTCGATATTAATTCTGTTTATGTTTCTGAGAAAACTCAAAAACGTATTCAAGTGACCGGTAAATTCAGTTTCGATTTTTGCTATTACATTAATGATTAGAATTTGTTTATCATCGACGTATTTTTTGGTAGCAGCATCAAAATCAGATTCTGGTGTTCTTAAATTACTAATACTATTATGGTCCATATTGAGAAATGCACGCATTATACCGCCATTGTTTAATACGTACTTTGATTCTTGATCGTCAACATATTTTTTGTTGTAGCATCACTATCTGTAATTGGATATCCAAGATCTGTAATTTTATTTTTGTTCATAATAACGTCTCCACTAAGTACACCGCCAGTCGTCTTGACATAATCGTTAACTGAATTACCGGAGTCTTGTATTTTACCCTGATCAGTAAAAGTAACGATATTATCAGCAACTGCAGTAGGAATTCGTATAAGTACGTCTGGTAGTTGTACGTTACTCGTCTTTAATCGTCCTTGTTTGTCTTGAAAAACAACCACTTCATTTTGATCCACACTTGTAATATTAAATAAATCATCAATCTCATTTCTGAGTTGATCGAGGGTTACATATTTAAATAAATCACCTTGCTGCTGAGCTTTACCACGAGCAGATCTTCCATAAATATCTACCATTATATTTTACTGATGTCTATTTAAATGTGACAGCATGTTTATTCATGCACGACTTTATGAGGTGGTTTTCCTTGCGGTGCTAGGGATATAGCATTAAGTACATTAAGTACTTCACGAGCACATATTGGTGGATCAGTTAATGTTTGTGTTGGTAGCGTTGAATACCAGATTGGAGCAGTATTATTACTGACATAATGAAGAAATTCATTTGGTGGCGCTAATCCATATTAATCAAAATAGATAATCCCACGTGCATCAATTGCATATGCTACCCAATGCGTTCCAGGTCCAGAGTTTTTATCGAGATTAATAATACCTGTTTCAATATTGTTAAGTTGTTTTGGTAACTGATCTCGCATAAAAACACCTCTAAAGTTTTTTTTTATTTTTAGCTTTTTAGCAGCATCCAATAAATCAAAATTAGACAAAGGCGAGATCAGTAAACTGTCCCTGGAAGTCTTAGACCTTTTCCGTACCATGAGGGCGGGGTCCCTCGTGATCTGAGACCTTTTCCTTTTTTGATTGCCTGTCCAGTTGCTTTCTTTAATGCCATTCCACAGCAGTTCCTACAGCACCTAACGCAGCTGCTTTTGCAACCGCAGGGGCTGCAGCGGCTATTAATGCTGGTATAGGCTGCTAGAAGGGGAAATATACCACCCGTTTTAAAAGCATCTTTGATAGCGCCTGCAGACAGACTAAGTTTGACGCCTTTATTTGATTTTTTGCTTCATTAAAGTTTTTAAATTGACGATCGGTCAACGATAATTTATTTGAACCGCTCATCTGTTCCTTTTTCAACGATATTTTTATTCCACAATTATTGTATGATGCTGATTGCAGTCTTTTTATCTGACCAGGAGTCAAAGTAACATTAACGTGATTATATGACATTTATATTACTCATGAATGATTTAATTACATGTTACATATTTTCTACTGGAGCATCAATGACTCTCATTGGTCCACCAACACCTTCAAGGAGCATTGATTTATCGCTAAGTATAACAGCAATTGCTCTATAATTATCGATAGCTCCTCTTGTTACACTAGCTCGAAAATATATATCGACTACCGATTGTCTGGTTAAATCTAAATGTTCGAGTGAAAAGTAATAAATTGGATACAAGGTTTTAAAATCTAACTGAGATATTTGTAATGCAGTATCAACATTTTGATCACGGCCCATAAACGTCATAAGACGATGATATGCACGTCCTACACGATTTTGATCAAAATTCAGTAATATATCCTCGGATGGTCCTTGATGTCCATTTATCCGTAATGAAACACCAAGAGTGTCAAATATTATGTGACTACGCGTTTGGTCATTTACTCGTGGATCATTTTGTAATACAATAAATATATGTCTAGGTGCAGAAACCCCCTGCTGGGAGGCTATTTGCCATGTAAATAAACCGTTAATATTACTCTGGAAAGCATCTGTGGTCATTGTCAGCCATGATAGTATTGATTTACCCCCTTGACTCATGAAAGATAGTAATCGTTGCTCTTCAGATATTGAAGGAACTAAAACTGCCATCCACAATGAAAGTTTTGTAAGAATTACTATACCAGCATCACCGGCGGGTCTCCATATTGCATCATTATCTGCAGCCTTTCGTACTAGTACAACTGTATGTTTGGCTCCGAAAATGACTTTTCTGACATTTCTACATAATCCAAAGATATGTGATAGTGGAATTGCACATGAAAATATTCTTCTATTTCCTTTTAACATCACTCGACGTGATCTAAATCCTAAGTTGAAATCTGGATCTATATTAATAATCATACTTTGTACGTCTGCTGGGGCGTTTCTAGCAAAAACCTGTGGTCTTCCTATTTCATATTGTTGGTGCTCTGGTGAATCAGAAGCATCTTTTACAAACATAATTGATGGACCAGCTGATCTTGAATAATCGTCACTATCTCTTGCAAGACCAAGTATTGTTTTAGCAACGTCAACATCTTTCTGAATTGATTCAATATTTTTTCCGTCAATCATGTACGTTGCGCTATCAAACAACGCCATTAAACCATTATTAACAAATCCGACGCTCACATTAGCATCATATTCAGTGTTATCCGCTTTTAATATCTCACCTTCGATTTCAATAAATGCTTCTGAGAGTAGGAAATATCTACTTGTATCATGAACCTGAAGTTCAATCCTTCTACGCTGATTTGGAATTCGTGTGTCGTAGGAATAATACTGATAATCACGTATAGACTCATCTTTGAGGACTGGTGCGTCCATGTCAAATGCAGGATCACTTATATGTTTGAACATATTAATTATAATTATTATTAATATTGTTTAAAACGAAGATAGCTTCCTGCTATCAGACTAGCGGTTACATTTTTTCCTTTTCCGACATTCGGACATCAACTAACTCCGCTAATTTTTGATTAGCGGCTTGATTTATTATTTTAATTACACTTGCGGGCATCACTTCAGTGCTAGATAAAATTACTGGCTGAGGTCGGCCCGCTTGAGGACTACGTATTAATTGTGCTAGTCTATCTTTGATGACTGAGAATGCTTTGCTAGCAATAGTACCAACAGCACCTATACATTTTTTCACGAACAACATCAATAGCTTTCATTCCTATCTGTTTTGCAATTGGTATTGCTTTTGGGGCTATTCTTCTAATTAGACCCTGTACAATGTCACCTAACCCATCTCCGTAGGTTGTCTTGTAAATCGGTACTCGAGAATTAATTGCCCTGACCATGATAGGTCCACGTTGAGTACTATGTACTATCATTTTTTTTAAATAGTCATTATATTTAATTACATACTTAGTTCATTGACTTAGTCGCTATAAAAATCATCGGCAATTTCATTAATAAGAGACTGATACACATTAATATCCTTTATACCGCCTGTAAATAATCTTTTACAAATATCTGCTGCTTCATTAATGATTTCTGGGGAATTATTACCAGCTCGTTTTCCTCCAATCAGAATTTCTAGTCGTTCAACATCAGCAAGGACGTTGTTTGGACACTGAGTAATAAGACCACTTCCCTGTGCGGTAAGGCCACTTCCAGAAGAGGCATTCGATGGCAAATATTCTTCTTCCTCATTTTCGCTTGTGTTGGCTGTTGTTGTTGTTTTGAAAATTGTAAAGATTGTTGTGGTAGTGGTAATGATAATTGAGGTAATTTTTCTGGCACAAGTGATTGTGGTGGTATTGGTGGTAGCACTGGTGATCATGGTTGTTTATATCGTGGTTGTATTTGTGGTTTTGGAGTTTGTGGTAATTGATGTGGCAATGATTGTTGCTGTGTAATATAGTTATTTATACTTTCTCTATAATTAATATATTTTTGATCATTATCTCGAATTTTATTAACTTTATAGTATATGCGATATATCCATTTGTACCATGTATCATCGCTTATGTAATAATCAGCAAAGTCAGATTTAAAAATTGGTTTCGATCATAATAACTTTTAACAGCAATTTTATGTAATTTAAGATCTTTTGTTGTTTTAATAACATTAATAGCATCTTCAGTGAACTTATCAATCAAATTAACCCTGGCTCTTGCTTTTGATTCTTTTCTGGTTCTGGTATACGATCTCTTATATCACGTATTTCAGCACGAGCTTGGTCAATACCCTCAACTACTTCTTGTATTGGTTGTGCAGCAGTTATTTTAGCAGGAAGGTCGCTAAGAATCTTTTTTGTTTTATTGGTTCTTTCTGCTATTTTCCCGATGGCTACGTCAGCTTTTTCTAATACAGGTTGAATACCTTTTGTGACCTCAGTGATAGGGTTAAATAATTGTTTTGTTTCCTCTTCAAACTCAATTTTTGATTCCTGTTGGGATTGAAGTTGATTTTTGACTAGATCACTGACGGGTAAATATTTTTTAATTGCTTCTAATCGCTGTTTAGATAACCTCGCCGAATTTGGCACATCAATATTCATTATTTATAATATTTATAATAGATATTTAATTAAAATACTATTAAACAAAGCGCGATAATTACTGCTCTGAATCTATTTTGAGCAATAGATAATTATTTCCCTTTTTACATAAGGATAATACATTTTATTTGTCTGATATGGACAAAAATACATCGTTTTTCAGACAATTATTGCCTAATTATCTGTTATTCACAAACAATTAGGTATTAGTAAACAACAAAAATGTAGCACAGAGAGGTACTGTTACATATATTTGTCTCTATAACCTAAAAATTTCAGTAAGTAATGCTTTTGCTGACTTTAAGGTGTTGGTACTTAGGTCAAAAGTTATTTATATCTTTGTTAGCATCCTCTAACG
The DNA here is from genome assembly GCA_016746295.1 of Potamilus streckersoni. NCBI lineage: Eukaryota > Metazoa > Mollusca > Bivalvia > Unionida > Unionidae > Potamilus > Potamilus streckersoni. Next base: position 122,800 of record JAEAOA010001494.1, on the reverse strand, counting down.
GACGACAACTCTAATGCAGAAAATACTCAATGTGACATTTTGTTTATAAACGAATATTCATTATTGTTGAAGTTTCATATATGGTCAGTTAACGATTGGTTTAATAATTAATTTTGACGAAGCAATCAAAAATATAATAATAGATACTATATATCATTGTTTGGCGAAAGTATACAATCATAGATTATATGAAAAATGTCCCAATCCCCCCTTTCAGAACGATACAGTTATCAGATTAACACAACAACACCTCTATCAATAATTTCTCGTTGGATATATTCTGCTCTCACATAACTGGATTAAGAAAATAGATAGTATTTACCGGTTCAAATGTGCCACCAAGGCTACTGTTGTATGTTTAAGCTACCTATATATTAACTAATTGATCAGAAGTATGTAAGATAAGACTATAGTGTAGTGGAGTAGTTGTGTGGCTGTGGTACTTAGGTGAAACACCGCGAAGGTTCAAATCATTGTGACAGCCCAGGATGGCGACGATTTGGCGATATTATGCCAATTTGTGTTTTTAAGTGGGGACGAAGTACATTTCGATCAAATACACTCACCCACCACATATACCAAGTGGTGTACCATTTTTGTATCACTCACATGGTATATATTGTGGGTGAGTTTATTTAAATCTGATGGATGTAGGTATTCCCCGTTAGGATAAGTTAGGATAGGTTTATGTTTGTGCCGTCCACATCAAAATCCGTCCAAATCAAAATCAAAATTCATACTCATCTGTATATGTATATATTCATGCTCATACATCGTTATATGTAACCTCTGATCCTAAAAAGATATTATTGTGAACATCTTAAAGGAAAACATGGGGTTTGTGCCGTCCAAATCAAAATCAAAATCATGTTCATCTGTATATATATTCATGCTCATATATCGTTATATGTAACCTCTGATCCTAAAAAGATATTATTGTGAACATCTTAAAGGAAAACATAGGGTTTGTGCCGTCCACATCAAAATAAAAAAAATCATGTTCATCTGTATATAATCATAAATCATTCTCAAAACAGTCCCCACTGACCTTATGAGCCTGCTAGAATGTTGTTTGACAATCTAGGGGTTCAAAAAGGCTCAAGGGGACTACAATTTTACAAGTTAAATATTATTTTTTATTTTATATATATATATATATATATATATATATATATATATATATATATATATATATATATATATATATATATATATATAATGAACAGTGAAAATATTATTGATATTATTTCTGCTATTAAAAAATTAAAGTATGAAGGAGTCAATTTATCCGGTAACCTTGACCCTAAAAAAATCATATATGACTTTGAATTATTACAGGAGAGAAAATTTCAAAATTTGTTGACGTTAAATTCCAATTACAGATTTATAAAGTCGATATATAATTCTATGTTAGAATCCTTAGCTGTCGTAAATGACAAACAGGTAAGATTATTCTCGCCTCTTATGCGTTCAATCGAAAAAGCAAAAAGTGCATTATATCACGAGTACGAAAGAAAGAAAATGATAGATAGCCGTGTGACTCAACTTAAACGGATTATATTATATGATTCTGTAATAAATGATAGCGAACCTGAGAACAGTGATAGTGAAAGTGGATCCCTGACACAGTCAGGAAATATTGTTATTGCTAAACAGGATCCTTGGTAAAATTGATAGAATCGAATTATTTTTAAAGTAAAAAATATTATTCTGAGTTAAGAATACACAGTTATTATACGTATCCAAATATAATACTTTGGCCAAACTTTTTTGAAAATGCAGATTCATATATATATATATATATATATATATATATATATATATATATATATATATATAATCAGCTACACGTTTTACTGATGCTGAATTGATACTGAAAAATTTGGCAGCTTTACTTATCGAACTGAATATTATTGTTTGGTCTGTCTGAACATTTATAGATTTAATAACTCTTGCTCTCTTGCAATGATTATTAACGCCATTTTTCCTGCCTTACAGTTTTGACTCTGTGTGGTAAGTCGTAAATTTATTAAATTATTATTTTTCGAATCTGAATTTATGTGATCGATTACATGTCCATCTTTGATTTTCCCATAAAAACATTCAAATATAAACTTATGTGATAGATATCTTTTATTTCTACTAATGTTAAATCTAAAATAACCAGAATTATCAATATTACCAACTGGTTTCTTTAGTCTACAATGTCTAATAATACTATATCAGGACGCCTCGTAATTCGTATATATTGGATGTCTCACAAATTCTTTTTGCTCCATTTGTATATAATATTTATTTGTCTAAATCATTGTTTTGAAATCTGGTTAGATAATCCTTTCCTGTTTTTATAGGGGATTTTCCTGTCGATGTATCTTTTTTTGTCATAATAGCGTTTAAGTTCCCTATAATGTTTACCTTCACAAATTGCACAAATTTGCGTTTTCCCCCTAATTCCAATATCACATTGAATGCAGGGTTTTGGTCAAGTACTTCCATGTCTAATAATTTGCATATGGTAACTACAGTATTTGTTTTTGTTTACGCATGGTTTATCACAATGAGAAATATGTCAAATTTTCAACCAAATACACTTATTTTCTGTTTGAATCATTTGTCTTAATTATAATGATGGAGGAATTATTAACAATTGAAATCTAAAATAACCAGAATTATTAATATTACCAACTGGTTTCTTTAGTCTACAATGTCTAGTAATACCATATCAGGACGCCTCGTAATTCGTATATATTGTATGTCTCACAAATTCTTTTTGCTCCATTTGTATATAATATTTATTTGTCTAAATCATTGTTTTGAAATCTGGTTAGATAATCCTTTTCTGAGTTGGAAAAGTTATTAATGTAATAAACGACAAACGGGGGAAAGTAATTATTAACCACCTTGATAATCAAAAATATCTTATTTCAATAAAATTTATTGTGAAGACAGACGATAATATATGGATGATTCATGACAAGAGAGAACCCATTCATATACAGTCTGGAAATAATAAAACAATATTATTAAGAAACAAATCCAAACCTGGAATACTGACTGGTATTGATAGACCGTATTTTGAGCGAGGGTATCCTGTTACTGCTGTGGTATATGGATTGCTTTTACTAAATGATAAACCTAATATTGCGGATCTCAAACCTTTGAGACTATCAGAGTCAAGAATAAACTGTGTTGCGGAGCGCATTACTGAAAATTTTACAAATGCGATGCGTGGCAATGGCTTAACAGATTTAAGACGTGAAAAAATATATGAATGGACAGAGACCGTTAAAGATTCAGCTGCATCTATTAAGGATGTTGCTAAACTAGAAATGTCATTAAGATTTCCAATCACAGTAAAAACGTTAACAGGAGAGATATTGTACAAACCAAAATATACAAAAATGGAAGCCCTATAACAAACATTGATCATAATGCACATGCATGGACTGATGCTGTAACAATATTCCCACAAGACAGAATGATTAAATTTTATAATGGTCATGTATTTGATTTTATTAAAAATATAAGTAAAAATGACCCTGTATCTGTTTGGTTATTTCAGAGTTCAGAACATGATTATCATGATCAATTTGTACGACCCAATGGTGATATTTATCGTACAGAATCTCTTTATGAAGAAATGAGAAATCTTGCACTAAAATATACTTCTGACGATAACAAAATCAGACAACTACTGAATAATTGTTTTACCGTACCATCAGTCGCGACCCATTTCGCTCAGGAAAAAAAATTCATGGAAACTTACAAGATCAGAATTTATTGAGGATATACAAAAAAGTTGCATAGAATATGGACACGATGGATTATGGAATACTAAATACGATTATAATGATGTTATATCAGTCGATATGGCTGCATGTTATCCTGGAAGTTTTCTTGGATATGGTGAGTGTTCTAAATATTTTAACAGATTCGGACATCCTAAACATGACATGGCTAGAGTTTCAATAAATGTACCCTTACCAGATTTTGACTTAACAGGATTTGCATATATAGAATCATTTGAGTTCGCAAAAGATCTCCATCCGATTACTTATATTTGGTTTGGTAAACACTTTTTAGAAAAATGTTGGGCACCAATAGTGTTATTGAGATATATGATTGATGCTGGAGTATTAGTATCGTTAAAAGTAAATGAAGCGATTATATCCTATAGTCCACAAAAGCAAGTTTGGTTACCAGAACCGGAGAAAATTTAATATAGAAGATGCCAGGAAAGAATTTCCTGATCTTGCCGAAGATGACATTATTAAAATTAATAATAATATACGTAAATACAGAGACGAGCACGATGAGAAGTGTGCAAAATATCTCGTTAGAAAGATAATTGGTAAGTTTACTCAAGGTGATTCATACGGTTATAAACGACACTGTACAAGATTGATTATGGACGATGCTGAGTTAGATTTTATAATCGCTGATACAACAGAAAAAAACACATTTATAAGCCGAAATAATGCTTATTTATCGGATGGGACCAAACTAGGTACTATTGTGAGCTATCTTGATGGCGACTCACCGCAGTTTACTCATTTAAGATCTTCAATGTTAGCCTATGTTTCTATAAATCTACTGTCGATGATAAATAGATTTCCTCGTCACGCTGTTAGAGTCGCTACGGATTCATTTTATATAAACAAAAATATAAGGATTTATTAAATCCGCTACTCGGTAATGGTGAGTGGGGAACATGGAGGATAAAGCAAGAAAATATACTTAGTTATTCTAAATTTGCTGAAGTTGAAATTAAGGAAATATATTACATAAATAATAATCAAATATTAGAATCATTTGCACCATCTGTGTACGATCCTGTGGCTAGACATAAGACTGTTTATCCTAATGGGTGTGGAGGGTCAGGTAAAACAACTCTTGTGATTAAATTATTTATGAACAACAATTCAGATATGATCGTTTTGACACCTACACATAAACTAGCCAGAGAGATAAAAGAACGAGGTATTAAACTTGCACTTATCATAGTTTTTTTAGATGGTTATTATGTTATTATTGTTGGGCTTAACGTCATTTTTCAGCACACGGTAGGCTATTCATGGCGGCCAGTATTAAGATGGTGTGGAGATACATGGACTTCTGTGCGAATGGGTGAGAAATATATACCTAAATATATTATATGGGACGAAAAAGACACGGTGTCGTCAGAAACACTAAAAGCATTCCTTGAATGATTATTAACAAAAAACACTTCTGTGATTATGTGTGGTGATCATGGTCAACCACCGCCTTTTGTTGGACAGTCTCCACATGAATGGCTAAAGAATAATGTGGATTATTACGAAGAAATACTTGATAATCATAGAGCTATTGATGAACCGCTGAAAGAACTTAAAAGATTAATCAGATTTCAACCAGATAAAATACAATGTGAGATAATGCGTGAGATAATTTCAGAAACTACCATGAATGATTTTTTAACTTTATGGAGACCTACTGTTTTGATAGTCGCAAGTAGAAAGATAGTTCGTGATAAATTGCAGAAGAAATTATTTACGTTACATAAAGAAAGGTTTTTACATCTACATGAACCATTATGTTATAGCCTAGCAGATACTCGACGACAGAATATTGAAGTTAAAATTCCTGGTGGTGGAGTACAAAATCTAGTATTGAATGACATTATTTTGGTAAATATTAATATAGTTGAAGGAGCATTGAATATGGATAAATCACCGTGGACGTTAGGATACGCTATAACGATTCATTCGTCACAGGGATTAACTATATCTGATACAAATATCTGGATTGTAGATGACCAGATCGAGTGGTCAAATTTAGTATATCTTGCAGTATCTCGCGTCAGACGAATAACTCAACTACATAGGGTTATTATAGATTATGTGATAACTGAAGAAATTACTATTGACGATGTTGGAATAAAAAAATTAGCGTCTTATAAATAATGTGACAAAAAAAATAAACGTGACTTTGATATTGATACTGAATTTATTATAAAACTAAAACAACTACAGAATAATCACTGTGCAAGTTGTAACACAATAATGTTATGGAAATATTCGAAAAAAAAATCCAAGACAATTTACCGTAGACAGAATAAATAGTGATCTTGGTCACACACGTGAAAATGTAATGTTGACCTGTCTTGAATGTAATCGACGAAGAGGTGCTAATTTACATAAGTGAAGGTGGCGGTAATTGTGTATCTGCAGGAATTACTTGCAATTGTTCACGCACAAATCCACGTTGAGGGGCAGTAGAATCTAGTCTGTATACAGCAGGTCTTCCAGTAGATCTAACCACGCTAGAAATTGTATGTGTGGTCAAACTCCAAATAAGATCAGTAGCTCGTCTTTTGCCACCCTTCAACTCCCCTGGTTCGTATAAATATCTCACAATTACATTACCTAATATTGGTTGTTGAGCTCGTTGTCCGTATTCATCGCTACGTGGTATATGCTTTTTTGTTATTGCATTAGAAGGTTTCATGGAAGTTGCACGAGTAATTTCATTATTTAATGCAGATATCCCACTTGGTAACCTTGCAACCGATTCACAAGATCGCTCATCGGACTTAAAGTCAGCAGATATTTCCTTCGCATATTGATATCCAAATAACCGCTCAGCAAGTGTTTGATTAAATCGTTCAACGATTGCTTGATCACGATGAATTTCAGTATGCCCTCGTCTGATTGTAACGTTATGTTTTTTCATCAAAAATGACACTGCACCAAAACATTCTTTACCAGGATCTACTTGTAATAGTTGTGGCCATTGTAGACCACCATTGATATCGAAATAACCGCTCAGCAAGTGTTCGATTAAATCGTTCAACGATTGCTTGATCACGATGAATTTCAGTATGCCCTTGTCTGATTGTAACGTTGTTTTTTCATCAAAAATGATACTGCACCAAAAAATTCTTTACCAGGATCTACTTGTAATAGTTGTGGCCATTGTAGACCACCACGTTGATAAATTCGCTCAAACGCAGATGCAACTTCAAATGATGTTTTTGTTGATAATGGTTCAGCTTCTGTATATCTACTTGCAATATCAACAACAGTCAATGCGTATTTGTACGTGCGTGACTTTCGTCCACGTGTTTTAATAGTATCGTGTGGTAAAAACAAAATATCTGCTTGATGAACTTCGTTAGGAACACTGACATCAAAATGTGCATATTGAATTTTTTTGGTGGTGGTAGATAAATTTGCCATGTTGCCTGTCGTGCTAACCAATTTTCAGCAACAGAATGTGAAACGTTTGCTGATTTAGCAAGTTTAGTGATCGCTGCTTTACCTTTCCAATACCCTCTTGGGCTATAATAAATAGATTCCATTATAATAATTGTACAATTAATTACCAGCCCCTAACATTATTTTACTTTTCATAGCGGATCATATTAGGAAACTAGCGAGTTTCTCTCTAACAGATTTATTAGGTATAGAATTTAATGCATGAATCAATTTTACATCTGCAAGATGCCGCTGCTGCAAATCTTTACTTTTATAAGCAACGTCATGAACATCACATGCTTGATCAATTTTATTTACTGGATACTCTCCTGGTCTTGGTTGATCCTGATCATCAAGTCGGATATCAAGTCGAGTTCCAGGACCACAGTAATTATATCCTGGAAGACGTTTCTCACCAATATACTTAGCCCATGGTAATCCAGATAATTTTCCTAAAGAAGCAGCAATATCCCCACCTATCTTTGTTGTCCCTGAGATAAATTTATATTTTTGTGTACCACATTTTACACATTTACCTGTTAATGCATGTCGTTCATTTTTCGTTATTATTGTTGTCAATCCAGTGGTGGGTGTAGATGATCTACATCGAACACAATATAGACTCATGTTATTAATAATATGGATACAATAATTGATTTTTCGACGACACGAAAACAGGAACCAGTGAATCACCATTAAGCATTACCAAATTCGATAAGAATAATTATAATAGGTCCATCGGGATCAGGTAAAACACAATTATTATTAAATTTAATAATGAGGTGGATGAGATGGAACAAACTATATTTAATAGCACCGTCTGTAGATGATCAGCATTGTTACGAAGTACTTAAGGATTTTAATAAAAAAGCAAAATCAGTTAATAAAGACGGTGACGATATTATTGACTTTATCACAGATATAGATGAAGCTCCATCTGTAGATGACTTAGATGGATTCATTAATAATTTCGAAGTATATGATGATGTGATGTTGGACAAACAATCTAATCCAGCTAGAATATTTTCTCGAGGTAGACATAAGATCACAGACGTGATTTATGTTACTCAGAGATACACACAGATACCTAAAGTGATTAGAGATAACTGTAATATTTTGGTTGTGTTTAATGGAGTAGATAATTATACCTTACAAAATATTTATTATACTTGGTGTTCAGGGGATATGGACATGATTAAATTTAAAAATTTCTTTTCTAAAGCACAATCTGTTCCATTTGGATTTATAACAATATATCTACATGATCCTAGATCAAGATATAGTGTGGGTCTATATAAAATCTTTGGTTAGTTCCCCTTGACCGTCAATAGCAGCAGGCAGGGTGGAAGGACAACAATTGAGTCGCCTTACGAGTAAACAAAATCGCCTTACAAAGAAAGGACAAATTAACTTCAATAATAGTATAACAAACTGAGCTATTATCAGGCGATTTAAATTACCGGTTCTTTACCGTATGGAAATATAATTAGTTAGAGACCTTGGTTTAGTGCTATTGACTTTTTTCAGCCTCTGTAGGAACCTTTATTTTTCGTTAAGGATTCGAGCAAAATTTTGTAGGGTTCACCATGCCTGCTGCTCTGTGTCACTTTCCGTTGTGCAGTATAACACAACACAAAAGATATTTCATTATAGCTGTCTCGCTTTTGTTTCTGCCACATAAAACAAGGCAAAAACACACCATCATAGTTGGACGACTTCCAGAACTACTAGACATAGTGAGGTCATTCGGGAACTTTCAACAATTCTCATTTTCTTTACCACTAAAACATATTATACGATCTTTATATCAAAATCGTTATAAAATCTGTTATATATATATATATATATATATATATATATATATATATATATATATATATATATATATATATATAATTAAAAAAATGCTAGAGTTGTGATAATTCTAGATCGCAAAACTAAACAAATACATGAAATACTCAATAGCAATGAGGTAAAAACTTTTTTTTTAGGAAACAACTTGACTGCGAGAGATGAAAAGCATTTTGACATCATCGTAGTGTAGTTTGTTGAATAAAATTATCACAGATTCTGTCATAAGTCCAAAAAAATAGAATATTATGAAATAATTCCATGTCTTGTATGTGCATGTCTACAAATAGTCTTGAATCGGTTGATTTTGACGTATCACAAGAATATAAGGAAAATTGTCGATGAATCAGTCCTCAATGGTCGGAAAGCAGTGTTTAGTAAAAAAAAGTCAAATAGAAGTTTGTAATTCCACTGAATACTTTACAAAAATGAATATTTTCACATTAATCTAAAAACAACCATAAGTCTCTGATTATAGATTCCGAAAGACTGATATTAAAATAGGAATGAATGAAAATTGTTGACAACACCTCTTGATCTACGTCGCAGTAGCACTTACTAAAGAATAAAGCAATCATCGTAGTGGAAATTTACAGAAAACTCTAAACAACAGCGATTCTAGAACCTTCTATAGTAAAACTAATGGCTAGCTCTTATATTTAATTAATATAAATATCTTTTATAAATGACATTCTTGGAATTTATAACGTCTACCCTGAATTACGGACAAAAGTTTACACACAAAACATATTACATTTACATTGCAATAGTTATAAAAAGGAGGGAAAGACAGTGGTTTTGTCAGCAAACAAAAATAAATATGTTTGCTAAAACTATGTTGTTGTTGTTGTTGGGCTTAACGCCATTTTTCAGCACACGATAGGCTATTCATGGCGGCCAGTATTAATGGTGGAGAAAGAAACTGGGATATCACCGGAATGAACCACCGATCCACGAGAAGCTACTGGCAAGCTTTCTCACATATCCACATTTGCCGAATCCTAGACTCGAACTCACGCAGACAGAGGTGAGATGGCAGTGATCCGTAACGGACAGCGCTTTAGACCACTCGGCCACTCGAGGCCCCTTAAAAAACTATGTTGTAGCATCTGTGCTAAACACATCGATAGAGAGTGAAATATTGTTTTGTTGGAAACAGTTATTGATTTGGTAGAAGCAGTAACTTTTTTAATTGGGAACAAGGAAAATTAGCATTAGCTGTCTTCTCATGAAAGCGTCCATATGTTTTATATTTCTTTGACTCCTTGGGCACATGATGAATGTAAATGTAGTAATTAAACATTTACCTTGGTGCCTAAGCCAAGATTTTATTGGTAAAATAGCACTGTGGTTAAAAAAGGGATGGTGACGTTGAAATATCCATAGATTCGAACATAAATATACCAGCATTCAGACCCAATTATCACCACCCACACGTAATAAGGATATACCTTCTTACTGACCACCACCTACACTTAATAACGACATGCCTTCTTATTGACCACCACCCACATCTAATAACGACATGCCTTCTGACTGACCAACACCCACACCTAAAACGACATGCCTTCTGACTGACCAACACCCACACCTACAATAGCTACATCTACTGATCAACTCACGCATACGAAACGACTGGTCGTATGACTGAAAAATACCACCTTCTGACCATCACCAATTCATACTATACAATACAGTTTTACTGACCACCAGCCGAAGCTACAGACCAGCAATCACGCATTTGAACTACTATACTGTTTTGGCGAGCACATACACTTACCTACACAGGCGTACAACCCGGCAACTAAATATTCTAATAAACAAATTATATTAGTCACAAGCAATCTCAGCAATAAACAAATATATAAGGGTAATATTTAAACGTTATTGAGTCAGGCAATGAAAATGGGATAGAAGTCCCATGGACAGAACTCTGCCTAGCTGTAACATGCATATATCTGAGTAGGGTACAGAAATGGCGTTTGGTTCACTTTTATCACTGTGTGATAAAGAAAAAGAGATCCCCGACTTCTGGAAACTACTTGTGGTATTGGGTTTCTGGCTCTCTTTATTTCTTCTGGCTTCAGCGAAGAAAATGGGTGAACTTTTTATTCGGTTCTGGACCACCTTGAGTGTTATATATAGACCTAACAATCCTAACGGGGCATTCTCAGCAAGTCATTCGAAATTGTTCAGTAGGTTGTACCAATTCTCAGTAAGGTCTAAAAATTATTAATTACTGGCAACAATCAAAATTTTAATAACTCTTACAGTTGATATCCATGTTGGAGCTTACAATATATGTGACTGGTACTTTGTACTTTTTCACTTTCTAACAAACTTCTGGTCAAACAATTTATAGCTTTGCATTATGTTCCAAACGAATGCCTTCTATACTTCTTTGCTATCGGCATATAACAGGTGCATTGAAATACAGAGTTTCCCAGCACACTGAAAATATTACAGATGCTTGGATAAAGTTGGGTAGATTGTTGTTTCTTCGAAGCTCCTGAATGAATTAGTGAAGAGCCAGAAGATATTTTCTAACGAATTGTCTGACTATGTATGACATAAATGTGATGAGAACTGACAGTTCGAAATAAACTGGTAGGTTGAATCATTTTGTTACATTAATGATTGGGTAGATGAAGATCACATATGTATTAATGATACCTCTCAACATTTTGAAAGCTTAATGCATATAGCTCTATAATAAAAGGAACTTAATTTAAATTTAGTAAAGAAATATTCACTGCTTATCATTTTGGCCTATATCGTGTAGTTAGTTTCATAGAATAGAAGGAAATTAATGAGAGTCTGACTCACGTTCAATTGTTACTTTTGTGAAAGTGCAATCCCATATTTTCTATTGCATAATTATTTATCCAAGGTATTCCACATCTACAAGGTAACACAAAAGTCAAAAAAAATATTCCGAGGGTTCAAACAGTGCTGCACAAATACAAATCTATTAACACCTTTATTGTTTTTGCCGGAAAATATAATAACAGATCTGCTCTACCGAAAGAGATCTTGAACTATTATGATACTAAATGTCATCATATTTTAAACTAGCATCTTAAAAGCACAAAGGTCTTACTATTGCAAACAATTAAATCAAAACCGCATATCTTTTTTATATTCAGCAAAGGGTGCAAAAATTGTTTTTCTTAAACAAGACAAGCTGGAAAAAAGCAAGCTATAATCAGGAATAAAAGCAAACATAACCACACTCAGAAATTTTTCAGACGTTTTGTCATTGAGACGACCATCAAAGAGTCATTGCCAATGTATTTATACAGCAAGCATGATCTATATATGTGAGAGAGAGAGAGAAAGAGAAAGAGATCCAGAGAGACATCCGGATATATATATATATATATATATATATATATATATATATATATATATATATATATATATATATATATATATATATATATATATATATATATATATATATATATATATATATATATATATATATAATGGTAATAAGCAATAGTATTCGAGATTCTTGACTTCTGTCATTAAATTTATCTCAAACAAGTGTTCTTACAACATACAATTTGTTGATTTCTTTGAATAATATACAAAGTTTCCATCGGCCAGTAATTCATAGTCAATGACATTATTTTTTAATTTTCTCTTGAATTTTATATGCAGCACACACTTGGGTAAGATTTATTGTTTCAACGTCCACTATAGGCCTGTATTTCAACAGTTCGATTGAGAAGAAACGTCGTGGAGCACCACGAGTCATAAATCATCTTCCTTCATATTGTATTGCTGCCAGAATATTGTTTAGAAGAATTCAATCTCTATTTCCAAAGTTAAGCAATTGACGAAAGCCTTAATCTGCGGAAGATCTACGACACTGCTGAGCAGATGGTCGAAGTTTATAATTACGATCTTCCTGCGCCGGTCTTTCACATAGAACTCCCATGCATATTTCCATTCTATCTCCGTTTGCGGTCTACCCTTTTGGCAGAGGTAGCTAGTGGAGAGTAAAACAACGAAACATTTTGTTTGTCTAAAAATTTCATTAACCTGATCCTCAGCGATGTTCACAGGAAGACAGTCTCTCATTGGAAGGTAAATACAATATCCACAATTCTCCAGAGAAAGGTAAAACAATCTGCCAGATCCATTTCCGTAAGTGATGGCTATTCTCATCAAAAGATAAGTACACGTCAGATCAAGATCACATATGAATAAATGATACCTCTCAACATTTTGAAAGCCTAATACATATAGCTCTATAATAAAGGGAACTTAATTTGAATTTCGTAAAGAAATAGTTACTGCGTGTCATATTTGTCTGAAAAGGTGTAGAGATTATTTCAAGGAATAGAAGAAAATAAATGAGTGTCGAATTCATGTTTATAGTTGTTTTTATGAAAACGCAATACAATATTTCCTATAGCATTTTATATATAGCAAACACTTATGCAAGATTTATTTTTTCAACATCTACTTTAGGCCTGTATCGCAACAGTCCAGGAAAGAACAAACGTCGTGGAGCACCTAGAGTTATATCTCGTATTCTTCCAAGTCCTATCGCTGCCTGAATATTGTTTAGATGCATACCGTCTCTATTTCCGAAGCTAAGTACCTTCCCGACCCTGAGGAAAGCCTTAATCTGCGGAGGATCTACGACGCTGCTGGGCAGATGGTCGAAGTTTATAATTATGATCTTCCTGCGCAGGTTTTTCACATAGAAGTCCCATGCATATTTCCATTCTATCTCCGTCTGCGGTCTACCCTTTTGGCAGAGGTAGCTAGTGGAGAGTACAACAACGAAACATTGTATCGACCCCATACAATTTTTAATTCTGTATTTTCTAATTTTTTTTAGCTTTTGCGTTACATGAATCGTGTTTTTGCTAAGTTCGTGCTCTAGTTTTCAAAAGTTAATATTAAGAAGACCGAGTTAATACATCTTAATGATATATACGCTGGTTGCAAGCGTACTTTAGAAAATGAGGTTCTAAATGCTACGCGTGACGATACGCAAGTAGCTAATGTACAAACGGGGTTAAGCAACTCCGTTATCTATAAAGTGAAAGTTAAGAATTTTTTAGCATTTATTGATAAGCACAATTGTTCTTCCATAAGTTATTATGAGACAGATTGTCAGAAGATATACTCATTCAGTAGAAATTCCTTGGTGGAGCTAGCCTACACTCTGATCTTATTTCTAGTTTCAAGTTGCTTCAATGGTGCCTTTTAACCTCAGTTTCAACGGTAATGTTTCAGTATGAAAAAGACATGTATAAGCATATTTAATGTATTTAATTCAAAAGAGTGTTTCTGTATTGAATAATACAATTAGACAAATAGTCATGAAGTTTACAGGTAATTATTTTTCCATAACAATAGAGGTAGGAAATGGCATTTATTCAATATAGTCATTGTTTCCTTAAAGTTTTCAAATATATAAAATTCTCTATTGACGATGGCTGCTGGAAACAAAGATAACAGTAACACCTACAATAACGAAAAACATAGACGGAAAGGGGAAGGTGCCATACTAATTTGTTCTGCAATTAATGCTCTGTTTCTTTCCCATAATGATAATACTACGCTTTAGCATAATTTAATCCGAGTGGGTTGTCTCTGCTTGAATTAAAGGAATAACACAAACACAAAGTGATGAATGATTGGAATTTATAAAATGAAATACTAGACATATAAGTGAATACAAAACAAATACTCTGAGTCTCACACTCCTATCATACAATTCATCCAAATCACCCTACACACACTCACGAAATGATAAAAAAATATATAAAAAATACAAAAATATGATTCATTGGCCTCTAGCCTAAATCAAATATACCATGTATTATGACAAATGAGATTCACGTAATCTCTTGTAATACATTAAGCTTTGAGATTCGCATAATCTCTTGTGATAAACAGAGAAATGAAAATGAGCAAAACTCGTATATTGTTATTACTATTGTTTTGACTAAATAATATTGTGTTCAACCGAATATACAAACAGATGAACACACATCACTGTAAACTGGAATAGTCATTTTACTTTACAAACTGTTACTCTA
This sequence comes from Potamilus streckersoni, assembly GCA_016746295.1. Classification (NCBI taxonomy): domain Eukaryota; kingdom Metazoa; phylum Mollusca; class Bivalvia; order Unionida; family Unionidae; genus Potamilus; species Potamilus streckersoni. The sequence continues at coordinate 107,646 of JAEAOA010001494.1, read as the reverse complement.
CAGTTTATTTAATATACAAACTGGAACTCCGCAGTTTCACAAGATCTTTTTTTATCGATCCACGTTAATATCCTTGATGGATCATTTATATGTAGTCATCCACATACATAGACACATAGACGCAGACGGCATGCTGCAATACAGATAGCTACTTCCAACCATGGAGAGCTACAGTCAGCTCTTTTCGAACACTGAATCTCCCAAAAGAAATCGTCAGCCCCAATAAAACATCGTTAACCCAATAAGATATCGTCAGCCCCAATAATGTCCAATAAGCTACAACAATGTCCAATAAGCTCCAATAATGTCCAACATGCTGTACATCAAAGCCAGACTATTTATGGGTTCTGAACTAAAATGGAAATAACAAAGCACGCAATGTAACAAAGCTTCATCACCCGACATAACATAAAGCCGAGAACATTTTTCACGAATTAAATAAATCAATACTTTGACACTTACCCCTATGGCCTGAGACGATCGTGGAGAATATGCACACCACTGACAAAATCCAAATGACTTGTGTCTCTGTTCGAAATATATCAAGCTTAAATCCATAGGAGTGAATAATAGTTATGGTCAAAATGCTCGTGTATACCATGCTTTCCGTGACTTTTCACCGCATGTAATTTCGAAATCATTTTACCTGGAGAAAAGTGATTCACCCCAGGTAACGTTGTACGCATGAATAAAGAATAAAGGACACTAAGATAATCGTGGGCAAAACCAATGGATATTTTCTCTCAAAAACAAGGAAGTACTACTCATCCATTGCCAAAATAAAGAGCACCTTATGTTTGTTTGCTATTTTAATAAATGGATCTTCAGGCACGTTGATGTTTGTGTGTGAGTGTGTGTATGTCTATGTTGTGTAAGTAACTATAACACTTTTTGTACTTCTGGTGTCTAAACTGTCATGTGTGTGTGTCTGTGTGTGTGTGTCTGTGTGTGTTGTGTTGTCTGTGGTGTGTGTCCGATTTAACCTACAGAAGCTGATTCACTATTAACAGTTTCATTTAACATTCTCGTTCACTAATATTGAACAGGACCCTAAGCCTAGGTATTGACTACAGCGTGTCACACACCCACCTTTATAATTGCTTTTGGTTCTTATTCACATATCATAGCATTTTGCATTCATATAGGCATTACTTATTATATTGTTATTGAAAAGATCGCTTGCCAGCACTTCACAAACATTTTGTTTGTATTTAACGTTTTCTTTACCCATTATCAATCTTTTAGTTCTTGAACATTTATTGGTAAATCTTTTCGGCTGCTCTGTTTATTTTCAAATTCCTGCCCAATACATTGATGTGTAATGATGTGCTGACATGTGCTTGAACTTTGAACGTTTGTTACAGCTGAATCCGTTAGTGTATTATAATCGTCTTAAAGAGGACACAATTCTTCTGTATTGATGAAAGTGCAGTGTTATTATGTTACTATGTATTATCATAATTGTTATTTATATCTCATCATGTTATAATTTAGGTTAATCATCGAACCTGTTGTACTAGGTAAGTGTTTTTTAAAGCGAAAGTCTTATTATTTTTATTAATGATATTGCCATGTTTTCTGAGTCCGGAAGTACCATTCAGCCCACATTGATATAGCACACAGGTCAATGATAGGAATGGCAAACTTATATCAATCAGCCTTTATTACATACTTCATAAAGTCACATTAGTATTAAAATTATTGCTACTGGTCAATACACCTTTGGTATTGACCAGCGATAAGTAAAACAATTTACCGCTTCATTATAAAATTACGTGCCCGCGTTATAAGATTTTTTTTTGTCTACATCGAAATAAAAATGATAATTAATACTGAGAGCATCCAAACAGGAAAAAATACAAGTGGAGGCAATTTATCTATTAGCAAGTGTGATGGCTAAATATATCTCTCAAGTGTGATGGCTAGATATAACTCACATACAAAAGGAATTTTAAAAAATACGTACTCTAGGCACCACAAAAATCAACTTGAATGAAGAGAGAGAGAGAGAGAGAGAGAGAGAGAGAGAGAGAGAGAGAGAGAGAGAGAGAGAGAGAGAGAGAAGAGAGAGAGAGAGCAACGTCACACTAACATTTGATTACAAAGACAGCATAGCACAATATAATATACAGCATAATACAATATAATATAATATACAATACACTGTACAATGGTCGCCCATTCGAGAAATATTTTTTTTCTGGCGCTTCTTTTCATAAGTGTACCTTCAGTTTCCAGTTATATATTGAGTCGTATTTTCATATACAAATATTTGTATCTTGTAGTTCATAGAGTTAATATTCATACTAATGCACTGTATTCCAGTTTCATTCATGAACTGAACATTATGTAAAACGTGGAACAAAACAAAAATATATTTATTGTTTCAGTTGTATTATTCTATTAATATTGCAGAACGCCGTCGTAGAACACTGAAACTAAACGGTTTAAACCAAGAAGGCAAGAAAAAGAAAACTAGGCACTAGTAGAATTGGTTTTTGTAGCCGACAGAGTTTCTTTTCAAAACTTTTATAAATCTTCATAGCATTCTTTAATTATTATTATTATAAGGAAATAAAATTTTCCGGTACAGAATCAAATATCCGGGATATAATCTGTTACATAAATATACACAAAGTAATAGATGTCGCTTTGGCTCATAGACATTTAGGGGATTAGAAACATTGTTTAGTGTTCCTAACAAGTCTATACATGAAAACAATGTACCATTAGGTTTAACTCATGTAGAGACATATACGTAGAGTTTTACAAACACAAACGTTTTTGTGTTTATTTTTATTTGTTTGTTTTGTACATGTTTTGTATTTACCTTTGAAAAGTCTCATTAAGAGTTGAAACCCTAAGGCTAGTTGGTTACTAGTTTCGCACAGTTCATCGTCCGTTTGTTGCATATATATATATAATATATTATATATATAATATATATATATATATATATATATAAATATATATATATATATATATATATATATATATATTCTTACTTCCTAGTCAATTGGTTGTAGTTTGAAGTGGGTTTCGTAGCAACTGTGTTTCGAAAGGGGTTAACTTATTATTACATGTACACTACTTGTACATAATTAGTTACGTGTTAGGGCTTAGTTCAGGCGTTTTGCAGCCTGTGTGCTGGAATCATGAAACTTTTGGAAGTTGAGCTGCATATTGACTAGCACAATAACTTCATCACAATATAGGTCACTGTGACCTATTGACTTGCTCAAATTTGTGTTGCCTGTTTATTGCTTTAAATCTGTTCATGCAAGAATCATCAAACCAGATGAACGTATGCACCGAATATTTTTCAATGAATAACTGAAATAAATTAAATCCACTCAGCTGAACACAACTAACGCTGATTAAATAAGACTGATCCATAGATATGGAATAACAAACATCCCCTGCATAAAAGAAAGCTAAGACACAACTTCAATACCACTTCGAGTTCAATACAACATCGACTACTCTTTTTCAGATCATGTTAATTTGTCAGCAACATTTGTTACATTAACATTTTCATTTTCAGACAATCAGTAAACTCTCCGACTTGTCTAAGAATTCAATGCAAATAAATATCTTCTTAGGCAGTCACAGTAGCTCAGTGGGAAGAATTGAATTTGCGATAATCGTCTAAACCAGTCATGGATGGTTGCCTCCATTTGTCCTGGAAACGACAATTAGCACCATATTTCGCGGTATTTTATAGCCCTTAATGTTTCAAAATTTCGTTCCAAACAAATAAAAATACATTCAACCTTGACAGAGTCTGTCTTTATGCGATTCGTGCTTCATTGTCCAGGTTGTAAAAGGGAGATATCTTCCAATTTCACATTCCTTCAAACTACATTTCATTTGGCATCTGATGCATCAAAATTCAAAAAGGTTGGACATTACAGACATAAAATTGAGCTTCTATGAGGACTGTACAACGAACATGTGAGCAGAACTAAGGTTCATAGGGAAGAAAATTTGGTAGTACAGCAAACGATAAATTAGGGACAATAAGGATATAAAATGACTTTTCTATATTAAATAAAAGCCATATTAATGTTCTTCTTGTCTCCTTTTCGACAGGGCATGTTAAATGGGTCCGCTGGATTCTTACTCTTTCCGTCGTCATATTCCTTTGATTTTATTATGTTTATATTTGGTCTAAGTAAGTTATTTCTGCTTTACGCAAATACTTGTTACGTGAGCGTATCCTTAAACTGGAGCACAAACCAAACCTATCACATCGGAAACGTAAAATTTCTATTCAAAGAGAAGAACATACACGTTTCCTATTCGTTTCGACAATCACTATGGAAGTGAGATTTAAGTCATGGTACAATATTATGAAACCATTCAATTAACCACGAGGCATATCATATCGGAAGCTATGTTACCTATTTTGCTTATGTTGTTGAGAACTAGGATTTGGGAAGCTTTCGTACCAATATCAACGAATGTATACAGTCGTGAGTCAGCAAAACGTCAGAGTGGTAACGATGAGCAAGATGTGTAACAGACAGTCTAATAACCCAGTCACGCAATTATTCTCCTTAGGAGGGTTGGAGTGAGAAATATTTAAAAGAAATTAAAAATACATAGCTTGCCAATCCAAGCTAGGTCTGGAACACCCAGCTTATCGAACTCAGGCCATGTGGTCAGTGGGTTGTCTTTCATTATCACCATACCAGGACCATAAGTAAAACTTGTATTTAGGAGAAAATTCATCGAATTAATTAATTTATTCATTTTACTATGACTGTAGTCTCTAACACAGAAATATCCAACGCTCACAACATTTGTTACGTCCACTTCAGTAAAATAGTTATAACTTGCATTCACGCATGATATATTCAGATTCGGTCCAACGAATGCATTTGGTTCAATTTCAAGGATTTGATTTTCCGAGATGTCTAGAGTTTTCAGTTTCAACAGGTGCACTAGCGTTACGTTCGAAAGTCTTGTCAAAACATTTCTTTTTAAGTTTAAGAGCTCCAGATTTACAAGGCACGATATGTTTCCTATTAATCTGATTTTATTGTCCGACAGGTCAATCTTTACTGTTGCTGTGTATTGACATATATTCTCAGGTAAATATCCCATTGATCCGTGAATGTGTACAAGTTGCAAGGAATAATTTACTTTGGCAACATCATCCAGAATCATAACTGCTGAGTCACCGTCCACACTTGTATATTCTACCTCAAGATCAATTAAATTCGGTTTTCCCGACAGGTCCCACATTTCTCCAGTGCATGATTGAGAAATGATAGGAAAGGGTATTAATGAAAATATAAGTAGTGGTAGCATGATATTTCGTTTGAAACAAAAAATATTCGACTGGCTATCGTTTATATCCTAGACAATCCGTTAAAACAGAGAAGTTCTGTCTCATATTTTGATATGAATACGATATACTCAGCATGCGTTTTATTTTGACTTCCGTTCAGCTGTCACTTTTGTAAGATAAATGCAGTATTCCGGCTCTTAATCAGTAATACGCTGTTAGAAGTTTTGTAAAAATGTACCCGACCTATTTTTGCTATCTTCTAAATCGATAAATGGATCAATTCCCATTCGTAGCTAGGACGAGTATTTTATTTTAGTGGTTTTATTGTCATCCTTTAATCATACCAGTAATGTCACTGTGTTAAACTATGTGTTTAAGTCACTGTTCCTCATTCACCACAAATCGAATTATACATGGATTCCCATGCAAGTTATGTTCACAACAAGCCAGTTCCTCTGCCATTGTTCTTATTTGTTTTATCGTAACAAACAACTGACTTATTTTACATCAGGTAGTATGACAATCGTTTGTACCTATAAAAGGAATTTTATTTACTAATAGTATGACTTTAATTTAGAAAAAAAACTATAATGTTCTTATTTTTTCAGCAAACCAAACAATTAATGAAAAATTGAATATTATTATTTGCTGCTTCATCAGGACCGTATCGGTGGCCTAAGTGGTTAGAACGTCTGTCTCAGATGTGGGAGGTCGCGGGTTTGAACCCCGGCTGAGACTTATAAAAATGACAAAGACAATTTCTTGCCAGGCTTTCACATTTAAGAGGTTTGTGTTCGGACTAATCGGCGTGGTGTCAGGATAATGTTATTGAGTAGAAAATCATGCTAGATGTCTGCAGCATGATGTTCCAGTGGTAAACATCACTATAAACTGCCACACTAAATACACCGTAACGATATGACTAAAATTGTTGAAAATTGTAAACAAGTTATAACTCCAAAAGGAAAACAAACAAAACCCGAAGATAATTACGTAATTTTCCAGGAGACATAATTCATTTTTCAGATAATATTAATTCATAATAGGTCTGGTGACAAAATGTATATAAAGTAGGCTAGATGGACCTTCATTAGTACCGTCATGATCCCATGAAAATCAAGGCATGGGATGGGGCCCATGATGGTCTTCCAGTCGGGAAGGTCTTGGACGTTGGAAATGAGTGTATTCAATTAAAAAAATATGACTTTGTATTTCAGGATTTTACCATTGTTTTGTCGCTGTGTTTATTTTGCCTTCCTGTTGGATACTTAAGATTACAAGCTCTGCATAGCCAGAAATGTGTTGAGGCGCCGGTTAACCCTGTACATACATACATACATACATACATACATACATACATACATACATACATACATACATACATACATACATACATACATACATACATACATACATACATACATACATACATACATACATACATACATACATACATGCATGCATGCATGCATACATACATACATACATACATACGTACATACGTACATACATATGTGTGTGTGATTTGGATTTACTTAGCTTTAATAATGTTTCAGTCATATTCTATGTTGTCGGCAGTGTGGCAGTTTATAGTGATGTCTAGCACGAGGTCATCATGTCACTGTTATATGATCGTACGTTTTATTTGTATCAAAGATAATATCCATTAAATTTTGTTAATTTGCTCATTAAAGTCTCTAATACAGAAAGGTCAGCTAATTACTATGTTTGTAATATCTACTGATGGTAGATTGTTATTACTTGCATTCATATATGAGATGTTCAAATTCGGCCAAACTACTGCATATGGCTCTATATCCATAATTTTATTTTCTGAAAGGTCCAGACTGATCAATTGTTTCAGATGCATAAACGTTGTGTTTGAAAGACTCTTTAACTCATTTCCTTTCAGGTTTAAAATCTCGAGATTTTTCAGACACGATATGTTGCTAATATACCTAATTTTGTTTTCCAACAGGTCAATTTTTACTATGGTCGTGTAGTTAAATATATTGGCTGGAAAATATGCCATACACCGTATTGATGTATTAGCTGCAGGGAATCGGTTTCATTGGCATTGTTGTCAACAATCATTACATCGACTCCCTTTCCACACATATATTTATTCTCAATGTTTCCCTTTGGCAACGTTCCAGTTACCTCGGACATTTATGACTGACATTAGTAAACTCCCTGTGAAAAATGAAGCAAAGCAAGCAGATAAAGTGTCAATAAGGTTATTATTTCCAACACAGTTTCAATTAGCTTTTGTTATGTAGAATTTCACTGAAAACTAAAACCCAAACAAACAAACGTCGTGCTAATGAAGACGATCGATGTATACTTAAATATTGTTCTTCTACAAGTGTATTTTTTGCTACAAGAGCTTCAGTATTTTTAGTTGAATTCAGTTTAGATCATTTTAAATGTATTCCTTTCTCTTGCTTAAAGGGGATCGATGGTGAAGCAACAACTGTATTGAGTTATAGCTCAAACAAAGAACGAACAGATTTATGCCATGGTACATGCTAATAAGGTCGATAATGCAATGTAGGTTGTAAATTATAAAGACAGTTTAATATTCACCTGACAAAACCGCAGTCGTCGTCTTTATTACTTTCTAAACATGTTTATGTGTTGAGAGTATTTGTAAGGGGGGATGGGAAGTAGGAGAGTGAAGAATGTTTAGGTAATAATAGTGCTTTTACTGTGGAGATTGTTGCCATATATTCAGGTATTAGCATATTTAACCTACTTCGGCAAAACGGACAATTACCTCCTCCCCCCCAGAAATTTGCTCCCCTCGGTCAATTACCCCTCGGTTAATCGTCCATGGTCACCTTAAGAGGCACGTACAGTGCAGTGAATTAAAACTCAAATAAATCCAATATATCATATCTACAATATGAAAGTACAGAATGTTACTAATGAATTATAATAGTCGTGAGTGTCTTGATTTTTTTGTATTGATATATACAATGATATTGCAATGATATAGTTCAGAATACCTTTGAATGAATGACTACTCCGTTGTCCTAAGCGGTTGGAGCGTCCGCCTCGGATGCGGTATATAATGGGTTCGAACTCCGACTGACTTACAAAAATGGTAACATCAGCTGCCTCACTTGCGTTCACCATTAAGAGGTTAGTGTCAGGACTGGTTGGCTTGGTGTCCCAAATGAGATCTTTTTCGCCATTATTCAATTGTTTGTTTTTTTTAAATTTAGTATGAAGGTATATATCAAAATGCGAATATATTTGTAAATGTTTGTTATCCAAATTGTATTGTTTTCGTAAAATTGACTAATATATTTGTCCAACATCAAAACCATAACAATTCTACTGTGAAAGTTACCATATTTCGATTGTTTTATGGTAATTTTGGAGACTTAGGTGCTTCTAGGTAGGATTATATGACAGTTCTCTAAATCGTTTTTTGAACATTATTTAATTTCGGAAAATCAGAATCATCACGAAACTTTTCAAGTCAAGAGGCTTAACTATAGTAAAGTTTCTATGTCAAATATATCTTCATTACTTTCATTACTGACTGATTGTTTTGAACAAGGAAAAGCATAATTGTTCTAAGATAGTTTCTGTTTTCTATATTACAATGTACTTTGATACTTTCTTGCCCTCTTCGCTCCATTTCACTCAAACTAGACTTTACTCCTTCCATTTCTTCTTTCTAATCTTTTGAAGTTCTTTTCAGGTCTCACCTAACTTGACCATTTACTTGGTTCTTGATTCTAACTTTGACAATTTGCTTCCTTTATGCATCTAACTTAACCATTCGCTTCCACTTTTTGGTCATCTAGGTTTGATTATTTGATTGCATTTTTCATGTAAGTTGGACCATAAGCTTGCTTTTGTATCTAAATCTAAATTTGACCTATTGATTGCATTCTTTCTTTCCTCTAACAAACTGCAGTCTTAAGACAATTGATTCTACTGAGTGTTTTTACATTTCTTTCTTGAACCGCCTAGGTGCTTTAAGTGGCTAGAGCGTCTGCCTCGTATGTGAGAGGTTGCGGGTTCGAACCCGACCAAGTCATACCAAAGACATATAAAAATGGTATTAGCAGCTGCCTCGCTTGCTCTCAGCATTAAGAGGTTAATGTTAGGATCGGTTCCCCGGGTAATAAAATAATAGAGCTGTGTGGGACATGATATTACGTGTCTGCGGAATGAAATCTCAGTGCTAGATATCACTTTGAAAAAAAACTGCCAAACTGCAGATGTCGTAGCCAAATGACTGAACAGTTTTAAAACCACATTAATAAGAGAAAAGAGAAAGTGTGAAGTTGGAAGAACAAATAAATAAATCTAAGAAAGAACGAAAGAAAAGAAGGAAACAGAAAAGGAAAATAAAATAGAAATGAAAGTAACAAAGAGATATGCTCATTTAAAAGAGACTATTTAGCATTCTCCTTGTCTAAATTCAATTTCAAAAGTGTTTCCCAATTGATTGATTCACTTAAAATTATGTTAGAAATGATATGGATTTAAAAATAACTAATAATAATAGAAAATAAATAACAATTGAAAGGTTATATTAGGTGGCGCTCACCAGTTATTATATTATGTACTTTTGAGAGAGTGGTGTATGTAAGGTGAAGTTGTTTGCATTTTAAACATGCATAGTGGAGAGAATGTTGGCATACCTATATACTACTTTAATGTAATGTGGCTGAAATTTCTTTGGATATTGTACTTTTGGAAATTTTAAATGATCTTAGGACACTGGTAACTAAAATGACTGCTCCCTTGTGCTCCAAATATCAACCTGAATTTGTCTAAAGTACACTATTCTTGGCAGTTATTAAAATATGGAAAATGAATTTTGCCAAACTAGACAATACCAGTTTATAAAAGTGCAATAAATGAATTACTAAATACATAAAATGTAAAAACAGTTATCGGCTTTTTTTTACAATTTACCTCTGAAGTTCGAGAAGTAAAAATAAGCAAATAGAGCAAACACTTTTTCGAAAGGTGCACATCTGGAGTAAGGCCAAGCTGTATACTCTCTAACCCATATTACACACATCAATCATACATCAAAATAAAAGGAATTAAAGGTTCTTTGAACAATATCCAATATATACAAAGTTTCTTTTAAATAGCCAGTATAACTAGTGAGGAAACCTTGGGAAACTTTTTCTTTAAAATTCTAACCCTATGCTAAATACGAAACTGTAGAGAGCCACCTTAATGAAATCATATGAAGTATTGTTGTGATGGAGTTTGGGATTACATATATTGATACAGGTCAGGCTTCTATACCCCTTGACTAGGCGATTGTTAATGTCACCAATATGCCGAGTGTATGCGCCAGTGGATAATAAACAATAAAAAATAATAGGTGCCAGACGACAATAAAATAGAAACCCAAAAGACAGTTATAGTGTTTTATTTTGATAATTTTCATAAAGTGAAAACATGTGGCTAGGTAGTAGATCATTAGTGTGCTTAAGTCAGGATCTCCATAATACTTTTCCTGTGCTGTCTTTAAGGAAATTACTCGACTATGTTATCTGTAAATCCGCTAGTCCAAGGTTCGTTTTCTATGATCGGAATTGGCAATGTTTCATTTCCGCCAATACAGTCTAATTATTTAATTGTGAACAACCACCGAGAACATTTACTGAATAGATACATGTATTTGAGAATGAAGCCGTATTGAAATTAATTTGCTAGCGCCACCATTGACAACGATTAATATTGATACAGACCCGATAATAATACATATTGATACACCAAGAATTGTTGTAGTTGACGTGATTCCAGCCACACCAAGACCAATAGTTGTTGCCGCTGCATGCTCACAAATAGCATATATTACCAAATGTAATCCTTCGAGTAATAGTTCCAGTATCAACATAAGCTATACAAGGTCTTTATAGATTTCAAAAGGCCTTGGATATTGTATGGCATTCAGCCTTATGGGCAACTATGAGAAATTACATCATCAGCTCAAATCTGGTGCAGGTTGTTAAGCACCTCTATGGCAAAGCCACCAGTGCTGTCATCATCAATAGCAGCAAAGGAAATTGATTTCGAACAACAGTTGAAGTCAGACAGATGTATACTATCACCTGCACTCTTCAAAAGTTTCCTGGAAAGGATCATGGAGGATGCCTTAAATGACCAAAAGGGTGCTGTTAGCATTAGAGTAAGAAAAATCACCAACCTTTGCTTTGCAGATGATATTTGATAGCTTAGCAGGAAATGAAAATGAACTGGCTGACACAACCTCTACAGCATACTGTATAGAGATCAACACCAATGACATCAGTGCAGAAATAAATGTCGCAAATGATATTGGCTAGTATCTTGTATTCATGAAATGGAGCATCCTGTTCAATAACTGGCGAAGATTTGTTGTACAAGTGTTGTACATATCTTGTCCTGATCTCCAATTTTGCACCCAAAATAAAAGTAATAGGCTTTCATAACAATAGTGGTTATACAGCGCTTTTATGATGCAAAGTTCAATACACCACAAACATAGCAGACGGTATCTGCATTGTGTACATACGTAGGAGGCTTCTCTACTCACATTGGCTGAACAGAAATGTATCCCTTTGCAAAATTAAACACTAATAAGCAAGATATTGTATTTTTTCTGGAGATGCTATAGGGCAATTAGTGCAGCAAAGTGATCCAATCTCAGTTATGATTGCTTCATCCATGATTTTTTAGAAATAACATGATGCAATTCATAACATGTATAATGTAATACCAGCTCAGATTGCATCAGTCATGGTGAGACAAAAGATGTAAGCCCTTCAATGGGATTGGCTCTGTATCGGTGCAAACCCCACCAATGATTATATTATCTACATGATCTTTGTGAAAAATCATAGGCAAGCTGAGCTTACATTATTGTCGCTATATATGACAATTCAATAATCGTCGTACCAATGTAAGAGTTTTCCAGCATTTCTTCGATTTCCGTTCCTTCAATGGAATAACGTGCTCTATTCAACAAATATAGTTCGAGCACAACCAGAACAATTGCCGTGTTTTACATTTTTTCACTTAATTCCAAGATAACATCACATGAGAGTAAAAACTTAATGTTTCTTGCACTTGTAATTCTAATTTTTTGAAGATTTTGTTGAGAGTCTTTCGAATCAGACAGTCATTGCTTGGCGGCTTCAATAATAACTTTAGCAAGATCAGCCGACATTGCCTCTGTCGAGGGTAGTGTAATCAGTGCTTGTAGTGCTCGAGTTGTAAGTCGATCTCCATTCGATTGACCCGATTTCAATCATAGAGGTTTTGGTCAAATCGTAGAAACATTTATGATACTATCTACGACCAGCATTGTAACTTGTTTAAAAACTGGCGCAGAACATGACGGTAAGGCCGCAAGTACCTTTGGTGCATCTGTGAACTATTCATGAACAACGTCGCCAAGGCCAGTTCTGTAGGTTGTCGCGCAAGAGGGATTTCTCGCGTTAACATCACGCACTGATATTACAAGTCTTCTTTATTATAATAAATATCAGGCCCATCTCTAACGCACAGTTGTATCGCGAACAATTTACCTCTAAGATTTTCATAATGTAGTCCAGATGCATATAAAAGATACACATTCATCGTACGAGTAATCTATATCAAGTCATAGTTTCACTTTAAGTGCAGACCTAAACAGTATGGAATCTCGCATAGACCACACTTGAGGACATTGCCTTTTCATAACTGCCTCTGATATTATCTCATGTTAAATTGATTTGAATCGTTGTCAGGCGCAAAATTGTATCTCATAACAAATATCGGGCACGATATGTTATCCCGTGCAAAAAAAAACTCGTTTATTGTCTTTAGGATCTTCATTGACGATAGTTTGATATCAAGCACATATGTCTGAAATTAAATTTCGATAATAGAACTGGGTGTGAGCTCATGGGTACATATATAAATTGTAGTCTTTTCTTCTCTTCAGTGTGAGTCATCGTTGAATTTATGATGAGGTTATGATCGGATATTAGACCAAATGCAATACACTCTAAGTGACGCTAACCAAGTGTGAGCGATTACCCAGCGTTAACAGGTGTATAACACGTCACACAAAATTCCTTTTTCGTGTCTGAGATTTTAATAATCGAGGAAACGCTCAAGGTTGCTTTGATTGATTTCGCACTAAACTGGAAGCGATTTATAAGTCATCATCGGTGTCCTAATATACATATTTGATGTTTTCAGTAAGTTCATGTATTAATACTTAGAGTGTGTCTCGGTCCAATATACCATTGTTGTGCCATTTCTTTCAAATCGATATGGCCTCATTGATTACTTGTTGCGTTTTGTCACCTGAACGAACTGACCCCAAAATTCTGTTGGACGATCCACAAATTCTTCCACTGAATCATGTGCGCTCTTAACATTTTTACGATCTGCTATAACATTTCTAACGTGCTCAAGGTGTTCGCTGGCGGCTTTGCGGCGTCGCCTTTCTTATTCTGCTATTACATCAATGGCCGGATATTTTATATGATTATTATGACTGTTAAATTGCTTTGTGATACAAGGTCGATTGAAACACAATTCTGTTGGAAGCTAGGTTCTAAACCCACAAGATATTTTTGTTCAGGTCCATCAGTCAAATCAATAGTGATTAAACTATACGAGTCCGCGCAAACATATTACGGAATTCATCCCATTAGTGATCAGCGTCACATCATGTAAAATGAATATTCACAAGAACATTCACGTCCATGCTTCATTATAACATCAATATCTTTCAGTTTTCACAGATAACATTAAAACCGTGTGTATACTTGTGTTAAACAGATAACATCGGTGATTTACTCTCGACCATATGAACATGTTTAGGGGGAATTGATTTGATTTAACATCGTCGTTCACTACAAGATTATTTTCACTTGCATTGAGGTCGTACAATAACATTAAATTAGTGGTAGTAGTTTCGATTCTCGACGATAACGTTAAGCCACTCAGTGCTTTAAATTCTTGGAAAATTATAACACACATTTGATTATCTGCTGACGGCGCAGTCACATACAGCCGACCCATGTGAACCGTTGCAAAATCATATTCACTCAGATTTTCCTGATCGACATAACCAATAATTAGAAATTTAGAAATTCGGACCTGACACCAACATTAATATACTGGCTGGTTTATGTGCTGCTTGTTCAGATAAATCTATCAAAGTAAATTTTCTCTTTCGTTATGCCATTGAATAACACATTTTGTGTATATAAAACAGTCATGTCTAGATGAACAACACTTCACTCACTCTAGTTTTACATATGCACATCGTGATAGTCACAATTCTACAGAACTGCGACATTTGTTTTTTTTGAGTCTTTATGTTTGGATTTGATCCAGTATATTTTCAGTTTATTAATTAACCCAAGACCAGTGAGCGTTGTAGTTAGTTCTATTTATACAACGCCCGGCTCACAAAATTCTTCCAGCAAATCAGTTTCACGAGAGAAATTGCAGATAGTTCCAGCGAATACAAAAGTCACAATGATCAATTTTAATGAGCCACTCGCACGTCAATTCGCAATCGTATGATGACAAAACGCGTAAGTTTTAATATTACCGGATAATAGCCATTTGATTGCCGAGACAGCATAGGTTCGGGAAGTTTATCATTTTCGCAATCATCGAATCCTTTTCAAAGTCCTCTGTGTCCTCTGTACGCAAATCCGTATTAATTCGAATATATTATACCATCCATGTCTGCTGCAGAAATCCAAAAACCCGATAGGCTTTGCTTATGCACATTCTAAATCGCAAGTACACTGTTTTTTTTACGTGCACTAAATATTTTTCTTTGGTCCTGAAATATGGAAAAAGCTTGGTGCACTCAGAAAAATCGGGTCCTGATTCATCAATAGCCGTGCACCGATAAGGGGACAACCACTCATAATGTACCCGCTGCGCTTCTGACCCTAACTAGTTTGTGTTTTGTGAATGTGATCGTGTGTGGACTCAATCAAAACAGTGTACCAATTCCCAACAGTAGATATTACTTGCCTAAGGATACATGATGTAATTGTTTGGAACAGTATGGTCATGCTTGGGTTGTTTGCACTAGTATACATCCATTGGTCTTCCATGAAGAAGCGAGCGCTCGATAAACAGATGCATATCGATATCAGTCAGCAATACTTACTCAGTTTTGGTTTCCTATTGACGTGCATCACAAACTGTCACAGTGATGTACAATAGTGCGTTGGATAGAGCGTATGTAATAGCATACAAGTGTCACGAAATGTCCAATACACATCGTAGTAACAATACATTGATGTACAACTACAGATCGTAATTGTCACCATTGTTTGTGCAATCAAGTGTGGACCAGACTTTGTTTCCATGAGCGTAGTTACCCACGTGTCATGAGCAAATAACAAGCTTCGATTTGTGGCAGCTTAGTTTCAGCAAACTTGTCCCAGTCTCTCATGTTGTCGAAGAGATACAAACTTTTTTTTTGTTAGGAAGTCACTGTTTGTGACACAAAACTGACTAGTGATTTTTAGCTTACGAGAAGAGAAAGATTTAACTAAGTTCAATAAAGTTGCTGTGAATTGCAAACTCTGTCCGAAATAATAATTTTAAATGGTGGAGAAATGAGAATAGATAATACCAAAATATGATTTATGATGAACACATATCATAAAGAGTACATAAAGAGAGTGGAAAAATGGCTTCATAAAGCTCTTAAATGGAAATTCTAATGAAACATTATTTAAATTCATGAAAATGCATTACCTCTGCCAGAACATATAAAATAATACGTGTGTAAATTACTCTCTATACGAAAAGGTTAATGTTTTAATGTTTACAAGACCTGAAGATGCAAATGACGACGACTTTTAGAGTCATCACGTTAATCCATTTGCCTAGTTTGGTCTATCCCATCTTAAAAAGCAAAGAAAATGGTTTCATTAGTCTAAAAGAGAGACATAGCGGGAAACTAAAGCAGATTGACGAATTATAAAAAGGCAACCAGTGAAGAGATAGAAGAGCGAAGCAAAATAGAGATATCATTGACAACGAAATAGTTCATCAATGATAATATATTTTAGCCCCTATACGACGTGACTAAATATTTGAATGGGAAGAAAAGTTAAAGATTTTCAAGATACTTTGTTTCATTTCGCATTTCTTTCGAAAACCATGTCGGTAATAATGCTTTGAAGTTAATATTAAATAAAACTAAGTAATACTGTTTCCCCATATAGGCATTTGGCTGGGCATATCTGCCGTGTACGTTCCAACCTTCAATGACAGTTTATGAACGGCTGCATTTTCGAGTCAAAAGAAAGAGTGATCAACATTTTTGTACTTTTTATAACTTGTGCTTTCAGCGGCATGTTATAATTTTCTTTATATCCTAATGTTTAGTTACACAAGTAGCATTTTAGCTAATTACTAACTACCACCTCCATCAAAACTCTAAGAATTAATATTCAGTATTGATAAAGTTCAGAACATCTAGACTCCTTGTCGAAATAAGTCGTGGGAACAATACACATTCTGAGGAAAGAAAGCGTTGTCATTGTGATTCAAATAAGATCGAGGAACGAATGCGATAATCTATTTCTTGTCCCAAATTTCACAGAAAAGAACATGTTTCGAAAAACCGTTCTATTAATGAAAACCATCTTTTGGAAAGTTACACGCCTTATTTGTCCCCATAATCACAAAATTCTTCATCCTGACAAATTTGTTACTGGGATAATGAAAAGAAAATATAAAGTTTATTTCTATCTGTGGCAGCGTAAATTGTTGATAATTCACAACAATATAATTTATTTTCTTTTTTTTTTATCTCACTCTTACACTTATGTACATTTCATTAGAGATATGTACCCAAATAATGTCAAATCATACGAATGTTTACCATTGCTATGAATGTAAATGATGACCTATGATATGATTTGTATTTCCCTATGGTAGTGACGTCGTCTTACAATATTATAGCAGTTGTGCTGTTCTCATATATCACTAATGTGTGGTCCGAGATTAATTTGTATTAATAAAACTTTGGTTCTGTTTTGTTCAGCTCTTTTTAAATACAGTACAATAGTTTTATACTTCCGTTTTTCAAAAGGCGATAACTGCCTGTGGCACATATCAAGGAAAACATTGATCTACATTTTGTCCGTAACTTAAATTAAGTCTTAATGTGTTGTCGTTAAAAAACAACACGTTTTTTATATTCTTTATTTAATGAGGATTACCATGTTATATTGAAATAGAACAAGAAGGGAACAATAAGAAATAAATAAAAACAAAAAATACATAGAAACGAAGGCACGAAACTAAAAAAAAATTTCTCGTAGAGATTTTGTGTTTTGAAGAACCAAGAAAGAATCAGCACAGAAAAATTGTATAACTTATATATATATATATATATATATATATATATATATATATATATATATATATATAGATATATATATATATATATATATATATATATAGATGCACGAAACTGACGACGAACAGTACGAAACTAGTAACTAACTAGCCTCCGCGCTTTCGACACTAACTGAGTCTTTTTCAAAGGCAAATACAAAACATAGTTACGACAAACAAATAAACACTATGTTTTGTATTTGCCTTTGAAAAAGACTCATTAAGAGTCGAAAGCGCTTAGGCTAGTTAGTTACTAGTTTCGTACTGTTCGTCGTCAGTTTATTGCATCTATTTTAATTAATCCCTGACAAACGTGATCCCTTGGTGGATCCAGTACGCTTGAGAGGGTTGTTATTCGCCATATGATTTGTATTCTTTATATATATATATATATATATATATATATATATATATATATATATATATATATATATATATATATATATATATATATATATATATATAACATAGTCGGTATAGTTTTCCTACAGTACGTGCAGTTTAATTGTCTTGATATTATAACATGTGAGCATGTAACTGTATGTGATTCTGATTGGTCCGAATGAGCCCATGAAATTATTATGCACGATCTTCTATATTTATTGGCTTTGATCGTGGGAAAAAGTTTTTAATCCCGACTTCTGGAATGTTTTGCTTTGAATGAATATTTTTGACGGCCATTTTTTAACTCGACTCGCGAAAGGAAATTCAGTTAAAATTATCATGGCTGTATGATTATGGATATGTTACCACCAGTGGGGTTTGTTATGTCATGTTTAACAATATCGTCATAAGAAAAATGGTGTAAAACTAAAAGATAAGAACAACAATAAGGAGCAAAACTAATGGCGAGCTAGTGACGTGTTTGGAGCCATATTTTAGTAACATATAATGATGGATTGTTGCAAATGGCCTACGTTCTGAGAAAGTACCAGGAGGAGATAACTTAATAAACATTAATAAACGTTTCTGCTCTGCGCATTGTAGTTTCAATGTATGTATATATGATTGTAGGTCTGCTACTAAACTATTCCTGGAAATGAAGATGCATATTATTAAACGCTTTATATCTGCCTTCAAGTTTAGTAACAGATGGTGCATGTCAATTTATTATATTTAAAATATGTTACTAATTGGTTAAACCAATTGCATTCAGCTCAAACAAAATGAGGTTTATGGATAAATGTCTACAAGCTGTAAGACGATTGAATTTAAAAGAGGAGGTTTACTAAAAAGAAATGAAGATATATAATCGAAATAATGGAAGGAACTTATAAAACGTTTACGCTATCAAAGTCCACTTTTTACGAACGACTAACAATTTACAAACAGTGACATTGAAAGTTTAAAATCCTCAATATTTTATGTGGCTAACTGAACCTACTCTCTCAAAATAAGATGATGCCATTCAAATAATTCATTTTTCGTTATTTGAATATTTTAATAATGCAGCAGAAATTATAGGATATTTCCTGTCAAAAGTCTCGTTTGTTGTACTCAACGTCTCGTCTATCGTATTTTAAGTCTCGTCTATTTTATTCAAACACAAATATATTATACTAGGACTAAACACTAGTAGTTTGTTCATATATACGATAATGTTGCAATCTAAGTCATGAGGTAAAGAAAAGAACTTAAAGTCATGCCTAAAAATGATACACGAAGACGATAAATAGTTTTGTTTTCAAACGCTTCGGTACAGAAGATGGTAATAATTATTTGAGTTATGCCTTAAAAAAGTTTCATTTTTCTATATTTATTTCAATTCGGACGTATTTGGAGTATTTGTATTCTTTCAAAAAAATGTTGATAAGTCTGGAAATGTTAAACAAATTGCTTTCATTATATGGCGTAATAAAATGCGTTCTTTAAAAAGACATGTCTTTAACAAATCACAGTTGATTTTATTACGATTGGTTCCTAAATCTAATGACCACATATAAATTCAGCATTTTTCACATGATTAGGGCGATGTTAAATAAAGTTAATATTGAGTTGATTGGATTGTAGTGAAGAAATATATAGAAACGAAATATACTGTATGAATTGTATGACACATAACAAAAAAAAACAAAAACAATATTGTTAACAATTGCGACGCCATTGGCATGCTCATCTTTTCTGAGTACAAAAAGTTATATTAAATGTTTGAAAAGAAAATCAATGAAAAAATATAAGAATATGGTATCCAGTTATTCAAAAATTACAAACCTGTATAAAATTAGGGACGTCTTAATACCAGTAAATATTCCATCCACCCTCCACAAACACTTGCTGTGTCTTGCACAGTTAATTGGAGACTGGTGGTGCAATGTACTTATCTTTGTACATATTCTATGTACTATACAACTTGCTATATCCAATTAAATTTCAAACCATAGAAACTACTGTCGTTCGTCCTTTCTTTTATGCATCTAATTGTGTAATGAGCTACGCAACCAACCCATGCATGGTAGTACATAAAATACTGCACTTAAAAGAGCGACTATCCATGATTGGCTGAAAATAATTGCTGGCAAAATGAACAAAATGTTTCAGATGAAACCTGAATATTGGTAATTTGTACGTATTTGTTAGCTTAAACGAAAAAACCATTTGTTTGCATCGCTGTCGCCACAGATACTACTGAATGTAAAATGGTAGTTGTAAGCTAAGATTTCCGGATGGAATTTGGAATTGTAGGTAATTGCAAGAAAATGTTTCAAAAGTGAAGGGCATAGAATATTTTATTTTCAACATTGCAAAAGTTTCCAAATGATTAGATTATTCATAAGATGAAAGTATAATCTGCATATCTTGTCATAAAGTATAATACTTTGGACAAGAATTACGTTATGGTTAAAAGGAAATGAATAAGTTACCTGTTTCCAGAGAAAGGAAACATGTCCTCTTATTGATACCTTGGCGGGAGAAATCCGCCATATTTTGTATGTCAGGTGGTATAAAACAGGATTTAGGAAACAACCTCAGTTAGTTATTACACCTCAGTTAGTTATTACACTTCAGTTAGTTATTACAGCTCAGTTACTTATTACACCTCAGTTAGTTATTACACTTCAGTTAGGTATTACACCGCAGTTAGTTATTACACCTCAGTTACTTATTACACCTCAGTTACTTATTACACCTCAGTTAGTTATTACACCTCAGTTACTTATTACACTGCAGTTACTTATTACACCTCAGTTAGTTATTATACTTCAGTAAGTTATAACACCGAAGTTAGTTATTACACTTCAGTTAGTTATTACACCTCAGTTAGTTATTACACCGCAGCAGAAACACTTACATTCTTTTACATGATTTATAACTAGAATACAATTTCTCTAAACCTAAAATTAGTGTTAAGGCCAAGAGCCTCGACTACAAAGGACATGAATATCTGTTAAGCGGATAATTATTTTGAATCTAATTCTTTGTTCCTGTCTGTATTTTGCCTTGATTTATTGTCTGAAGGGGTTGATGAAAATACTTTTGCAAGTTTCTCAGTACTGCATACATTATCCCTTAGAAAAGGGTGATAACAACTGTGTCGTATAACATATATTATGCATGATTCTGAACCAGTCTAAATGCATCTTATAATTATTTGGTTAATTATATCGGATTGTACATGAACCAGTCTAAATGCATCTTACAATTATTTGGTTAATTATATCGGATTGTATATGAACCAGTCAAATACATCTTATAATTATTTGGTTAATTATATCGGATTGTAGATGGTCACCTATTTTGTAGTTCACATGATCAAGTTATATGACAGGCATCTACAACAATTGTATGCGCTTCACACTTGTCTCCATAAATAAAAATAATGATGTGTATTCCTTACATGATCAATATTCTCAAGCATGAATATTTGAAAAAACAGATTCAGTATTTACTGGAGAATGACTAAGAAATCGAAGTAAAGGTAACTGGAGCTTATCTTGTATGTTTGTGAATGTGATGAAGGTCAAATTAAGTTAAAGAGAGTTTTACATTACTTTTGTTATGTTTGAAGAGACAGTGTAGGTAATAAAAAAATGTTTTTAAAAACTTATGTTGTGCATAATACTTATAATTATAAAATAAATAAGTATTCCATATATATTATTCTTAATATATTCAACATTAATTTACATTGCCGTTTTGTTTATAAAGCAATTAATAAACTTATTTTAATGATATTTGTTTATACTTTTAATAGTTAAGATATTCAATAAATTAGAATAATATTAAAACATTCTTAACTATTTATAAACAGGAGACATACTTAAAAAAGTCAGATTAATGAATGTCCTATAGTGTTTTGGAATTTAGACCTTTTGGATATACCTTATTAAGACGGTGAATCTAACAGGTTCCCTTGAGCAGACGTTCTATTTCAGAATCAACTTGAACAGTAGTTGGAAACCATTTTTTGTAAAGTATGGGAAAAATAACTGATCAATATACTTTTAATGTCTGATCTATGTTTGTTATCATGCGTTTAGATATGTTGACTAGTTTGTCCAATCTATTGGAAGGTACATTTTTTTGCATGTGATCAAATAGGTAAAATTTGATGTTGCACAATTAGTATCACAATGCATATCAAAAGTTTCTTTCGTATTATTACTATTAAAATAAGTATTTTCATTAATAAAAAAACAGCGCAAACATCTAGGTCTATTTCATTTAGTTGAAGATCCCTTTTTATATAATGTTTTTTTTTCTAATTTAGAAACAATCAGGAAATCTTTGAAATGTTTAGGTCTTTTATAAGCATGTGTAGGTTTGCTTTCGTGTAACGATGTAACAGTTGCTTTACATGATAATTTAATGAATCCCAATATGCACTGATAATCTTACATATATTAGGCAAAATTTTATATATATATATATATATATATATATATATATATATATATATATATATATATATATATATATATATATATATATATATATATATATATATATATATAGATAGATAGATAGATAGATAGATAGATAGATAGATAGATAGATAGATAGATAGATAGATAGATAGATAGATAGATAGATAGATAGATAGATTGGTTGGTTGGCTTCCGTTGGTCTCGAGAGACGATGGAAATGCGCACATGAAAGGTGTCTTAGTTTGTAGTTGAGCAGCGTTAGATAGATAGATAGATAGATAGATAGATAGATAGATAGATAGATAGATAGATAGATAGATAGATAGATAGATAGATAGATAGATAGATAGATAGATAGATAGATAGATAGATAGATAGATAGATAGATAGATTGGTTGGTTGGCTTCCGTTGGTCTCGAGAGACGATGGAAATGCGCACATGAAAGGTGTCTTAGTTTGTAGTTGAGCAGCGTCTTCTGTGACTATAAAGCCCCACACAGGAGTGGCAATCCTTACTACAGTTGTTACACTTGAAGTATGAGTCAGGTCTTGGTTGGAACTGCATCCTCTTCATCTGAGATCTTTTCTCATCGGCGAGCTGTCGTAACTTTTCCTCGCTGGCTTTCAGACCTGTGAACAGAGCATGTCGCCAGCTGGACTTGTCGAGGGCAAGGTGATGACCTCGATTCCAAGAGCTTTCAAGAGCAGGATATCAAAGATAGATAGATAGATTAATTATATATTTAAATTATTCTTTCCGAGTTACAAAGTACTTATTGACATTTAGGTCGAAGCCAATACTTTGGGAATATTGATAAATCATTCAAAGATATTCTGGATTGTTTCGTTGTTGTACTTCATTGCATTCAAAATTATTGGAATTCATTCAACACATTATAAATTTTTAACTGTTAATAGGACACTTAAGATTCTTTGGGATATAGTTAAAAAATATTGTAAGTATCTCTTAAATGATCAATTTGTAACCGAGAGAAAAAACTTTATTTGTTGACTTTTCTAGAACTGTTGGTTTCTCTTTTTTGTTATACAGTTTATGACATAGAGTCGTAACAGTATATACAATACTATGCAGTAAGGGGAGGGAAATACATTATCAATGTGACATATTATTTGCAATTGATGCATTAAATTACACCATGCTAATCTGTTGTTTGATTCCTTGCTGCCGTACATATACATGTAGGCCAAAGTTTAACGATAGCCAAGCACTTCTTCAGTGCTCCTAATTGCGTTTAAGACAAAGCACGCACTTAACAAAAAATTAAAATAAAAGTATTTACATTATGATAGAATAAATCTAATCAAACTCCCCTTGCTATTATAGCCGCCCTCTACAGCATTTTACCTTTCGTGCGCCGTACCCCATTTCTGGAATCTAAGAGATCTAAAACCAATAGGTGGAAATCGTTTATAGCCATCCTATTGTCTATTTTTTTATTTTGTAACAAAAGTATTATCTACATCTATAGGGTGCATTCCATTAATGTCCTGAATTATGTTACTCTTACGGGTTCTTGCGCTCCAAGAGTACAAAACCGAACAAACGAACTCAGTATAAGGAAAATAAAACAACCTTTTAATTATCGACACTTTTGTTTGTTAGACTCGCTGATGAGCACTTACTACCAACGGGAAAAGAATTGAATGAAATTATCCCTATACAAAGGCAATCGCTTAAAATAACCCCGTAACAATAAGCGATAAATGTAAGCCTATTTTCTTGCGTCCTTTGGAGGTAATTGAGATTATTAGACGTATTTCTTCCTCAATCAGACAATGCATTCATCATTTATGTACTCAACTGAGATTTTGTTGTAATCTGAGTTGCAAGATTTTCGTTCTAAAGCGCAAGCTCTCAATTACCTCTAGATATTTGATGTAGTCTGTGGAAAACAGGAACTCGAACAATAATCTGAATTAGAGGATTATCATTTTAATAGGACTGTAATCCATTCAGTCGGCGTAGACCTTATGTATAGAGATATTCAAGTCTACAGTACAGTAGCTTCAAGTCAATAATTTCCGAACAACATTATGCAAAACGTAAGACGAGATTTTTCTAGCAGAAACGATTTACGGCAATCAATAAACAAAAATTAAAATAAAACGGCTTGTTTATGAACTGATGTCAGTCTTGATCAGATATTAGAACTTTATATAAACATATACGACAAATTAACTTCCTAATTACAAGCACGTGTTAAAAAGTATATTAATAAATTAGCAGCAACTATTGATATCTTAATGACGGTTAGACCAATCAATAATATCGCGGAGCATTATCAAATATGTACTTGGTCACATACAAAGAATGATTAGATCTAAAATTTGGTTTCAAAGTTAATGTCCTTATTTGACGACAGATATGGTGTTATGCCTAGTTGATAAGAAGGGAATAATTTTGTTTGGGTTTTCCATGTTCCCCAGTAACATATGTCGAATCGAGGTAACTCTATATATTTAATAGAAAAGAAATGATCACGATTAAAGATTAAAGTTAATCTCCGTTTTCAATGTATGTGTTGTGATGTGATTATGATTTTTAACGTAGCTTTAACAATGTTTCAGTCATATCACTACGATGTCTGCAGCGATATCTAGCACTGGGGCATCATGCCGCAGACTTGTGGCATGATGTCCCACCCAGTCACATTATCCTGACACCAGGCCGACCAGTCCTAACACTAACCTCTTAATGCTGAGCGTCAAGCGAGGCAGTTGTAAGTACCATTTTTGTAAGTCTTTGGTATGACTCGACCGGGGATTGAACCCACGACCTCCCGCATCCGAGAGGGATGATCTAACCTATTTTCAATTTATTGTTTTTGTTTATTCATGTAATTATACAGTTTAATGTTCATGTGCTTTGATTAAGGGTATACGAGGAAGAAGAGACTTGAATGAACTGCTAATGCTCTTTAAATGCCCTGGTCTTAGCACTGTTAATACCTAATTCAGCCGTTACTATGGATACAACCTTTATGCTATTATCTTGATTATTATGCAAGCCATAAGTTGTATTAGGATTATAACTTCGTTTCAACATAATACAAGGCCTGAAGAAAGATAAATTTCTAAATATATTTTTAAAAATATTGATCTTGTACGCAAGCTGTGAATTTAAAAAAATTACAATAGTGAATGTTTAGACCAAATTAAATATTAAGCGTGATACAAAATTAAAGGCAGCTGCGTTGAGACAAGCAAAAACATGATCTGACAACAAAAAGGAACAATGGCTAATTTGTATTTGCCAGTATATTATGTTTTGGTACTGTTTGTCAATCCTTCCATCCAGATGTAAACATTGTCTAAAGCAGTGTTAGGTTTGCCAAACTTAAAGTGATTTGTATGAAACTTTCTCCAGGTAAACACTAAAACCAAGTATTATAGGATGTCCAGTACGTAAGTTACTTAGGAAATAAAATATATTTTAGTGACCTGTGTCCATGTCCAGAATCTAACTTTGGAACCACTGAAGATTTTTTTCAATGAGAATTTGTCCAAGCTAAATATATCAACGACTATTGTCCTCTATACAAGTGTCACAGTCACACCACTGCCACAATATACAGGTCAAATAGCAAGGGAAAGTAAAGACACCAGTCTCATACTTTTCTGTAATATAAATTTTAAACCACTCTAGAGACTTCATTAAAACTTCAGAC
Source organism: Potamilus streckersoni (assembly GCA_016746295.1). Lineage (NCBI taxonomy): Eukaryota > Metazoa > Mollusca > Bivalvia > Unionida > Unionidae > Potamilus > Potamilus streckersoni. Next base: position 81,388 of record JAEAOA010001494.1, on the reverse strand, counting down.
TGATATAAATCAATTCCTCACGATAAGATAGCTAGTTATAAGATCATGTTTACAGTGGGTAAGGTAATGGACCCCATATAATTATATAGCAATAAAATTATGTGCAGCATATACTTTCACACAGGGTATCCCCTTCCAGCTGCCATGGAATATCGGATAAGGGCCGCCAATTTAGTGCGTATGCACAGTGGGGGTTGAAGTTTGCGAATAGGTGCTCATGGAGTGAGGAGGAGTACGACCAAGTAGTAAGTGCACCATATTAACATAAACGATATTACAGCTGCTTGACCTGGGAACAACAAAATATTTTGTAGTGTGATATGACGCGATATTCCTAAACATATCGCGATACGTACCACGGTATACAGTAATTATATTAGGGATCAAGAACTTATTTGTCTGGCTCAGGAGCCTGAGATTTTATTTGAATTCCCAACTCCAATATAGTTGAAATTTATCTTGCTCTTATTTAAATAAATATAATACCATGATATATCCGTAATATTATTTGAAAAAGGAAGTATCTTCAGCGAAAAGAAAAAGTATCTCAACTCAAAAGAAAAATACAGACCCCCACCCCCAAATTAAATTATCAGTACCCTATAATATATTAATCTATCATGTGCATGATAATTGCTATATCATTTGTCTTCTAAAATCTTCAATGAAAGTGTGATGAAGAGTTTCTACTATAGCTGATGCCATGTAAAACATACATTGTTAAAAAATCGGAAGTATTGACACCTAAGATCATTTTAGTGGACTAGAGAAATTACGTATAAAAAATGAAACAGAAAACAACCGGTGTGCTGAAAGTCGGAGAATGATTATCGGATATACAAGGGAATATATGTACTTAACACATTAGCTTACATTAACAAATAACTGTAAAAATTAGACTGATCTGTATTTAATCAGATATTTGTTCACAAGCTGGGTTTGGCTAGAATATATTTCACAACATCCCTTTTAGTCCAACATTATACCATTGTTGGCACGTGCCGTTCATGTGATTCAAGGTTTATAAATATAATTATACATTTTATGGATGAAACTAGTCTGTGACAAACACATCTATTTTGCAAAACATTTAATAATCTTATGGAATTCTTTTGTCATGTAAAAGGGAAAAAAAATACTTCATATATAATTTAGTTTGTAAAAAGCATGCTCGGAGATTTTCTTACATTCCTTACTGACGGTAACTACCGAAGTGCAGGTACAGTGAAAAAGTATAGAAATAAGTAGCACCAGAATAAAATACAGTGGTAAACCAGAAAACCCTTAATACCATGGATGTCTAAGAGCTACTACGAGTAAAATCAATCCACCTTAACTAACAAATTCTCTCAGTGAAACATTATATTTGCCAATGTTAGCTAAAACTATAACTTAGGCTATTTCCTAATTTCATGCAATCTGCCTAAATGCCCTCAGAATAATTTTAAACAATAAACTTGGTTAACATTTTTGTTTCCAATATTAATGGGTAAACTATTACAATTAATGGCTTATTTTTATCAGATATATATATATATATATATATATATATATATATATATATATATATATATATATATATATATATATATATATATATATATATATATATATATAATGTACGCTGCTTCAGTGATATATTTTTCATTCAAAGGAAACGAGACTGGCCGAGAATAGAAGTGGGGGGCGATATGTTGACGACGGGACTTAACACTTAATTATAGGTGAAAAGGAATATAGCGACAAATGAATTTAATATTGAATGGCACCTATGGGAATTAAAGGTCATTTGGCGACGTCATTTGGATTAAAGTATTAAAACTATTTATAGAGTGAAATGCATTCAAAGTGACAAAGATTGATAGGGACAAACATAGACATACAGAACAAGCAAAATACATATCCAAGCAAAGACGAGGGAAACACACAGAAAAGAGGACAGAGATATTCCAATTAAAGATTCACAGGTGGAATAGAGACTCAAGGGAAAAAGTATATTGCATGGGTACAAAATATTTTACTCGAGTTTATACATGGGCGCTCTGGCCTGTGCTTTGGTCTAAACTCTATCCATTTAATACAAAAATATTTGGACATGAAACAAACCTTTTTACAAGTCATTTATATTTATTAAAAGAATGCCATTTCTTTCACGCTAAATTAATGTTCATTTTTGAGAAAGAGCTAAAAATAAACAAGAAACAAACAATCAAATAGGACAAAGTTCATGTGTCTCTCTTTATCCGTCACGCACGTTGTTTAAAATCTGGTCGGCTAGCACTTTTGTCCCAGTGTAGATGTTTCCAATCACATATATCATTTCTGTTGTTGTATCCATCGTGCTATGTACACTTACAGGTAAGCAGCTCAAGTGCAGTCATGTCTTATTCCCATGGTGGTACAACGTATGCCATATGAATGGTCACTTTTCCATCGGTGATGTCAAATTTTTCTCTCATTGTCTGCACGTCTTCAATAGCCCTCAAAATTTGGAAAACATTATGTCTGCAGTTGTACTAAACCCGAGACATACAGGTGAGTTCAGACTGTTGTGATACATAGATAGGATAAAACGACCTCGATCTTTAACTTGACACTGACGTATGAGTTCCTATAACAGTGAGTCAAATAAGACCGTGATGAAACCTGCTGTTTCCACGTGTAGAATGTTATACGCGAAGCCTTTAGATTTAACCGTGTAGGTGTAAGTAGTCGTGGTAACTTTTCTTGAAGTCTTTGTCTGAGTCATTGGATGTTAAAATACTCTTTTAGGTCTACTGAATCATATTCCTTCTTCGACACACTTTGCTCTGACGGTATGGTGATGAAAGAGGCCAATGATATTCGTTCCTTCTCTGTTTTCATCCAAGTGGAGTGATTCATCTTTATCGGGGTATATCCTAACAGCTCTTGGAAGTCGTCACTTTTTATACTGTGTGTCCATAACGTAGACTCTTGTAGTCTGGGAATCGGACTGGTTGGACATAATTTGGCGTGGTGTTAGTATATAAACAACTAAGATGCGGTACTGCATTAGGTATATAATCGTGCGTCACAGCATCGCACTAGAGTTTCTCGTTGCACTTCAGTCTATCGCTTGATATCTGCTGTCTCAAAGGTTTCATCTTTTTCGCTTGGCGTTTGTAGTTACAATGAACTATCGGACTTGAAAGTTGTCCCCTTTATATGCTGGACAATATCGACATGTCCGAACGGTAAAGTGAAGTGTTTGTAAAGCCGACTGACTATTTTGTATGTGGGTAAACGTACAATCGTGTGCGGTTTGTAGGTGGTCACTTTATAATCTTGATTCTCTCCAATTTGCAAGGCGTCTTTCAGCGTGCTAAAGTTCACCACTTGACTGGTGCAACGATTTAATGTCAGTCCTTTGACTTTGCCCTCTTTTTGCACTTCTCGTTGGTTCCGGTATTCGTGGTCGCAATATTTTGGACCGCCACTAGCAACACTTAGAATCTTGTCGTCGGGATGTTTGTCCGTACGCTCCTAAACGGTCTCTTTCGATTTTAGGGTCGCGCTTTACCAAGGTGATCGATGTAAATGCTACTGCCCGTATCAAAGTACAGGACGCGGTCTCCTAATTGGTGTGAGGCTTCGTAAAATTTTTAACGGGCATGGGTTATCACGTAGGCAGTGATGACATTTCCAAACTCAAGTTCTTCTTCGTAAATGACAAAGATCAAACCTTCACGAACGACGTCCATGTGTTTCATGTATTCAGTTTTGTTATGAATCATCTGGAAGTAACAGGAAGGTTATATTAAATACTCAGTCGTGGGCAAGCACGGTCGTTGTGCCATTCCACCAAAGCAATATTTAGTTTTTCTCCACGTGGTCTAAAGTGATACTTTCCTGGTCAAAGTATTTATGTTTGAATTAATTTTGGTTTTAGGTTGAGTTTGGCAACAGGAAGGATAGCCGCTGGCTTCTTGTTTGAGTTTCAAAACAGCATTCACGTATTTCTTGAATCTCGTTGTCCATTTGGTATTGTTCTCTCTTTGGAAAGTGGTAAATCTCGTACACTTCTCGTACACTTCTAACAGTTGGCATCCCAGGTCCAGAGCTTTAGGTAATTGCGACGCTTACATCGATGACGTCATAATCTACAGCAATGGCAACAATATTTGTTAACTTTTGAAAGCAAATCAGCTATGTATAAAGGGAAACCCCTTTATATGCACAAAGCATTCTCGCACATTGTATGCTATATTGCCTTTTTTACACCATTGGTACATAACGGTGAATATACACAGATTATAAAGAAAGCATGCAATATTGTAGTAAGGGAAACAAAAACCTTTCTATCCTTACGGTTTTAGAACTTCCATTTAATCGGAAAATATAACTATATGGTGCATACATACTTTTACACTTTATACATCCATCCGTACGTACGTATGTACATACATATATGCCTTAGACGAATTTTCATAATCATAAGCCACTAGGTGTGTAACATCGCATTTACATTTAAAAGCACAGAGCCTGTAGCCCTTCATCCAAAATCGTTTTTCATTTGTTGATCTGTCTGTCTGTTCATTTACTATGCGATATACATCAAATGCAGATAATTTTGTATATTTTATCACAGGATGTTTAGATTTGGTGGAGGACAAAGTTCAATAAGTTCAAAAAAAGATTAATTCATTGTTTCTAAATTGGTCGGTATCGATCACATGTATTAAAGTTTCAAGAAAACCACGCTGAAAAGATTGAATTTCACTTCATAAAGGCAGAACTGTCTTTGAGCTTTGATAACGTAATATCATGGGAGAGAAAAAGCGCTCTTCTGTAAATAGGAAACATCAGTCAGACTTGGTTAATGGGGAACAACATACATGTATAGATCATTAATTTGCACTAAGTACTGTCTTTGTTTACAGACCGTAGCCGTTATATCAGTATCCAGTTTAAAACGCAAAACTTACAATAGAGTTCTAAAGTTATATAATGCTTATTTTAGACACAGCACACATATCAGATACATTCCCTTAAAAGAAACACGAGAAATTACAAACCGTGTCTACCCATGCCTCGTAATCAACAAACATTTATATACTGTTTTTATATAAATTTAATAAGCATTACGTAATAAACGAACAATATATTTGATTATCATAAAAAGAAATATCGACGTTGGAGTACAGTTCATTTGCTTTTATTTTTCTTTATAGTTTGTTTCCTTTTCTGTGTTAATTGTTTTCTGTGTTAATTGTTACTGCTAAAAGACTAGAAGAGCGTTTGTGATGGACTTTACTTCATGTTCTTTCTCAGTCTGTCCGTTAACAGAAGCTTGTTTTAGCACTGTTTGCCTTAATCTATTTTAAGTATAGCCATCAAAATGTTGCACATGCTCCTGCACACGCATACACATTCATTCAATGACTGAGTTTGTCCTAAATAGGACACTCAACATGACTCCCAGAGCGGCAATCGTGTAAATCTTTAATTCATGGTCATCTAGACATTCGGTTTTCCATATAACACTTCGTATGATGTCTGGTTGGGCCAAAATAAAAATGGTATTTATCCTATGTCTAATATGTACACATACCCTATGTCTAATATGTACACATACTCTATGTCTAATATGTACACATACCCTATGTCTAATATGTACACATACCCTATGTCTAATATGTACACATACCCTATGTCTAATATGTACACATACCCTATGTCTAATATGTACACATACCCTATGTCTAATATGTACACATACCCTATGTCTAATATGTACACATACCCTATGTCTAATATGTACACATACCCTATGTCTAATATGTACACATACCCTATGTCTAATATGTACACATACCCTATGTCTAATATGTACACATACTCTATGTCTAATATGTACACATACTCTATGTCTAATATGTACACATACTCTATGTCTAATATGTACACATACCCTATGTCTAATATGTACACATACCCTATGTCTAATATGTACACATACCCTATGTCTAATATGTACACATACCCTATGTCTAATATGTACACATACCCTATGTCTAATATGTACACATACCCTATGTCTAATATGTACACATACCCTATGTCTAATATGTACACATACCCTATGTCTAATATGTACACATACCCTATGTCTAATATGTACACATACCCTATGTCTAATATGTACACATACTCTATGTCTAATATGTACACATACCCTATGTCTAATATGTACACATACCCTATGTCCACATTGCAACGTTTGTTATCGCTACTTTACTTGAATGAATACCAATAGTGGCATGGTGTTTTCACCATAAGACTTATTTTTAGGTATGACTGTTTCTCTAGCAGTAAAAATCGGTGTCATTCTGATGCTATTATGGACAAAACAACTGCCGTCATGAAAATGTTATCATTGCTTCTTTTGAATGGACGGGCGTTTCAACGTGATCTTTTATTATGTCCTGTTGTTCCTAATTGTGGGTTTCAGACATTCAATATTCACAGAACACATTGGCCATCTTGAAAATCTTGTTATCACTACTTTTCCTGAATGAATGGTTATATCAGCATCAGATCTTTGCTGAAAGACTTCCTACTAACAAGCAGATCACAAATGAAATCCGACTTCCTGTATGACTGCGACAATAGTCATCTTGAACTCCTTGTTAACATGATTAGTTATGGTGACCTTTTGATCATAAATGAAAATGGTGCTGAGTTGGCATGCAATATGTCGAACGCAGTAGCAATTTGGAAATCTTGTAATCGCAAGAGAATATCAAAGACGATTACAACACTCCTCAATGAAAGGAGAAAATGGTATTATCTTGAATTTATAAAGATTCTTCTCGAAACCAGTAAAGCGTCAGTCCCTTCTTGGGACTATTGATTAATTAAGAAGTGAAGTTCTCTATAAATTCTGCACCTAACTTTAATCGATAAGATTTATTTTGTTTTATATCATGAAAGCATTACATGGTTTAATGAACTTTCAACGCGTTCTTCCAGGCAAACGATCGCTTATGCTCTGATAGCCTAATTACTGTGTTTGTCTTCTTTTATTTTTGATGTGCGGAACGAAACAAACATCTCAAATGTACAGATGATTCATTGAGCCTGATTGGATGAGATAGTAGTCAACGTAAGCCAAGGCTGCATTAGCCTTTCGGGTTGTTTGTTTAGCGAGTGATGAAGCGCAGCAGAAAGCCTGGTTAGAGTTTTCTTCATTTTTAATTAAAGCGTTTTTCCGTTGTTACTTTTGCTTGACACCCAATGAATAATAGTTGCCCGAAGCAAACATATTTCAACGGCATGCAGTTACGCAGTGAATAGATTTGAATTTATATATTTTCACTGCATAAGCAAATACTGTGATTGCAAATATTAACGACTAAATACATATGTCATGTAACCACTAGACTTTCATATTTAATCAGCATGTTTACTGATACGTGTTGATTTTTTTCTTTCCTAGCAGCACTATATTGTGCCCAAAACAAACGGCGAAATTCAAATTTGTTCCAAATCTCAATTACTTAAATATTTATTTGAGGTCTTTTAAGAAAGATGGCTAATATTATGATAAGCAAACAGGCCAACTTACGGTCACGCCACACGCAATATTGGGTTTTGACAATGGCCAATGGAACTTGGATAGGTGGAAACAATTACGGATTATATCCCATTTCAACACTCATTAGCGCCAAAGCTTCCCGTTTATTTAGTCTCGGGATCTTTTGCAATGCTCTGAGGTGATAACAAATACACGTTTCTCAATACAAATAATTGCTGTCTAGCAGCTACAGCACCTGTATGTTAATTTATGTCCATTATTTGATATATTGGTCATTGTATCACTAGTGGATTTCAGAAACGGCAGTCAACTGATTTAATTAAAATAAGGCATGAAATTTAGGAAAACAAACGCTTTGTGTTAAATCCAGACAATCCGTCTGAAGCTTAAGTGTCTATGGGAGAAATGATGCCCGTCTCCAGCAAAATGTATTTAGGGAACCCCATACCAATAAATTCTTTGATGTCTATTTTGGACCGAACTTGGCCTGGTCCGATCCATAGCATTTGCTGATGTTGCATAGTTGGCCGCTACGCCACTGGATGTAACTTGATAGTACGCGACTGGATGACAAGGACGAACATTGGGAATGATATGTACCCACATAATAAAGATAAACTTTAATTAATTGCGCAAATATGCATAATAATCTACACCAATGGTCAATTTGAAAGCAAAATATCTCGAAAGCATTTGAGTAAGACATGATTGGTCATTTGTGTTGCAAACACAAATGAGATCAGAGCAGACCCAAATCTGCTATCGCATTATAAGCCAGTACATGCAACTCTATGATATTGGCCTTATATAGGAAGTGGAAGAAAATGTGGACAGTGATAGGTTGAAAGAAAAAGGTGACTAAAATCTTTTATCGCACAATAAGCCTTCTTATCAATGTCTACACTGTCTGCCTGCAATGTGATCGTAATAAGTAGAAAGGAGAGATGTAAATGTTACAAGAAGAAAGGAGAGCACCAGCCAAGGTCTGATTTGGCATGGCAGGTATGTACATCATAGTCTAAGTAAAGCAGAGTACACTGCATGAAAATTAGAATGAAGAGCATAGACCCAGATCTGTTTGCGCATCTGGATTTACAGTTTACAGTTGAGTTCGCGTTATACTCTTATGCCTTATATTGTATAAAACAAAACCTATACAGTGCTGGAGTAGAATAAGTGAATGCTACTATAATTCTAAGAGAAAGAACACGAAGACTAGGAAATAGAAATAAAGAATATTATTAATTCTTTGATTCAGTTTTCACCAATGGATTCCTATGAATTTGATCATATAAATTTCAACCAATAACAAGAAAGCTCAAAACAAATTAGCGTATCCTAAGCCATGAAGCCGTTGTGAAAGCTTTGGCTGAATGAGCATGAGGGTTTGACAACAATAATGGTATCCATGCTTGCCATATTTTTTGAAAATATTAAAATATGAAAATATTAAAGTAAATTTAAACTGACGTGCTGATGTGCAAGAAAAAAGTTGTTGCGCTAAGAAAACTCTTCATCTCGCCTGTAAACTCCTGTAACGAAGAACGCACAATCCATGTCATTTTTTCAAATGTTGAAATCTACGAAAGAATACCTATGCCTCTTGACATAACAATGAATTCCTTTCAGTTGGAGAGACCTGATTAATTTATTTCACTTAATGATAGTCTACAGCAAATGAAACCCTTTATAACGTCATATATCTTATGTTGACATTTTGAAAAGGATAACGACACACGTTTAATGGATCAAACCAAATATAAGTGGGTCTAATTTATAACACAGGTTACGTTTACAAAATCCTATAAACAGCGTCATAGAAAGGAAGGAAACACTATGGATATGTACGTCTTAACTGTAATGAACGTTTGACAAGTGACACGAAGGCAACTGATGCATTGCTGTAAAATGTATGACCCTGACCCTAGTTGGTCTAAAGATTGGGCTAGAATATCGCAGAATCACATGCATTAGCTTCATAATATTAAATTCCAAGCATAAATATAATTCATAGTGGGTTTTTCAAAATAAATGCAAATGCTATACTTTAATCTCAACCTTAATAGATTTGTCTATGTGACTGAGACCGTATAGTATTATAGCGGCAAGCGTGCATATCACATAATCAATTGACTTAGCTTCATTCTAATTCATCCCAAGTGTAAAGAAAACGCGTCGAGTGACTTGAGGAAAATATGCAAATAAAATACAATTTATAAAAGATGAACGTAAAGCTTACATAAATATTTACATTACCGTTAAGTATACAAAAGTTTGATTATTTATTTGCTAGTTTTATTCCATTACATGATATTGTAATGTAACTTTGTTTACTGGATTTGTCCAGAATTGAGTTTAGCTCTATTTGACCTGATTGTTTTCTTTTTATTTCACTGATAAACACCTAATAACAGAAACTCTGTGTCTAGTTTCTGACCTTGTTTCAGAATCGGTAACAGTTTTGGTCAATAACTGTTCTTTAAATAAATTTTTTGATAATTTCTCAGAGTAAGAACTATTAATTTAAATCAAGGCCATAACTGGAGTATGTGATATGAAACATGTATTTATTGTTACAAACTTCTACTTTTTCTAGAAGACCGAAATTCATCAGGAAGTATGTTTTGCGTCGTAAATTAGTGTAAAAATGTTGTCTTGATAAAGATAAGGCAGTCAGGCTCCAAAGATTGACACGTTAAGATATGTTATGACCAGCTGGGTTGAAATTATATTTTATTGCATTTCAATTGATTCCTTTTCCAGGAAATATATAATTGCTCCTTCAAAATTTACTGGAAATTAAACGGAATTCAGAACTGGAATAATATTTTCGGTGATTCAACTAGAAACTGTTGTCACATTAGTAATTCGCAGACTACAACAGACATCATAGTCTTCCAATTTAAATATCATCTGGATTCAAACGTAGTTGTATTCGGGACTTTTTAATACTAGGACTTATAATTGTTAATTCCGGAGTATTTTTGGATTCAGTTCGTAAAAGCGTGAGTTCTTTTTTCTCATGTTTTACTTATCATTCTTGGAAAATAAATTATTTGTTTAATTTTACAAAGCTTGTTGTCTTAACTCTCTTCTGAGGCTATACTCGTAACAATTTACTTTGATATTGACCCAATCTGATGGTGGCAAATGTGCGTGCACATTCTCCATTGCAACATGTCGAACATGAATATAATCCACGAAGTAGTTCAGGAAATATTAGCAGATGAAAATACACGGCTTCATAACTAATTCATCACAGCGTCATAAGTGTAATCAAGCATATCATAAAATTCATTGTCTTAGTTTGTTATGACTGATATAAAGTTAAATATAGACGCAGATGAAATAACTTTCATAAAATTTTTGATGCACATATTCTATAGTTGTGATTAGGGAACCAAGATAAAACGAAAGAGAGAATGTGTCGCCTAACGAATTGATTTAGGTTGATAATGATTCGTGAAAAATATGATGAAAATCTACCTAGAATCTTAGAAAATATATGCGTCGCAAAAATGAAACTAAGGGAAAAAGTGATTGATATGTCTCACTTCCCACTAATCTGTGCTCGAGCTTGACAAATAGCAAACTACGAGATTATGATGTTGCCTGTCAACAGCATATATTCGTAAAACATTCTCCACCACTAACCATTATGACCACCACTCCTAGTTTATAAGGAGCTGATGTAAGACACACATGCGCATGTGTGTATTTTGTCAGTTCACATCTCGTGAGAATATACTCAGATGTATGTCTATAGAAGAACGACAGGGCCTGCATGCTTGTGTCTGCAATCAAAGCATTGTTTGCCATATCTAACCAAAACCTTAAGAAACGTTTGGTAATGTTGCCGCTAGCACCAGAAAAGTTATCTCTAAGTAGTTCAGCAATTAAAAATCTTTTGATAGATAGTTTCCTATTAATTAATGATAGAGTTTAATCTTTTTGGGAGTTTTGGCTTGTTCCGACAGATCGCTGCTTAAGGCAAGTTTAACGTAATCAAAGTTTTTTTTGTTGTAAATATAATGGGTCCAAAGAACCCGAATAAATTGTTGCATATAATTCTTATTATTGATTGGATACTGCCATGAAACATTGTTCTTTAACCATTTTTTATTATTACTATAACCATAACAATGTGATAAGTGTTTTTCCAATTGGCATCTGAAAAGACATTAGCAAAATAATGGCAACTATGACGACAATGCGCATTAGCGGTTATGTATGTCGGAATATGGCCCATTTAGCCTATATGAAAACTCTCCATTAAAACATGCGTAGTCCACCACGCTGTCCAATAACACCACACAAGTATATGCAGATAAACGTCTGAGAGCCTATTTTAAAAAAGACAGTTCCCTTTAATTTGCTGTTACTACACGCTATTGATCTAGCACCCTAATCCCAGGACCGGCAATCGTTATAAAAAATAACCTTTAGGAATAAATAAACTCGCCTCTCTTATGAAAAGTTTCTTAAGCTGCTAGTTAATGCATTCAGTAAGCATCACTTCAGTCAAAAAACAACAAATGGAATATTATTTATTATGCCATATTCTAATACTGTATCTGTGCTGAATGCCCATGGTGAAATTGACAGAGTTTGGCGGAAATGTTAATAATCTCATAAAGTTCATGCATACGGCATCTGGACTGAAATATGTCACGTCACATAAAAAGTTAAATTGGAGATGATGATTTGGAATGACAGTTACTCTTTCGCTTATAATTTGAAGGAAAAAACCAAAGTCAACTTGTAAATGTTATTAGTTAATATATTGTGCAGCAATGCTTTAAGTAGCATCTGGGACTTTGCGTCATATTCATGGATAGTAGGAACATCTTTTGAGTCAGAAATGAATGAAATGTTGAAAATCATTTGTTAATCTTGCTATTTAGTCACAAAAAAACTGTTGGTCTTGTAGTGCTTAACGCCATTTTTCAGCACAAGACAGGCTATACGTGGCGGCCAGTATCAATGGAAGAACCCAGAAAGAACCACCGAAAAGTTCTTGGCATGCTTTCTCATATACCCAAATTAACCGAACCCGAGACTCAAACCCACACAGGCAGTTGTGAGATGGTATTGATCCGTAGCGACGGTGAGCGCTTTAGACCACTCGGCCACTCATGCCGTCGCTCGAAAGAAGTGCGAGACGGAGGCAAGCAATAAACCAGCAAACCTCGCGTCTGCAAATATCAACGGAGAAGGTGCCACTCTCTTGAACGACACAGGGTGTAGAGTTCAAGCCCTTGTCGACAAGAAATTAGTGAAGTCTGAGGACTACACAGGAGAGGTAAATGAGGCTCAGTACGCGAACAGCGAGTGTGACTCGTTGCCAGTGGCTGTCATTGACCGCGATTCACCGCACATGAAGGGGAAAACTGAAACTGCGTGCTTTGATGGGTTATCGCATGACGTCATATTCGGATGTCGTTAAGTGTTTCAGCAACAGAACCCCTAAACCTACACACCGATGAGTGCGATGGAAACCAGGTCCCAGAGTCGACAAACGAAACCGAAGTCGGTGAATGTTACGTCAACACCGGTCAGTAACACACATACGGCAAAGTTAAGGAATCTTCAGCAGGAAGACGCAACTCTGGTGCAGTAGCACAAACACGCTGAGGAGAGAACAGAAAAAGAAACTCCAAATGGCACGGTGAAGTTCGTGTACAATAATGGGATCTTGTATCGCCACGCCGCGGAATTTTCAAGCGAGTTGAAGTGTTAAAAACTCGCGCAAGACAGTCTCGTGGCAATACACATGGAAAATGCTAAAGAATTGTACTGGCTGGAAGTCCAGGGAGATATAAAATGGTTCTGTCTCTCCTGTGACAAGTGTCAGAGTATGGCATCGACCCGTCCCCTAAGGAGTACATCCATTATCGACGAGCCATTTCGACATGTCGCAATGGACCTGATTGGACAGATAAAACCCGGGTCGTTGCAAGGAAATCTATAAATTTTAGCGGTTGTAGATTACGCTACATGCTATCCTGTGGCTGTCCCGTTGCGTAGTATTGAATTGGAAACGGTCGCAGAGGCGCTGCTTTTGAATTTGGTCAAGAGTCGGAGTGCCAGACGAGATCCTGATGGACCAAGGGACACAATTCATGAGTCACGTGATGGGTAAGGTGAATAGACTGAAAAACACGCTTAATAACCTGTGTGAAGGCCGTCACAAAGATTGGGATCGGTAAAGTCATGCCATGCTTTTCGAGTATTAGGAAGTAGAACAAGCGAGTTAATTGTTTTCTTCCTTTGAACACTTGTATGGAAGAACCGTACATGTTCCCATCGCCGTACTGAGACAGCTGTGGACGGAAGAATACGTTGTCGAAGAGGTACGTATTACCTACCAGTATGTCGCTTATTTGCGAATCAAAATGAAAGAAGTTTGCATCCTAGTAACGAGAACCTCAAGCAAGCGAAGTCGCGTAAGGCGAAGTACTACAACAAGCACACGAAACGAAGTAGGGGACAAGGTGATGGTTCTGTTGCCTCAAATACACAACAAGTTGCAAGTTTCTTGGAGGGGACCGTACGTCGTAACCGAGAAGGTTCGGGGTCAAACCTGTCGGATACGGCTACCAACTAAGGAAAAGTTATACCATGCTAATCTCCTTAGAAAATACAGAGAGAGAGAGAGAGAGAGAGAGAGAGAGAGAGAGAGAGAGAGAGAGAGAGAGAGAGAGAGAGAGAGAGAGAGAGAGAGAGAGAGAGAGAGAGAGAGAGAGAGAGAGAGAGAGAGAGAGAGAGAGAGAGAGAGAGATATTTTGTCTTCTCTACGATCGTCACCGGAAGGTGCGAACATTGTCCAAAGCTGTCCATTAACGAGGGCTGAGACAGCATTGGACGTGGAGTGTGACCCCATCTTGACTGCGAAACATCTGGAAGAGGTAGAGACGTTGCTGCCAGTGTATTCCGATGTGCTTACGGAAATATCCGGAAGAACGTCACTTGTTGAGTTCGGATTGAAGCTGGTGAACGACCGGCCAGTCAAGCAAAACAAATTGTAAGAGAAGAGATTGATCAGATGGTTACTCTTGGAGTAATCGAACCCGCCGATTATCCTTAGAGCTTTCATGTAGTCTTAGTGCAGTAGAATGTATGCGAATTTCGGTGTGATGGATGCGTGACTGATGCAATTTAATAGCCTTATCTGGTGACAGGCTATGTGTAGTGTTAGATTTTAGCGCTGAGAAAAATATTGTACCATTCTTGTGTTTTCACATGAAGCTTTTCGGGGGACAGAATTTCTGGTTCGAGTTCGTTGTCCCGAGTCTATAAGAGAGAGACGGAGGTGAGACAGACGGTGCAGTCGTAGTCGGCAAAACGAAGTCGACGTATAGAAGAGAGATAAAAAGGAAGGAGGAGGAAAGTGTTTGGAGGAGGAAATAGAGGAGGAGTAGGAGAAGAAACTTGGAGGAAGTCAGGGAGGACGATGAGGAAAATACAAGAACAGGTGGAAGTCTCTCACACTACGAATCAAATGATGCGATAGGCTAGGAAAGGGTCGAGCAGAAGAAGCTTATTTGCGAAATTCAAATGATCGACTATTTATTTGTTATTAAATTGAAATTATTGAACTTCCCCCTTTTCTATCTTTAATCAATTAACCATCGGCATTGCTGACTGGAGGCTTAGAGCAGTGCTTCAAACTCTCACTAACTCAACTTCCAAACTAAAATCGAGCCTGAGTGGGTCTTTTGCAATAATGTAAAAAAAAATATTGGAAGCACCCCAGCCACGTAGTCCGTCTGATATTTCGTCGCATGCTTATGAAGACCCAACTTCTAAAACTACACTTGAATACATGCTCAAATTTTATTAATTTCACACGATCTACCAATTGAACTCGAGTCACCTTATTTAGCCAGTAATAAAACTAATCTTGCTGTGACAAATAAAAACGCTTCAGCTTCTTTTTTATGTAATACTGCCGATTGTACCGTTGCACCGGACGCTGATGACTGGGGCTATGTCTAACCCACTCCTCATGTACATATTCAGCTTCTCCTCTCTCTCCTCACAATAAATCATCTCATGCACATAACTCGAATCCTTATTCGCGTAAGCTATTAACTCCTTGGCACGCTTCAGTGACTCGTGAGATTCCACCTCATTCATTCGAGCACTGGACTTTTGCTATCCTCACTCAATCAAAATTGATTTACACTGCAGGGATGACACGAAAGAGGCATCTTCGCTACATTACAAAGCACATCTCTAATACAACCTGAGCTAAAATTTAAGTTTAAGAAAAAACAACAAAACATTGATTCTAAATTAATAGGCAATTTAGCAAAAAGCAAAATGATATAAACATAAAATGTAGATTACAAAGAACAAAACAATAACAGAAAGTTAATAGTTTACAAAGTTAACTTATTAATAACTTACGGTTATGAAGATTAAAGACATAAACAAATTATGTCAAATTGTGCGAGGACTAAAATATAAAAATTAAAACATTCCATTATTTTATTGAAATTAAAGAAGATGAATATTTTAAGGCAAATATTTACAAATTGTCAATGAAATATAGGAAAATAATTAGATGTTTTAATGAAATTTGAAAGCATATAAATTGTTTGAAAAACTAAACATAAAAAAGTTACAAACCTATTTTTAGGATTCATAATATTAAGCAAGATTTGTGTTTCTATATAGCTCTGCAGCCATTAGTAGACTGAAGTGTAATACACCCTATATATCAGAATGTTTATTTTTCGCTAAATAACTCAGAAATGTGCATTAAAAATCATATTTTAACTTGCAGAGAAGAAAATGAAGATAATGTGTGCATTTATCAATGTTTAACGGAAAACGCTCTGAAAATATTTTATACTTCCGGTGATAATAAGATTTACGGAAATGATGTACTGTCGGGAATTCCTTCAAGTTTAGCGTATAAGGTAATGATGGTCGAATCTAATAATGATTAAAGTGAATTTACGTCAAATTTTTCATGCTCATTTTCGTCGTGTGAGGTAGGTGAACTCCTAGAAAATGGCGAATTTTATGAATCTTAAAAAGATTCTGCTCGCTGAGGTTAGACAGTACTAATTTTGGCCCAAACGAGACGAGAACGGGAACTAAGGGCAATAATGAAGCTGAGCATATCTTGGGCTATTCATTCTGGTAATTACTATTATAATCATGTAAATTATTATTATTATTATTATTATTATTATTATTATTATTATTATTAGTATTATTATTATTATTATTATTATTATTATTATTATTATTATTATTATTATTATTATTATTATTATTATTATTATTATTAATATTATTATTTCGTTATTGTTTTTTTTTAATATCATAATGAAAAGAGTAGGACACGAATTTGGGCGAAACTTGGATGTTTTCAGAGCAGATTTTCATGTGGGCGTGGTTCATCAGTATTTAGTGGTGTTAGAAGTTAAACACTTAAGACTCAGTTTATGACAGGTGTAGAAAAAAATAACTTTATTACCTTTATAACAAGTTTATTCTTTTTAACCGTGATGAAATGCATACCCCGAATGTACTTTCTCTGTATTTTATTTATACCCTCCACAGATAGTAACATTAAAGAAGTTTATTAAAAAGACAAGATAATCATAGACCTGGTGTATCAAGATGTCTAGCAAGCATATACTTTCTCTTTGGGTCAAGGTGTATACTACTAGTGGCAGAAGAAGTACACATATTTATGGGGAAACAAATACATAGCTGATTAAATGTTCATTATTGTGTTACACAAAGTAAATCAAAAGTCTAACCATGCATCACATATATTTCATACTTTAGCATGCAAGAATTTCTCATACATTTTATCCACATGTTTGCTAACACAAAAATGAATGAAGGAATGTATTTACCATGTCTATTGGTGTACCTGTGGAAACTGTAGCAGAAAAGAAATAGTTCAGAAGTTTAGATGCTGAATAAGACTGAGAAGGACAAGGTGGATGGTATCATTGATAATCCAAGAATTCATGCAGTTTGCTAGGATGAATATGTAATGGAGCAGCATACCGTACCTACATTCAGCAATATGGAAACTGCAAGGAAATCCTGTCCGAGTACATGAACACTTGTAGGCAAAATATTCTTACATTTAGTTTCCTATCACTGGTTGTAGGCATCTACTCTGAAAACATGAAATAAGTAACAGAAAACTGGGATACATGAAATAACATAACTTTATTTCAAGTTTAAAAAATTTGCTGTATATTTCATTTTCAGCCATAATAGATACATGGCTGCATAAAGGTGGCAATAACTGTCTATCAACTGATTCGGTTTCTTGACCACCTCCTCCAGTACTACTATTAATTCTTCAACATAGTCTGTAATTTAAGAAACTGAAAAATGTCATCCACTGCATATATTTATACTGACAATTTACCAAAGAGAATTATTGGAAACAAAACTTAAATAGTATTCATTTTAATATACATATGAATGAATGAATGAATGAATGAATGAATGAATGAATGAATGAATGAATGAATGAATGAATGAATGAATGAATAATAATAATAATAATAATAATAATAATAATAATAATAATAATAATAATAATAATAATAATAATAATAATAATAAAAAGTTTTGTTGCAATATGTACTACAAAAAAGACCGTGTTAGCCTTGTTTTGATAAAAATCTTTCTAGTTCGAGTTGCTTTGCTTTAGTTAGTTTCTCCTTTCTCTGTGTGTGTGCGTGTGTGTGTGTGTGTGTGTGTGTGCGTGTGCGGTCTTTCTTTGTATGTTTTTTTTTAGGAGATTAGCATGGTACAGGGTGCCACTTCCGCTTTGTCTTACGGAAATTGCCGAGCGTGAAATCAGCTAGGAGGATCCTTCCTTGTGCGATAAAATATCGATGTTTTGTGGTTATTATTTTTATTAATGACGAGGTATTTGACGAGATACATTTGAAAATAACATCTAGGAGATTAAATATATCACAAAAAAGAAAGTTGTGTGGGCACACTAGTTAGACCTTTAAAACTTTCGTTTGTGGTTAGCTAAGGTTTGGTTTCTTAATACCACATGCCGCAGTTAAGCGCAAATGGTCGTATATGTAAAATTATTTTAATACTAACTTTTGAATGAAATTGGTATTAAACATTATTAGGTTCTTTAAAACTATCGAGGCATCACATTATGATCAATTATTCTTGATCGAAATAAGAATTCCTACCGTTTTTCCCAATTGTAGGAATTAATCCGAAGTTGATCGGAGACATTCGTGGGTGAACCGATTTCATTTGAA
Source organism: Potamilus streckersoni (assembly GCA_016746295.1). NCBI lineage: Eukaryota > Metazoa > Mollusca > Bivalvia > Unionida > Unionidae > Potamilus > Potamilus streckersoni. The sequence continues at coordinate 62,551 of JAEAOA010001494.1, read as the reverse complement.
AGGTGGAACACAATATTTGATGACATAATATTTTGACACCACGCTATGTCGGATTGTCATCAGCCAGAGTTCGCTATTCAAAGCATTCAAGCGCCTCAGCTGATCCCAGATCTTCACCTGAGTCTCAATTTTCTCTAACGGACGCTTTTCTTCTCAGATCCGCTTAAAAGAAAGGGGTCCTGGCTGTCTTCATTCCTTCTTGAATCAATGTGTGCGCAATGTAGTTATGTTGGTATTATTAGATTTGACTTGACGGAATTTGTCGAATGTATCACGTCATTACTTTTGGACCATTCCTGAAAAAGAAAAGAATTACAACGAACTTCCTTGACTGAATTAACAGTTGGCACCTCTTAATTTTAAAGTAAATATTTTAAAGCCGTTTAAACCAAACATATTGATTATATCAAAGAAGTATCTATTTCAAATAGTTTATTTTAACAAATAATTTTCTTCCTTGTAAATTTAAGTTAGTTCGGAATGATTTGTGAAATTTACGAAAAATGGCCGCATTTGTGCTTTAACAAATGCTACACTATTTTAATGCAATTTTAAAATATGAAGAACTAATGATCATTTATCACTCACTTAGACAATACAACAGTCACACATACAAACAAAACCGATCCGGTGGCCTAGTGGTTAGAGGGTATGTATCGGATGCGGAAGGTCGTGTGTTCTATCACCGGCCGAGTCATACCAAAGACTTAGAAAAATGGTACTAACAGCTGCCTCGTTTGACGCTCAGCATTAACAGGTTTATGTTAGGACTGGTCAGCCTGGTGTCAGGATAATGTGACTGGGTGGGACATCATGTTACATGTCTGCTGCATGATACCCCAGGGACAGGCATCACTATAAACTTCCACAATGCAGACATCATAGCGATATGACTGAAAAAATTGTTAAAGCTACGTTAAAAGCACAAACCACAAACAAACACAACCGAAAATGTCTGTCGAAACAAAATATATTCAACACAATATACTAATCGAGATGAAATTCGCAAAATACAATCAGTCTGAGAAAAGATTGTTGTCGTGTACTGGTATTCTTCATAGTCAAAGTCCCTGTGATAACTTTGTTTTACATGTTTAAATATGAGCTTTCTATTTTGCATTGGAGACAAGATAGCTCTTACCTTATCTTCGAATATAACGTGTGCATATTTTGAAATAAAAAAACAACTTTCGCAGGTATATGAAACAATATAGCCGTTCTCGATCATACTTATTAAGGTTTCAAGGAAAAATAAAACAAACCACGCTTAAATGCGGAATTTCACATAATATAAGCATTGTCGTTATCCAAAGTTCCGATGTCTTAAACCTATTTACACCATGGCGCATCGAGCAGTTTTGGGACTGTGAATTTGATTGGATGCAGCGGCAAGCCATTGCATCCAATCAAAATTAAATTGTACACTACTTGAACTGACTTATAAAAAAGCATTTTTATAGTGCATGTCCGCGTTTGCAGAAATAGTTTTCAGTCAAATAAACCTGTGATGGCGTCTGTGTGGTATCGTAGTTTAATTGCTAGTTTTAACAAATGCTCCCCTTATTAGCTTCAATGTTAGATAGGGACTGTTCCCAGAAAGGGGGTGCAGGGACCCATCATGCAAAATATCTGATGTGTATTAGGAACCTGTGTTAATAAATTCTGTATGTGTAACTAGTTGAAACTTCCTCATTTCATGACAACAACTTTTGCAGTGAGTGAAAATGGCAAAATTACAGACACCAGATAGCTTTAACTTTGGGAAACCATTGGAGTGGATTGGAAAAAAAAGGCGTTTCGCGCGGTAAAGTTTCGCCACCAAACTGAACAAGGAAGATGAAACAGTTCAAGTAAGTTCACTAATATATGCAATTGCAATTGTGAAAGAAGCATAAAAATTTTTAAATCGTTTGGGTTTGTTAACGACGAAATTTGATGATTACTTTGTCCCCAAGGGCAATGTAATCCACGAAAGAACGCTTTCCACCAACTTAGTCAAAAGCCATGAGAGTCTGTGAAGGAATGTTTCAGAAAGCTATATTAAATTGCCGATCATTGTGACTTCACGAAGCAAAAAGGGATCGTCTTGTAATTGGAATTCTGGATAAAGAGGTTTCTGAAAAGCTACAAATGTATGCCGACCTTACCTTAGTGATAGCCACACAAATAGCGAGACAGTCAGAACTAGAAAAATGTCAGATACGCGACCAAAGTCAGACGGTCAAATATTTAGATGAAATTTCTAAACGGAACAAAGCATAGGCCACTAAACCAGGATCGACCTACCGAAATGGACAGCGTGACTGGCGGAAACCAAATCAGACTGGTCAAACAACAGCACAGCAAACATGTCACAAATGCAACAGGAGGCATGGTAGAGGTGAGAGATGTTAAACTTAAACCGTGCAGAAGTTGTAACAAGCTCGACCACTTCCCCACTGTCTGTCGCTCAAAAAGAGTAAATGAGGTAATGAAACTCCAGCTTATGCCAAATGGCAAGGAGCATTCTTCCTTGGCTCAGTGTCATGACGATAGCGAGGCATGGCGCGTAATGTTAAACATTTGTGGAGCCTCAGTTCACTTCGAAATAGACACTGGATCAGACGCAACAGTTATATATGAAGCTACCTACAACTCTCTTCCAACAAACCCAAAGCTGAGACCATCAAAATCAAAGTTGTGCAACCCTGGAGGGATTCTGGATTCAAGAGGCTAGTTTATGGCACATACTACATATAAGGAAGTATTGTAATACTCTCGGGTACTTGTCATCAAGGGACCACATGCCGTTAATCTTCTTGGACGTGCAGTTGTGCCGTTGGTCTTGTGAAAAAAGTTGAGATCAACAAAACAGCCTTCGGGCATTTTGCCCTGTTGAAGTGTGAGGTCAAATATGCACAGAGAAGGAGTGCCTTGCATGTGTGTGAGCCTGTGAGAAGTTTTCACGATATCTTGTTGGACTGAACTCATCCAGATTGCTTACTGACCTTAAGCTTAGTGCCAATCATCCACACACATGATTTATATAAAGCTCCTTTGAGGAGTCAACTACTGTTAATGAGGTTGAGACGCTTCAACGCAAAGGCAGAATACGCAGCTAAGAAACTTTTGGTAGTTCCAGAAACCCTTTTCTCAGAGCCCTCTTCTAGGTCAGAAAGCCGCATACGAAGAGGAAATGGAAGTTTTTATAGAGTCAATGGAGGCATAGTACAGAAAATTAAAACAAATAAAAGAAGGCTACAGGAGTGACCACCATCTGCAGATTGCAATTACTTTCACAAGAAATTGATGGCCGGATAAGAAAAATAGCTGTCCCCTAGAGGTATATCCATACTTTGCTGTACGCAGTGAACTCTCCATTCAGAGCGACCTATTTCTATTGAGGGACGGAGTTATCATGACTACATTACAAAGGTCTGGAATTCTTGATAACATTAAAAAGAATCATCAGGTATTAGTTAAATGCCATGAGAGAGCCCATAGTTATGTATTTTGGGCTGGAATCGCGAGACAGATCCAAGACAATATAGAGATATGTGAATTTTGTCAGATTGGGAAGCCAGCACTGAGGACATTAAAGACAACCTATCTACCAGAGACCATGGCAGAAAATTGCAATCGATATTTGTGAAGCCAAACAAAGAAGATACCGGATAGCTATTGACTACTTTTCACGTTATTTGAAAATTATGCATTTAACAAAAACAACCTCTCAGCAGGTAATTGGTAAGCTAAAAAGCACATTTGCACAATGGGGAATCCCAGAAATTGTAGTATCAGACAATGTAACCCATGTCACGTGATCAGAATTCAAAAAGAGTTTACTGAGAAATACAACTTCAAACAAGTATATACCAGTCCTCACTACTCACAAGTGAATGGTGAAGCAGAAAGTGGTGTTATAATAGCAAAGTCCATGCTTAAACAGGATGATGTATTAATTGCCTTGATGGCTTATAAAGCCAGAGCGACAGCTGAGACAGGTGCCATCCTATCCCAATTAATGATGGGACGCCAGATGAGGACGTCCTTGCCTATTATTAAAAAGAAGTTAAACCCCATGTAGCCAAACCTCAAAGTCATCAGGCAGAGAGACCGTAAAACAAAAGAAAGATATGAATTTGTTTACAACGGCCGCAACATTACAAGTAATTTACCAAGAATTACTGAGGGAGACGTCATCAGAATCAAATGGCATGGAAATGACAACATGTGGTCAACACCAAACATAGTTATTCAGGCCGACAAAGACCGAAGAAATTACTTGGTAAAAATTCCACAAGGGATTTACAGGAGCAATCGAGTCCATGTATATCGGATGAAAAACCCTGAAAATCTACTTCCAGTCAATACAAATTCGTCTGCAGACATTGCAGCAAAATCTTCACATTATCCATACAGACCCATTTGGAGTCCAGCACAAAGTCTCTCAATAACGTGAAGCCTGTGCCACCATCTGATGATTCTACCACCAAGCATGATCCAGTGGAAACCGCCCCCCCCCCTCAGCAAGCCAGCTGTACCCAATGGGCCTAACAGTCCAAACACTCCAGTGCGGACATCCGAAAACCAGACAGATTCAGTAATTTTGTCTAAGAAAGTGACTTTTATAAATGTCTAAGTGCGCAGTTTATTATTCGATTTTTGAATTAATGCAAAAGAACTGGACTTTAGTTTTCTACAGTATTAGGATCAGGACTATTCTGTGCAAGCTACAGTAACCTAGTATTCAATTTAATTCAGTCAAATTCTTGCAGTGAGAAGTTCATATATAAAGACAGTAAATTCATTGCTTTGTTATTTAATGTTTTCATATTTGTGGAATTGATTAATTTTTCCTATCTAATCAGAAGCAAAAGGTTATGTTCGGATGATCTCAAAAATGTGTGGTATCGTAGTTTACTTGCTAGTTCAAACTAATAACTGCTCCCCTTAGTAGCTACAATATTAAACAGGAAATCATCCCGGAAAGAGGAGTCGCTGTCCATCATGGAAGTTATCTGATGTGTAATAGGGGGCTAATTCTATGTACAAATTTAATGCAGCAATCAGTGACCTAGTACAAAAAAAAATCATAAAAAAATCAAATAAAAAAGTGAGGCCAGAAAGGTCCATATTCTTACATACTTGTCTTAAAACAAAGCGTAAGAATTTTATTCACTTGAACAGAGATGTAAATGGCAGACCATAGCATAAGTTTATGCACCCCATCCCCAAATTTATACCTGCAATTTTCATGTCAGAAGGTCATTTTTTGACACCATGTGATGCTCATAGTGCAAACACAAGCCTTTTTCCTAGATGATATTCTGCAAAACATTATTTACTAAACAGACTGATGCAATTGAAAATAGTTGGCATCCAAGCCGTTTTTGAGATATTCTACTTGCACCATAACCATATGTTTGCTGCTATAGGAGGTTAGCTCTTCTTCCTAGCCGACTATTAGTATTTCACTATCAACATACTGTATAGTAACTATGTACATGCCTGATATCAATTTCAAGAACAACACAAGCCTATAACACCTAGTTCACCAATATATCCATATCTTTAATTAGTAAACAATAATAGCTGAAAAGGCCAGACCAGAGCCTTAAGTAAGGAAATGTGTCAATGGTCAATTTGCGAAACTGGACCCTGCCACCTTATGAACCTGCGTTAATAAATCCTGTGTGTGTGTGTGTGTGTGTGTGTGTGTGTGTGTGTGTGTGTGTGTGTGTGTGTGTAACGACTCGAGACTTCCTCGAGCCTTAATTAAGGAAATTTGCCAGGGGCCAATTTGCGAAACTGGACCCTGCCACCTTAGAAACCTGTGCTAATAAACCCTGTGTGTGTGTGTGTGTGTGTGTGTGTGTGTGTGTGTGTAACGACTCAAGACTTCCTCTTTTTCATGACAGCTTCCCTCTGGTACATAGTCATACTTTCGATGTTACACTTCCAAAGTGTCCTCTTTAGATCAATTGCCCTACTATTTTCGGTCATCGTTTTGGTTAACTGGCATTAGATACGAAGGGGAAAAGCTCACCTAATCCAATAGATGTCGTTACGACAAAATTCCAATATATCTGCTACATCCGCCAAGGTGTAGATGTTATCATATCAACTTGGCCATACAGGCAACGCTTTGGGAACGTAATATCGTGGGGAAAAAACATTGTCTATAAATAGAAAAAATCAATCAGCTATAGATAATGGGGAACAACCGTAAAATTCGAGATTATTATTTTGTGCTGAATAATACCCCCGTTTGGACTGTCGACATATTATCGGGAATGCAGAATGTCCAATAGAGTTCTCAAGTTACACAATGCTTATTTTAGACATTAGACCTATACCAGGTGAAATCCCTTGATTACCCGATGAGTAATTGGAAAATGTGCATGTACAGTACATGACTTAGTAGCCGCAGCCCTTTAATGCAAAAAGTATTTGTTTGTCCGTTGCACTCTTTGCATTATAATTAGTCCACGTTATTTCATATATCTGATCATTTGTTTAATAACAGTGGGGTGTGGAAAGAGGAACAAAGTTTTAGTAAATTAAGGATTTGAATTTCATGAAGCGGATGAAGCGGAATGTTACATGATGCAGATAAAACAGTCCACCATACATCTCTCTCTCTCTCTCTCTCTCTCTCTCTCTCTCTCTCTCTCTCTCTCTCTCTCTCTCTCTCTCTCTCTCTCTCTCTCTCTCTCTCTCTCTCTCTCTCTCAGCAACAAAACTAGACGTTACTGTGAAGATAGCTGTCCCTTTTTCAGACACATGCATAAGACATTAATTAAACACAGTCACTTTTGCAAACAACGATTTTATGTTAGCCATAATGATGTGCTATTTAAATAGCGCATGAATTAATGCAGTTTTATTTGCATTTGAAATGAAACGGCGGGAAGTGGATATATGTTAACCAAATAATACAGCACCTCCGTGACCGGAACATACTTTTATTTGTCATCTATTCCTCTATTTGTTCATTTGTGTTATGCTATTTGATTAGTGAAAATCGTAGACCATCTGTGAGAAACTCTTAAATGACTCATTGGCACTTTGAAACGACATGAACAATTTTGCCTCGGTTGTGAAACTAAATCTTCGTTCCCAGTCAATAGCAAGCAAAGTCGTTTAGCACCCCAAAATAAAATTACCGTATTATGCCTGTCTAAAAACCCCACAAGAAACTATGTATTGCGTCCACCCATGCCTCTTAATCACACAATAGTACAATACTGTTCAATACTGAGCAAATGCCCCGATAATTTAATCTTTTTTCTTCTTTTGTTTCATTTGTGAGTCATAAAAGTAACACCGGAAATTTACATATAATTCACTGCGCCTGATTGGCTTAGATAGTCAGCAACCTTGCATTAGACCTTTTGGGTGTTTGTTCAGCAAGTGTTGGAGCAGAGCAGAATTTGAGTAACATTTTACTCCAGCTTAGGATTTGAAACATTTTCTGATTGTCACTTTTGTGCAGAACTACTGTCAAAAAATTATAGTCGTAGGCGGGTCCAATCAGTGGTGTGGGGGTGGTGGGTCGTATGGCCCAGACCAGTACCTGTACGGGTTGTCGTTTTTTATTGCAATGAAGAAAATTGAAAATAATACACTTCGTTCGGTACTTACTTGTCTTTTAAATCATTGTACAGTAAATTATAATGGCTTGTATCAGATTTCGATTTATTTCCAAATTTCTATATAGCCACAGACAAGGGGACTCAAACTTCCATAGTGGTCGTCTGGACCTCACTCAACCTCTGAAGAGGTCTGTTTGTAGGATGCAACCATATTTCAACATCATGCAGTTACGCAATGAATAGATTTTAATATATACCTTCATTGCACAAGTAATTACTGGGATATCAAACATGAAAAACTACATACATACACCAAGTAACCACAGGAACAACTTTCAAATCTAAGCAGCATGTTTACATGCATGGGGTGATCCGTTTTATCCCTAACAGTCTTGTATTACGCAAAAAAACCCGGTGAAATTCGAACTTGTTCAAATCTTTCTTAGGTAAGGACTTATTTGGCGGTCCTTTAGGTACGACCATTAGTAAATATGTCAACTTATGATCAAGACAATGGAACTTGACAACTGGATATGCAACAATCGCGGATTGAATCGCATTGCGGTACTCCATCCAACTAAATAAGTAAAGCCCAGAGAGCATGTTAGCTGAACATTTGAAAATGAATATTTGATGCCAAAAAAAGTTTCATGAAACATGTTTTATTACTTGTTTAGGGTATTAACCAATATATCATTGGGTTTCAGAACGGTTCCCAAATAGTTCAACTAAAATAAGGCATAATTTTTAAGAGAGCAATCACTTGTACGATTTGGCTGCAATTCACACAGTTCCCCCAAACGGTTGGAACAGAAACTAAAAGGGCGACTGACAGGATTGGACGTGATATAATGTCCCCTCCTCCATCAAAACTCAATTCTGGAATTCCATGAAATTCTTGATAATTTGGCCTAAATGGATCTGCCCACCCCATCCCATGCCCAGAAGTTGCGGGTGCTGGATTGTCGGTTGCTACTGCTACGGCACTGGACATAACGTGTCGTTACGCGACTGGATTATATATATATATATATATATATATATATATATATATATATATATATATATATATATATATATATATATATATATATATATATATATATATATATTGAAGGCATCACGAAAAGAAACTTTATGTAGATTGTAAGCTTGTAGTCAGAGTTAATTTTGTGATTTGCTCTGAGGTTACTTCGTAGTAAACTAATGCATTTATTAATGAGTTATGTTAGAGTTCCACATGCTTGAATTGTGAATTTGGAATGGTTGAAGTATGTAAGATTAGTTACTATGGACGTATGCGTATATCAGAGCATGGATATTTGAATATTTGTGTACTGGTATGAGAAGTAATTCCTTACAAAAATCATATGGGTATCTCAATGTGAACGAATAAGTGACTGAAGAATTGAATAAACGTTATATAATGATAATCAGTGTGTAGTGTGAGATGAGAGGGCTAAGGAAAAATATTGTACTATCCTTGTGTTTTCCTTATGACATTTTTACGGGACTCATCAATTCGAGTTCCATTGGGACCCAAGTCTTCTAGAGTTGGAGACGGAATTGAGGCTGTAGCCGAGACAGTCGAAGTCGACAGATGAGTAGAAGTGGTAGAAGAAGTGGAGGAGGAGAGTCTAGAGAAAGTCGAGGAAGTAGAGGAGAATTAATTTGGAGAAAATTCGAGGAGGAAGTGAAGAAGAAAGTGGGAGAAATAAGAGAGAGAAACGATATACCAGATGAGTGGAAATTCATGGACATGTGGAAATCAATCTCCCACTGCTAATCAAGTGACGTATTGGCTTATTAAAGTGTCGACCGAAATTAGTGTAATTGGAAATTTGAGTCATTTTATTAGTGAATTGTTATTAAATTGTTATTGAATTTCTAACATTTTGCATATTTAATCATTTAACCGTCGATATTGCTCACTGAGGTGGGTGGGTGTCGATGCGTTGCATCCATCTTTCAATAAATTTTACTTCCAACAAAATAGCTAGGGTGGGACTTCTATAATAGTTTAAATAAAACATTGGGATCTACCTACTCCAAACATACCAATCTCCACATGCAGAGTAATCTACACAACTGGTCATTCTAAAAGCAAAATATCTCGAAATTTCTTTAGTAAATCATGATTCATCCATTGTTGTTATTATAAATATAATGTGTACATCGCGAACTCAACTGTTAACAAGGTAGACCCAAATCTGCTATCGTAAAAGAAGGAGATCCAGTATCTATCTTGTGAAGAAAATGAAGAAATGGAAGGTAGAGTTTGAAGTTAAACTAGTATAAAAGTTGAACAAGTACTAGTATTAAAGTTGAACAAAGCAGATGCTGCTGTGAAGTTGAGTGAATCTAATGGGTTTTCAATTGAATGAATCTTCAGTCCTGTGAAGTAGCTTATAGTGAAATGATTTATAAACTTGTAATAGAAAAGACCATTATTGGTGGTGGATTTTCTTTTCAAAGATATCAGAATGAAGAAAGTACTATTAGTCCTTATATAATGGAAACTTCTTTATGTCAGAAGATCAAGGAAGCAGATGAGAACAAGGAGCCACTGAGGAGTGAAAAGAGTAAATATGCAAACAAGAGGATTGATTGTGTATTTAAAAGATCAATTCCTCCACGTGAAATGAGAGAAATGTTTTACAAGTTTTAACGTGCAAATAAAAGTTTTGGAGAAAAAGGATCAAATGACTGAGAATAATTCAAATATAATAGAATAGAAGTTGCATAGATAACATTTCTTGAATTGCAATTGTCAAGATTTTTCAAGGAAAATATTTACTGTGGGAAAAGAACAAGTGATGAAAAACAAGTCAAATATATGAAAGATCGATATAATGTTGTATGTTATACTTTGAAACGTGTGGAAAAGAAAGACAGCAAACGTGTATGGCTTTAAGAGTGGCTAAAGGTAGTACAGAAGAAATATGAACACACCTTACCAGGATAAACGAAATGAGTATATGAATTGTAAAAGGGCTCTAAAGTATAGAGAGATCATGGTGCAAATGGCATTTGAGAGTTTATAAACTGGAATGTGTTGAGCAACGAGAAACGTGTTAAGTATTTTGCATTGGGATATATATATATATATATATATATATATATATATATATATATATATATATATATATATATATATATATATATATATATATATATATATATGCAATAAAATTATGACGAACAGTGCGAAACTAGTAACTAACTAACCTGAGCGCTTTCAACTCTTAATAAGTCTTTTTCAAAGGCAAATACAAAACATTTTCAAAACAAACAAATAAACACAAAAACGTTGTTTGTAAAACTCTACATGGCTGTCTCTACATGAGTTAAACATATAGATACATTGTCTCAACCAGCCTGTATAAACTTGTTGCGAGTACTGAAAAATGTGTATAATTTCCTAAAAGTCTATGAGTCAAAGCGACATCTATTACTTTGTGTACATTTATGTAACGCAGGTTATATCACGGATATTTAATTCTATACCAGATATTTTATTCTTATAGTAGTAATTAAAGGATGCTAAAAAGATTTTCAAAAGTTTGGAAAAAGACTGTCGGCTACAAAGACTAATTCTACTAGTGCATAGTTATAACCAATAACAAGAAAGCTCCCAACAAATTAGCGTGTCCTAAGTCATAAAGCAGTCGTGAAAGCTTTGTGAGCATGGACGAATGAGCATGGGTGATGGACAACAATAATGGAATCCCTGCTTACCATATCTTTTATGGAAATATTAAGGTAAATTTAAATTAAATTGTTGATGTGATGTGTAGGAAAATATGGGTGCGCCAAGAAAACTCTCTATCTCACCTGGAAACTCCCCTAACGAAAAACCGACATTGCATGTAATTTTTCCAAGTGTTCAAATCCACAAAAGAATACCGATACCACTAGAAATGGAACTGGATTACAATTATTTGGACACGTTCTCTTCCAGTTTTTCACTTCATGTTAGTCCAAGGCTAAATAAAATCCTTTATAACGTCATTTCACATCATCACATACCTTATGTTGGTATTCTAAAAAGGATAATGACACAGGCATGACGGATCAAACCAAGTATAAAGCAGTATAATTTATAACAGTGGTTACTTTTACAAATCCTATAAACAGCTTCATAGAAAGGAAGGAAACACTATGTAAGTGTACTTCTTAACTGTAATGAAGGTTTGACAAGAGACGCGAAGGCATTGATGTAAAATATGTGACCCTGATGACCCGGTAGGTCTAAAGATTGGACTAGAATGTCGCAGAATCAGATGCATTAGCTTCATAATATTAAACTCCAAGTTTATTATATAATTTAATCTAAACCTTACTAGAATTGACAATTTGACCTTGACCGTATGTCTTATACGTTTAAGATTGCATGTCACATAATCAATTGCTTTAGCTTCATTCTAATTTATCCCAAGTATGAAAATAACGTTTAAAGTGATTTGAGAAATCAACGCAAATAAAATGCAATTATAAAAAAGCATTAACATAAAGCTTACATAAATATTTACATTGCTTTTATCTTGACCCAATGTGATAGAGGCAAATGTGCTTATACGTGGTCCATTACCTCACGTCGAACTTGAATATAATTCACGAAGTAGTTCAGAAAAAAAGAGCAACTTAAAAAGAAACTTAAATAAAATCCATTACACAATGTTGATATGACTGTGAGTATGTCTCTATGTCAAAAGAGGAAACCACACTTGGCACAGAATCAACTATCTCGGCTTCATAAATAATTCATCCCATGGTCACTGGTACAAGCGAGCTTATCATAAAATGGTTTGTCTTAGTTTTATGATTGGTATGAAGTTAAACATTAGACGTAAATGAAAGACATTTCATCAAATTTGCTATGTATATATTCTATAGATGTAATCATGGACCGAAGATGAAAGGAAAGAGAGAGCATCAGCAGAATGAAATGATTTAGGTTGATAAGTATTTGTGCCAAGTATAATAAAAATCTAGCAAGAATCTTAGAAAATATAGACTTTGCAAACCTTAGACTGTAACCTTTAAAAACCTTAAAGACAACGTCAACACTGGGGAAAAGTGATTGATATGTCTCACTTATCAATTGTAGTCACAGTGGACTAAGCTTTACGTTAAGCTTATAAAAAAAACAAATAACTAATCGTCCGTCTTTAAATGGACTCGCTTTTATTTCTGTTTTTCTAATTTCTTTTATGTTGAATGATTAAATTGAGAAGGATACAATTTTATTTTTAATCTATTTTTACGAGCTTCTAAATATGACCGTTACACTCTAGAGTAAAACAGTAACTATCCTAAATTTATTGTGAAATTTCGGAATTTTGGAATTTCCTTTTATCGATGTAGTAATGCAGTTAATAATGACATTGGCACTGAAAAATTTGAGAACACATCCACGCAAATCTAATCAAAGTTTTCTGCATTTAACAAGTGTAAAATGAGATCAGAATCTACGTTACACTGAATTGATATAAGGAAATACTTAATTCCTGTACTGCAAAAGTTTTGTATTTGTTTTTTGTTTCTCGTGTCTTTACTTAGCTAGTCGTGCGTGTATGTGTGTGTGCGTGTGTGTGTGTTTGTGTGTGTGTGTTTCGACATACTTTTAATTTTTACTCATTTTTTCCTTATCACTTGTGAAATATTTCTTCATATCAGAAATCATACATGTTCTCTATCTTTATTTTCAATTTGGTCTTATTTCAAGAGTATAAAACACTACTCCATAATATATATTTACCTTACTTATAGTTAATTACCTCTGAAACCTGCATTAATCATATATTTTTTCATTAAAAGGAAACGAGTGGTATATCAATGATAAAGCGTACATAATGTACATATATTTTAATTATATCATATATAAATGCATATATTTGACCTATGAACGAAGATTTACAATAGGCCGATGAGTATTGACCTAATTAATGAACTCCTCACATCCCAGTACCCATGTAAAATGTAGTTCTATGCGTTTTATGGCTATTCAAAATCACTTTTGCATATTAATAGGTTGATTGTTTGTTGTTTTTTTTTTATTTTTCTTTACATTAAATCAATATGATACATATTTATGATTTAAGCATGAAATATGTTTTTAATAATAAAAGTAGAGCACTACAAACACGCTGTTAGCTATGCCATTCACATAAACGCTGCAATTAATGTATTGGCGCATGGAAATTAATTTGGAGGTGAAACTAAGCGAAATGACGAACCATCAAGAGTAATTAAAATTATTTTCCTCTCTCACTCCACATTTGTGCATAGTTGTTTGTATGCATCAAGGCGGAGGTGATGGGTACAGAAAGCAGAAATGATTGTAATGAAAATGTGTACCATATTAAAATCATTTAGAAAACAAGGATTATTAATACCTTTTTATCGTTATTATTATCGTACGTTACTAATGACTAAATAGTGGAAATTCATCATTGATCTAGAATCAATTGCATACAGCCGCTAGAATGTTTATATGTGCGTATTATTGTGTGTGTATATATATATATATATATATATATATATATATATATATATATATATATATATATATATATATATATATATGTGTGTGTGTGTGTGTGTGTGTGTGTGTGTGTGGTGGAAGATGTAATATGGACTGAAAATTGTTTCTTGTGACTTAATAGTTTTACTCGATTATAAAGTCATTATAATTGAGCAAAGACAAAACTACATATGTAGTATTTATTTGTACTCTTTGTTTCTTTTGAGAAGGCGGAAAGGACGAGTGTGATAGGAAAAATATGTCGATGATATCAGACTAATGCTTTCCCACAAATTGAAACAAAGCACTTGTATGGCTTGATTTATGACATAGACCCATTTTCCTTCATGCTTTCCTTTAAAATGTTGGCAATCTATACTTGACCTAGATAAACAATGCGCATTTATGCCATCTGTTTGTCTGCAGTACAGATATGCCCTTTAGAATATTTAAAGAATGTTGTATGGGACATATGGCTGGATTTAAAATGTAGCCGCAAGCAAGTGAATATCTGTATTAGTAAGAACGAAAACCGAATAATCAGAAAAAGGAGGTGTCGTGTATGTGTCTGCGTGAGTGTTCTTACATTATAGCTTTTTAGTAACTGATTCAATGTATGTCGCTAGATTTGGGCTTTGATAGAATTTCTTGATGTATTTGATTTGTCTGTTTCGTTGATTGAGCTAATATTATTTTTTTATTTAATTATTATGTTCAATGTCTTTGAAATTAAATCTGATCCTTTATCAATGACAAGATTTATTGCAGTATTTTTGTGTGCGATGTGCTCTCCAATACATGCATGCATGCATGTATACCTACCGACCGACCGACCGACCGACAGACCTACCTACCTACCTATCTACCTATCTACCTACCTACCTACCTACCTACCTACCTACACACACACATACATACATACATACATACATACATACATACATACATACATACATACATACATACATACATACATACATACATACATACATACATATGTGTGTGTTTGCTTTATGTTTAAAATGAATAACCTGTTAGTTGTAATGTCACTTCCATATATGTTAAAATGACATTGAAAAGTAAAATAGAGCTGTTTATTTTTTAGTCAAATGTCCTCATACATACATACAATATGGTAGAGAGTGATTCTACGTCATCTACGTCAGGCATGAGGAAAAAAAAATTAACAACAGGAAGAAACTGTAGACTTTGCTGAATGAAATTCTAGCAGATTATATCGCATTTTATTATATCTGATATTATTGAAAAATGTACTTAACACAATATTTTAGATCGGTATGCCACATCACTGAATTTCCAATTCAATTCCTGTCGGCATATCTATCTACGATATTTTGGCTTATATTCTCAAAACGTGTCAGATATTCAAAAACTAAATGCAATATATTCTGGCAATTCAAATTTTGGGTTCTTTCTTTTTTAATACCAACTAGGACGAAGGGAAGCAAACAAGAACTATATGGAAATTTTGATATAAATGTATTTGGACCAGTGTACTCTTTCCTTCACCGACCGCGCCAGTGGCCTAGTATTTAGAACGTCCGTCTCGGATGCGGGAGGTCGCGGGTTTGAACCCTAGCCGAGTCATACCAAAGATATAAAAATGGTACTAACTGATAGTGTTATGACTGGTCGTCCTGGTGTCAGGATAATGTGACAAAATTCTATATATCTGCGGCATGATTTCCAAGTGGCAGACATTTCTATAAACTACCACACTGCAGACATCGTAGCGATGTGACCCATAAATTGTTAAAGCTAAGTTAAAAATCAAAATAGCTCCTGTATTTTCACAGGTCAATATAATCAGGAACGGTGAAGAAGAATAACTCTTTAGATCAATTATTGACATAATGATACATTTATTTCCATATATATATATATATATATATATATATATATATATATATATATATATATATATATATATATATATATAAAGAATACAAATCATATGGCGAATAACAACCCTCTCAAGGGTACTGGATCCACCAAGGGATCACGTTTGTCAGGGATTAATTAAAATAGATGCAATAAACTGACGACGAACAGTACGAAACTAGTAACTAACTAGCCTAAGCGCTTTCGACTCTTAATGAGTCTTTTTCAAAGGCAAATACAAAACATAGTTACGACAAACAAATAAACACAAAAACGTTGCGTTTGTAAACCTCTACATTTCTATCTTCACATGTGCTAAAACTATAAATACAACCAGCTTGTATAGACTAGTTGCGGAAACTGAAAACGTTGTATAATTCCCTAAAAGTCTACAAACCAAAGCGACATCTATTTTTACTTTGTGTACATATGTAACGCAGATTATATCCCGGATATTTGGTTCTATACCGGTTATTCTTATAGTAAAAATTGAAGGATAAGAAGATTTAGAAAATGTTAAATTCTACTAGTGCATAGTTTTCATTTTCTAGTCTTCTTGGTTTAGACCGCTTGGTTTCAATGTTCTAAGGCGGCGTATCCAGTATGATTCCTTTTCCTTCCTGGTTTCGGAACTCCAGCTGTGGTTGTTGGCAATAGCGATAAGTATTATATCACTGAAAGTGTGGCCAGACAAACCGTGATGACCTACTCAGATATGGACAGAAAGAAAAGGTTGATAGGATACCATTTATTCTGACCTATCACCCAGACAATCCCAAAGTAGGTAAAATCATCGCAATATGGATAGTGTGGCCAAACAAACCGTGATGACCTACTCAGATATGGACAGAAAGAAAAGGTTGATAGGATACCATTTATTCTGACCTATCACCCAGACAATCCCAAAGTAGGTAAAATCATCGCAAACCACTGGCCAACCGTGCAATCGTCAGACATACTAAACCTAATACTTCCGAACAAACCTGTAGTAGCTTACCGGAGACCAAAAAACCTAAAGGACATCCTAGTCAGGGCCAAGCTAACAACAATCGCTAGTCAAAACCAACCTAGTCAATCTGGACCCTGTGGCGATAAAAGATGCAAAACCTGTCAACATATGATAGAGACCAAGACATTCACTAGCACAGTGACTAAAGAAAAACTAAACATACATGGTCCAAACAAAACGTGCAAACAGAGAATGTGATTTATCTCATCACATGTAAGATCTGTGGCCTTCAGTACGTGGGAGAAACTGAAAAGCTACACATAAGAATAAACCTTCATAGATCTGATTGGATGACAAAAAATCTGTACAGAAGCCCGGTCGCAGAACACTTCTCCTCCCCTGGCCACATTTTCAGTGATATAATACTTATCGCTATTGCCAACAACCACAGCTGGAGTTCCGAAACCAGGAAGGAAAAGGAATCATACTGGATACGCCGCCTTAGAACATTGAAACCAAGCGGTCTAAACCAAGAAGACTAGAAAATGAAAACTATGCACTAGTAGAATTTAACATTTTCTAAATCTTCTTATCCTTCAATTTTTACTATAGGAATAACCGGTATAGAACCAAATATCCGGGGTATAATCTGCGTTACATATGTACACAAAGTAAAAATAGATGTCGCTTTGGCTTGTAGACTTTTAGGGAATTATACAACGTTTTCAGTTTCCGCAACTAGTCTATACAAGCTGGTAGTATTTATAGTTTTAGCACATGTGAAGATAGAAATGTAGAGGTTTACAAACGCAACGTTTTTGTGTTTATTTGTTTGTCGTAACTATGTTTTGTATTTGCCTTTGAAAAAGACTCATTAAGAGTCGAAAGCGCTTAGGCTAGTTAGTTACTAGTTTCGTACTGTTCGTCGTCAGTTTATTGCATCTATATATATATATATATATATATATATATATATATATATATATATATATATATATATATATATATATATATGACATTGACTGAAAATATTTTCTTGTCACTTATTAGTTTGGGGCCAAATTCATACCCGCAATAAAAATACAAAACAACATATGCATTTTTTCAAGGAGGCGGAAAGAACGACTCTGATAAGTGGGAGGAATATGACGATGATATCAAACAAATGCTTTCCCCAGTATTGGAACAAAGCACTTATCTGTTTTTGTATTTTTTACATATCCAAATTTTTCTTCGTGCATTCTTTAAAATGTTCGGTTTCTCTGCATTACGGATATGCTGGTCTACCCTATAGGTTGGAATGGTTTAAAAATTTTCTATGGGACATATGAATGGATTTAAACTGCAGTGACAAGCAAGTGAATATCAGTCCTTACTTCTGAAATTAAACATACTACTTACTTCCTTAATACACACGCTCAATTTTCAAGCACAGGATGAGGTTTGATAGAACAACCGATTTAGGCCCCAAATCAGATCCAGATAAAGCTCATAAAGATAAAACAAGTCCCTCTCTCTACTTTAAAAATGAATTCAGTTCTTTTTCAGGACCGTTTTTAATAACGAAAGGCGACCATTAAATACTAGTGGCATTCTTGTTATTGTATCTAGTTTGTCTGATCATATACATTATATATATATATATATATATATATATATATATATATATATATATATATATATATATATATGTAAATATATATATATATATATATATATATATATATATATATATATATATATATATATATATATATATATATACGTTTTTGACATTATTAATCTGTTCATTATTGCTTGTCCAGTTCAGTTTCCTATTTTTCAAATTATCAGTTATTTTTCATTCTTGAGATTTATCAAACCGTTAGAGATTCCTAAATTTAGTGCAAGTTACGCGTTCTTACACACTCTCTCTAGCACACACACACAAACACACACACAAATACGCACACACTGACACATACACATACAATAGTAGAAAAGTTGTCCAAATTATCAACGCTTAGCAGACGGAAAGAAAGATTGACTGAAATAATGAAAATTATTTTTGGCAGGTTTAAATCTATCCAATTATATCACATTTTGTTACAAGTCGTCTGCCAAATATGCCTAAATGGCTGAAATACAAATAAACCTTCCTGTTGGCATACCGATCTCAGATATTATTCAGTCCAAAATCTATGGATAAGGTTGTTAAAACAATCATTCACAATCCTTACTTAATTTGAACACTTTAAAAAAAACCCCAAAAATTGATCCAATAAAAGATATGCCCAGAAACAAAAATAATCTTGAATCTGTATCTCAATTGTCAGAAAAAAATTAGAAAAAGGATCGACAGCTTTAAACAAGGTCTGAAACAAAAACCGTATTTGTTCAGGGTGACATGCAACTTGGGTTTTCACCAACAGTGGAACCATATGAAATAAAATCAATTACGCCCTGCACACACCTGTGCTCACTTGGATAATCGCTTTTGTCAAATTCGTTGGCGAGTGCACAGAATAAACATCGTCGGTGCAAATATGTATAATCTAGTTGGTGTCGGTTTAGAACATCTTGACACAATCCAGGGAAAACGGTTTTATTTAATCGAGAAAAAAACTCCTACGAGCAACTTCGACAAGTCAAGTACTGACTAACCGCATAAATATATTTTGTCAAATATGAATAGCAGGAAGTCCATAATCAAAGATCTTGTATGATTCAGGGTAAGGAATAAGCCATAGAAGCAAATCTTGCCTACTATGATGAACAAAGTCGATTCGAATTCTCTTAATAAATTGTCCAGTTCTTTTGCAACTGTAGCATTGTTCATGAGATTAAAGAAATCATTTTCAAATTTGTTGGCGGCCTTTGTTCTCTGATCCGTATTAGTTTGAATACATGGGTCAATCAATGCGCTTTGGTGAAATACAATTCGTTGAACTTTACTTAGAGACGATTTTGTTCATCCTTAAATAAGCCTAATAACGCAAGTATTCTGATTTTCTTGCATATTCGTATATTTAGCAAACGTGCAAATTGTCTCAGTTGCTGCAACGCTACATTTGCAGGTGGTTATAGTCCATCAAGGGCAAAATGATGCACAATTGGCGGTTGTCCATTTTGAACTCCCAATGATTCTAGTAAGTCGGCTTATTGTCTTAGACTTTGTATTCGCATTTGTTGTTAAATTTTTTCTAGGTGATGTGCAGTAGCCGTTTTTATATATATAGCCAAAATTGAATGCATTTCTTGAATGTGTAAATGTACATTTAATCTTTGAATAATATAAAATGTTATAATTCATTTCTGATATTTTATTGGTTTACTGTTACTGAATACTTCACGGTGTTCATATAGTTCCATGCTGGCAGTAAGATACGAAAATTCTAGGTGTGCCATACGAAATCACACATTGCACAACTGTATCGACCGCCAGAACAGCCATGTAAGGTTAAATGGGTATGCAATTAAAGTTATGAGAGAGAGAGAGAGAGAGAGAGAGAGAGAGAGAGAGAGAGAGAGAGAGAGAGAGAGAGAGAGAGAGAGAGAGAGAGAGAGAGAGAGAGAGGCAGACATTGTGCATTAGGTATTAGACAAAAATTGATTCATAAGAATACTTATCATGATGTGTGATACAAATCATCGGCCCAAAACAGTTGCAAAATTACCATGCGATGCATCAAAATATGGTTGAGCATGCCTCACTTTCACAGAATTTTAAACTGTAATGGAATACAAATCAATGTGTTTTCCTAAATGATAGTGACATTCAAAAATTATTATTTACACCTGGTTGGAAATTTGTATATTACATAACACACAAAGTTGAGAACAGGGATATCGCTTATGTATACAGAATAGTGATAGTACTAATTTTAAAAATTTCACCTATATCTTACAATACTTTCTCTAACCTTCAAGACCTTGCTAGTAAAGATTGCTAAATTTGACATTACTAGAGTTGAATCATTAAGAGACACACATAATTACTTTTTACTATATATTTCATTTTATATATACATATGAAGATATGAACATTTTTGTTTATTTCCAAAAAGATCGCAGAAGTTAAAGTAATATCCCTTTTCAATTTCGGCGTTGCGTACTTGTCGCAATCTATTCTCATAAAAATACGCCCGTTTCTTCTTATATATTCCTCTTAGCGGTAACATCATTGCTCTTAACAACGTTTTCCTCTCTATGATTAACCTAACAATAACATCGAATGTCCGTCGCAAAGAACATCAATGACATGCGTCGCAAAGAACATCAATGACATGCGTCGCAAAGAACATCAGTGATATACGTCGCAAAGAACATCAGTGACATGCGTCGCAAAGAGCATCAGTAATAATTCACAGCAAATACCATCAGCGATAAACCGTCTCGACTGACATTATTGATTGTCCGTCACAAATAAGGAATGGACACAATAATTCAGAGAGGTGAACAAGTTTGCAAAAGTGCTATTTTAGTAAAACGGAACATAAAAGCCACAAAAAAGTAAGGTGAAGCTTTATAATATTATTACATAATTCATTAACTAATCAAGAATATTTAACAAATTTTGGCTATGATAAAGTGCTCTTTATTTTCCATTGACTGCATTGGTATAGATGCTGATTCAGGAATGAAAAACCTGTTTCACTGTCTCATAAAAGTAACACCATTGATAATGAGTCTCTCCTGCAGCATATTTATAATTATCATTTTTATTTCTTCTCCAAACGGCGCATTAATAGAGTAATAAATATATAAATCAGAGAAATTAGACGCTAGATGGAAGGTAGTTAGCTTTAAGAATAACAGCAAAATTAAGGTTGGTGTTACGCATCTTAAATAATGTCTAAAATTCTAGCTTACAACACTTGTTATCTACAGTCATCATTTTGATATAGCCATAAAACTCAAGTTTGCTGGATGGGGTGATCTTATTTAAAATAAATAGTTCATCGGCTGACGCATTTTCGCCTATCCATTTGGTGAAATTCTGCGCTTTCGTATTTGATATCTTGATTGTGCTATTTATCTACTTTAATGAATCAATTGGTCGAGAAGAAGAACATGAATTTTTACATTTATTACTATGGGTATAATTATTTCGAATTATGGTACATTTTACTAGGCACATGCATATAGCTCATTTTATTATTATTTCGAATTATGATACATTTTACTAGGCACATGCATATAGCTCATTGTATTATTATTTCGAATTATGGTACATTTTACTAGGTACATGCATATAGCTCATTGTATTATTATTTCGAAATATGGTACATTTTACTAGGTATAAGCATATAGATCATTGTATTATTATTTCGAATTATGGTACATTTTACTAGGTACATGCATATAGCTCATTTTATTATTATTTCGAATTATGATACATTTTACTAGGCACATGCATATAGCTCATTGCATTATTATTTCGAATTATGGTACATTTTACTAGGTACATGCATATAGCTCATTGTATTATTATTTCGAATTATGATACATTTTACTAGGTACATGCATATAGATCATTGTATTATTATTTCGAATTATGGTACATTTTACTAGGTACATGCATATAGCTCATTGTATTATTATTTCGAATTATGGTACATTTTACTAGGCACATGCATATAGCTCATTGCATTATTATTTCGAATTATGGTACATTTTACTAGGTACATGCATATAGCTCATTCTATTATTATTTCGAAATATGGTACATTTTACTAGGTATATGCATATAGATCATTGCATTTTCTGTACTATTTACATAGTTGTTTTCACATAGTACAGACGAAATATCCCTAATGTAAAATGTTTATGTTCCCAAAAACATACACGTAGCAGCTACAATACTTTCAACATCTTTTGGATTGATTTTTTTATATCGCCATTATCTCTCTAGTCTTAATATGGACCTGTTAGGGCTTTGTCTTTCAGAAAAGTGTAGACTAATAGAACTTCAAATATATATATATATATATATATATATATATATATATATATATATATATATATATATATATATGTTTTCATATGCTAATTTTATAACTGTTTAAAGTATTTCAAATTAACTTTGAAATAACAATGGTTACCTTGCCAACACAATGATTCTGAGAGAATTCACTTTTCTGAGATATTTTATTAAAAGAGTAATGGACGATATAATATTTTAATGGAGTTGATTGTAGATTTTCAAAATCTTGGACAAATGAAACCATAGGATTTGAGGGTAGTGATAAAAAAAATAACCACAGCTTTATAAACTACTAGTCGGCTGAACGTATAAATCAGTAATCTTATATTTATGGTCCCAAATATGTATTTTTTTCACAAGAAGATAATTCAAGATCCTGCCTTTAAAACGATGAATATTTAAAGTTATATGACCTTAAGTTAAAATAGTTTAATGTATTCATTGCAATCAGCATATTACTGAATTTGATGTATGTATGTATGTATGTATGTATGTATGTATGTATGTATGTATGTATGTATGTATGTATGTATGTATGTATGTATGTATGTATGTATGTATGTACGTACGTACGTACGTACGTATGTATGTATGTATGTATGTATGTATGTATGTATGTATGTATGTATGTATGCATGTATGTATGGGGCTTCCCATTGCGTAAATAGTAAATCAAAAGAGATATCGACTTCAATCACCATCTCAAGGGATCATTACGTTTTGACTGGGAACAGTTCATGAAACAGTCGCTAAAACTCTATTAAACTTGTATTCAAAAGACTACCAGGGTTGTTGTATAAGCTATTGCTCACAGCAAGGTCTTCTGATTATACATTTATGAAACTTGTTTTATCAGTTTGCTAGTTCACAAATGCTCATACAAAACACATAGTTCAATGTTTACACTTGATCTCTGTCCTATCAAATCAGCTGGGAAGACACGATTTGGAACACACTGTCTATTCTGTGTCTTTTTTCCTATCGCTTGGTCAATCTCATTAAGATGCACACCGTCTCTATTACTGAAGTCGAGTACCTTACCTAACCTGACGAATGCCTTGATTTTCCGGGGTTCTACGCGGCTCGCAGGAAGATAATCAAAGTTGATCATAATGATTTTCCTATTTTGGTCTCTGACATAAAGGTTCCAGGCATAGTTCCACTCTATCTCTGTCCGCGGCCGACCATGCTGGCAAAGATAATTGGTGGACAATATGACAAGAAAACACCTGGAATCGTGTAGTACATTGTGAGCATCTTCCTCACTGATATCTCCCGGCAAGCAGTCTCTCATTGGAAGGTAACAACAATATCCACACTTATCTAAATAAGGCACAAGAGTTTCTTTAACCCATACGCGCAAGCGATTGTTATTCTCATCACAGGATATATAAACATCGTACTTGAATTTATAGCAGGAATAATGCTGCGTTCGTAGCATGATGATAAGTTCGTAACGAAAGTTATAACTGATCAGAGCAGTCGTTACGATAAGTATCGAAACCACAGCAAGACAGATGCTTAATATCATTGTTGTACTATCTTTCGCTTGACACTTATCACCATGAACGTGTTTGAAATCAATGGCTTTTAAAAGGCCGTAACTCTCTGTATGACAGTAGACAGTGTCCGAATCCACTTGGCGAAACTTCAACCATTCGGACAACCAGACTGTGTCACAGTCACAGAAGAGGACTAAATTACGTAAATCCAACGAATCACCAGGTAGATACTGAATAGATCTGGGCAGACTGGTTATAAAACCCCTGTTATTTGCCAGAGAAAGATTACTAATATTCTTTATCAAGTCTATTGCTGCTACATCAATTCTTTGAAGATCGTTATTGCAGATCTTTAAAACGGACACGTTTTGCAAATAATCCCTTGCATCTAATGCAGCTATTGTATTATTACAAACATTTAACTCGTACGAAAATGAAGTTTTTGGCAGATGATCAGGCAGCACATTTAAGTCAGCTTCTTGACAGTCTACTATTAGCCTGCTTTTCTTAGGCTGTTCTGTACAGTTACATTTAGGAGGGCAGCCACTTTCAGCATCGATGGGACAAACAAATTCATCCAAACGACCGTTCCTTGTCAAGTTCACTATTGAAATGTCCTTTAAATTAGGTGGGTTAGTGCAATTAACATCATGAACATTTGTCCAAATTTTGTTGATCACATCTTCCGCAAGACTGAGAAATGGTTCCATTTTGCAATCACATGTAAAGTTAGCACCCTTGAAATTAAGATTAAAGTGAAAGAGTGCACCAAGCTCACTTAAATTTGGAAAACCAAGCTTATCGAATTCGGGCCATGTTAGAAATGGGTTGTCTTTCAATGTCACTATTCCAGGACCGTACGTTTTATTTGTATCAAAGACAATATCCAACAAATTTGTTAATTTGCTCACCTGATTATTGCTAAAGTCTCTAATACAGAAAGGTCCGCTCATTACTATGTTGGTAATATCTACTGATGGTAGATTGTTATTACTTGCATTCATATATGAGATGTTCAAATTTGGTCCAACTACCGCATATGGCTCTATTTCCATAATTTTATTTTCTGAAAGGTCCAGACTGATCAATTGTTTCAGATGCATAAACGTTGTGTTTGAAAGACTCCTCAACTCATTTCCTTTCAGGT
The DNA here is from genome assembly GCA_016746295.1 of Potamilus streckersoni. Taxonomy (NCBI): domain Eukaryota; kingdom Metazoa; phylum Mollusca; class Bivalvia; order Unionida; family Unionidae; genus Potamilus; species Potamilus streckersoni. Next base: position 36,983 of record JAEAOA010001494.1, on the reverse strand, counting down.
TTAAAATCTCGAGATTTATCAGACACGATATGTTGCTAATGTACCTAATCTTGTTTTCCGACAGGTCAATTTTTACTATGGTCGTGTATTTACATATATTGGCTGGAAAATATGCCATAACACCGTATTCATGTATTAGCTGCAGGGAATCATTTTCTTTGGCATTGGGATCAACAATCATTACCTCTGACTTTCCGTCCAAACTTATATATTCAAGCTCAATATTTCCTTTTGGCAACGTCCCAGTTACCTCCGACATTTCCAAATGGCATCCATAAAGTCCCTGTGAAAAATGAAGCAAAGCATAAAATGTCACTAAGGTGATCATTTCCATCAGTTTCATTTAGTTTTTGTTATGTAGAATTTCACTAGAAACAAAAACCCAGACAAGCGTCGTGCTAATGAAGACGTTTGATGTATACTTGAATATATTACTTCCTCAAGTGTAGCTTCTGCTATGAGAGCTTCAATACTTTAGCTGAATTCTGTGTAGATCATTTTAAATCTATTCCTAACTGCACGTATGAAGGGAACCAATAGCGAAGTAAATTGTATTGAGTTACAGCTCAAACAAAGAACGAACACAATTACGCCATGCTGCAGGCTATTAAGGTTGATAATGAACTGTAGTTTGCAAAGAATAAAGGCAGTATTCAAATGCAAAACCGCAGTCGTCGTCTTTGTAGCTTTCTAAGCATGTTCCTGTTTTAGAGTGTTTGTGAAGGGGTTGGGGTGGATTGTGGTGGGGGGAACAATGTTAAAGAATAATAGTGTTTTCATTGTGGAAAATGTTGTCAGATATTCAACATTAGCATATGTCACCTACTTCGGCAAAACGGACAATTTCCACCTCTCTCCCCGGACATTTAATTCCCCCCGGTCAGGTATGCCCTGGTTAATCACCCACTGGTCACCTTAAGAGACTCATACAGTGCTGTGAATTAAATTTCAAACAAATCTTAAATATTCTATTCAAAATTTGAAAGTACAGAATGTTCCTAATGAATTCTAATAATCGTGAATGTTTTGATTTATTACATTTATATATACAATGATTATATTGCTATTATATATGATATAGTTCAGAATACCTTTAAATGAATGACTGCTCAATTGACCTAAGCGGTTGGAGCGTCCGCCTCGGATGCGAGAGGTCGCGGGTTCGAAATCCGGTCGAGTCATTCCAAAGACTTACAAAAATGGTAATATATCAGCTGCCTCACTTGCGCTCAGCATTAAGAGGTTAGTGTTATAAATGGTAGGTCTGGTATCCCAAATAAGTTCTTTTGTTGCCACCTTCAATTAATTTTACATAATAACCATCGCTTCCTTTTTATTTAGTCTGAAAGTATGTACATAAACGCCAAAATATTTCTAAATGGTTGTTAGCTAAATTTTATTGTTTTCATAAAATTGACTAATATCTTTGTCTAACATCAAAACGGTAAAAATTCTAATGTGAGACTATCAAATAGTTCGAATGTTTCTTTGCTATTTTTGGAGACTATTAGTTCTTTCTATGTAGGATTATTTTACAGTTCTCTAAATTATTTTGAGCATTATATAATTTCGGAAGATTATTACCGTTACGAAACTTTTCAATATCAAGAGGCTTAGCTATAGTAATGTTTCTTTTCAAAAAATATTTCCATTGGTTTTTTTTTTACCTAATTGATTGTTTTGAACATGGAAAAGCATAATTATTTTAAGATAGTTTGTTTTGTAGATTACATGTATGTTTTGCAACTTTCTCGCCATCTTCACTCCATTTAACTCAAACCCTAAACCGTGTTCCTTCCACTTCTTCTTCCTAATCTTTTGAAGTTCTCTTCAATTTGCACCTAACTGGACCACTTGCTTAAGTTTTAATCTAACTTTGACCATTCGTTTCTTTTTCCATCTAACTTGACCATTCGCTTGCATTTTTTCTAAACGACCGTTCGGTTGTTTTTTTTTTCGTGTATATTTGACCATTTAATTGCACGTTTCATGTAAGTTTGACCACACGCTTACTTTTGCATCTAAATCTGAAATTTGGCCATCTGATTGTATCATTTCTTTCCTCTAACAAACCGCAGTCTTAAGACAATTGATTCTCCTTAGGGTCTTTACATTTATTTCTTGAACCGTCTGGTGGCCTAAATGGCTAGAGATTCCGCTTCGGATGTGAAAAATCGCGGATTCGAACCCGGCTACATCATACCAAATACTTATAAAAATGGTACTAACAGCTGCCTAGGATGCGCTCGACATTAAAACAAATTAGTGCTAAAATCGGTCGTAATTGTATGATGATAACAGGGGTGGGTGGAGTAGTAAGGGAAAATGAGAGTTTGAGGGCAAAGACCCTCACCAGCCTCCTAACAAATACAAATTAGCCTCTCAAATCCCACCCCAAACGAATTTACACAAAACCAAAAAAAAAAGGTTTTGAGCCCAAATATAATTCTATAACTTTAGACAGATGTTGTGTAATCTAAAAAAAATATCTCCATGACAACTGAGTTAGGCAACTGCCTCTGTCATGCGGAGATGTGTTAAACTCAATCACGTGCTGCACTTTCAAGGGAGAGGACGTATTATACTGGGCTAGATCAGGTAAGTGATATTATTCTTTAAGTTTTGGATAATATTTCATACTTTTTTTGATAATCTTTTTCATACTTGCTGACCCTCATTGGTAGAATATCCGTTAACATACTGTCAATAATGCAAAACTCACGTATCAAATCATCCATATCATATTTTACACCTCGTAAATAAGACCGTATCTGATCAAGTAATTTTTTTATAAGCTATATTAGCTGTTTTGCAAGCATTTCTTTTGAATAAAAGTCGAGGTTCAATCTTTTTACACGCTGTTGTAAGAGAAACACCAACACCAGATATGATTAGCAAAAACGGGTTTAATGATGCCCCACTAGAAATTATACCAGAGATGGTCATTAGCAACGGTAGATATGATATTACTCGAAGTATTTTGTTATAGTATTTGTAACATTTTTTTTGCACACCAAAGTTTTTTTGTGATAATATTTGTAGTATTGTATTAGTACGTCCACATTTTGTCTTGGAATATCTTTTGAAATATGATTGAAATAAATTATACTTTTTTCCATTATAATATTAGTTTACATATTCCTAGGTTTGATTAATCATATTACAGGAATGAAGGCGGAGTTTCAGCTACAAATTCCAAACACCACCAATAATAAACATTTGTTAAATTTAAATCAGCTGGAACAAGTAAAAACTCTTCTTAGTCATCTTTGTTTAAAACCGTAGACGCAGTTCCAGAGAAAACATCAGTTGAATGACGCCATGGAAAGTTTGGTAAATATACTAAACCTTTTACTGCTAAAACCTGACAATCTATACACACCGGTAACCTTTACAGTGTATTTGATAGAGCTGTTTTGCTTCGTCCATTCACCAGTTCCAGCATCAACAGTATATACAATATTTTTAATCTTTTTGTGAGGAATATTAATCAGATTTATTTTCTCAACAATATTAGGAATTCCACTGATAATATCATTAGGTTTTGTGTTAATATTAACAAGCGTAATGTCAACATTTGGTGGACTCCCCAAAAAATTCGTTATTGGTTATGTTTATGGTTCTGCAAAAATTTAAAAACGTGCCTATGTGATTAGTAAAATCAGTTTTGAGTGTGTTTATTTCATTATTGATTGGAGCTTCCTTATCATCGACGTATTTTTTTTTTGTTGCAGTATCAAAGTTAGACTCTTGTGTTCTGAGGTCAATAATAGCATTGTTATTCATGCTGAGAAATGCGTGCATCATACCACCGTTAACCGACACGTAGTTTGATCCTGATCATCAACATATATTTTTTGTCGCAGCGTCATTATCTTCGGTTGGGTTTCCAAGATATGTAATCTTGTTTTGGTTCATAGCAATATTTCCAGTAAATACATCACCAGTATTTTTTTTAACATACTCATTAACTGACCTACCCGAATCATGTATCTTATCTTGGTTATTAAAAGTAATGATATTATTAACAACCGCACTAGCAATTCGTGTAAGTACATCTGACAATTGTACATTACTCGTTTTTAACTTTCCTCTTCTATCCTGAAAAACATCGACTTCAGTTGGGTCCACACTTGTAATATTTAAGAAATTATTGATTTCATTTCTAAGCTGGTCAATAGTTGCGTATGTTGATAAATTAACTTCCTGAGCTTCGTCCGACGAATCTATCAGTAAACTTTGTGTAGTAGCTCATTATGCCTATCTTTCTACACAAAATTGTTGGTTTAAAGTGACATAAAATTATACGATGGCGAAGATATTAAATTTCGACACCGAACGATTAGTGAAACATGTACATAATAACGAACTCCCAGACTGTCATTATCTTATTGTTGGGCGAACTGGATCAGGAAAAAACAAATCTTTTATTAAATCTTTTGCTCAACAATAACTTTAACTATGATAAGGTGTATATTTAAACCATCAACCCCCAACAAGACAAATACGAATTACTAAACGAATACAATAATAAACTTCGTGATGACCTTGACGCTGGTGAGGACATATTTTTGATGAAACAACCAGAAGAACTCGTTCCAGTGAACGAACTTGATTCGTCTGAGAATAAGATAATCGTCTTCGATGATATTCCGCTAAACAACGAGGAGATGAACAAGATTAGATCTTGTTTTTCATTATTACGTGATGAAAGATGTAATTCTGTTTATCTTGCCCAAGGGTTTTATAACGTCGATAGATTTATTAGGCGAAATAATGGTTGTTTCATATTACTTCCCGGACTAGATAATATGGATGTGAGAAATATTGCAAACGAACAGTGCGGTGACGTTACTAAAGATGAATTTATCGAATTATATCATCATGCAACCAAGGATCGATACAATTTCTTTTTATTTGACAAACTAGCGTGTGATCCAACCAAGATCTTTCGTTGTTGCATTGACACGTTTCTGTGATCTAATTTTGTAAAGCGATAAAAAAATGGACAAACATCAACAGAAAATCGAATTGCTAAACAAGTTTCTCGAAACTCGAGCGGCTTTTAAGAAAAAAGTGGAAGAAGCTCGACGTGGACAAGTTTAAGCAGAGGAAGAAACTGTTAAACTTTTAAAACCTGTTACTGAGGCAATGCTTGGCAAGCAACCAGAAATACCAACATTATCCCCAGAAGAACTAGCAAAAATGAAAGAAAAAGGTTTGTTTGGTTTACTTGGAAAAAGATCAAAGAAGAAACTGTAAAAATTATAAACGAACTTGTAGGACACATTGCTTATCCTGCTCTACGACAAGCTAAAATTGATGTTGAAAATATTGTCAGCGAAAACAGAAGAATTGGCTGAGAAACAAACAATGATGGCTGAAATTATGTCTGTTGAAAAACTGATAATATTTTACAGAACAAATGCTGAGATTAAAAATACACGATGAAGAATTTAAAAAATTTATTAAAAAGTATTTGAAAGATACAAATTTCAACAATCTTGATAACGTTCGAATATGGCCAGAAGATGATTACTTTAAACTGATAAATATTTTAGAAGAAGTACACAAAAAATATTTGGAGGTTGATGAAGAAATTAAAAAAGCTACATATGAAAATGATATGATATAATAAGGGATGGAATTATTGCTGAGGTTTTATTTAATACAGCAAAACAGTATAGAACTAGAAAAGAAGAATATGGTCAAGGTTGGAATTTTTGAAGACTGTTTAGCAAATACGAAAATATTCGAAATAAAACATTACCAGAGGAAACCACTTCATTTGGAGTTAAAGTGTTTACATCAAACGCTGTTGATATGCTGTTAATATCCTCGAAAGAATCTGGTAATTAAAGTGTAGAGATTGATAAGGAAATTATTGATATATTTAATCATTTAGGATCGAGCGGATTACTAACATCATCCGAGTACGAAGTTTTACACCGCGATTTTATCTAAAATATTAGTATAATGTCAACAACATTATTGCTTCATTCGTCTCAGACAACAGGAAACAGCGCAAACTTTTCTGTGCATTATAATCCGCCAATAGAACTTGATCCTACAAAACAATATGAGATTGGATTAATTTCTTGTACTTGTTGGAATGCTATGCCTAACGTGAAAACTGGGGTCAAAGATGAAATTTCATTTACTCCGATTACAGCATCTTCAACATCTACAACAAGAAGATTGAAAATTATACAAGGAGCTTATAATGTCACTGATCTAAACAAGACAATCAAAGAGCTCATAACAAAAGCTGGCGGTGTGGCTGATAATTTTGAGTTAACAGCGAATTATAACACTTTGCGAGCTAGGATAACACTAAAAATATGTTAATCGGTTTCGAATCAAGGGAAAGAAGTATTGCACAACTATTAGGATTACTGAAAAATGTTACAGTGCTCTTGATCAAGCTATTACGTATGATAGTGAACTGCCAGTAGATATAACAGAAGTAAATACAATACTTGTAAATTGCTCTATTGCTTCTGGATCTTACTCAGCCAAGGGCAGCAGGGGACAAACAAGCTACAGTTTCTCACCACAAGTTCCACCAGGATCGATCATGCAAAATAATCCACGTCAGATTATCTATTATCCAATTAATTTCGAAAATCAATTCACAAGCATCACGATGCATCTCACAGACCAGTCAAGTAGACAGATCGATTTGAGCAACGAAATCGTCACGTATTATTTACACCTACGCACTGTGTAAGCCCGCAATTTTATAAGCATAATTTGATAGATGAGACGAAGAAAGTTTATCGAAGAAAAATCGTAGGTGGATTTTTTGGAAATATATTTACAACAATTGCAGAGAATATTCCAGGAATTGCGCGTAAAATAGCACTCATTGCACTCGACGCAGGTAAAGCTTTCGCTACGGGGGCAGCTTTTTTATCAGGTATTACAGAAGGGCAAAAGATTGTTGACGAGATTAGAGGACCTTCCACATCAGAAATAAAACGAGTAATATCAGATATTGCGCCAACAGAAGAAGCAAAACGATGTATGATAGCTACTAAAAAAATATTATCACCGCATGGCGAAGAAATAGTACGTAAACTCGTAAAGAAAAGAAAACCTATGACCCCTATTGCCTTTTAATTTTGTGTAGCGATTATAAAATAAAATGTCAGTTAAAAATTATCTCGATCTTACCGATGAAATTGATACTGACGACACTATAACAGAATTAGAGTACATCGAGTATTTGGATGAAAACTAGAACGAACCAAATAAAACCGGAGTTAGAATTTTTAACACAAGAGACGAGAACGTGTTTCTACTAACGCATAAGGCAAAGTTAGAAGTGTGTGGCCGAATATTAACTGAAGCAGGTGGTGATGTTGCAGCTGGAACAGAAATCGCGCTAGTCAATAATGGTTGGAGCTTATTTAAAAGTGCAAGATACCAACTAGCAAATCAAACCGTAGAAGATATTTCGATGCACTTACCCATAGCGAGTACAATACTAAACATCGTTTTAATCCAGATCAGTGGCCACAAATATGATGTGGTTTAAAGATACCTCGTTTGGGACGGCTGTGTCCAACGAGTTTCGTACAAATGCTGGTAATCCTGATCCAGATAACAATAATCTCAGCGCCAATCCCGCTGCTAATGATGCCGCTGCGATAGGTGATTCGATCAGGTTAGCCGTTACAATAATAAGACGACAAGAAAATAACGAGGGATTTGCCAAACGAAAAGCATTTGCCGCAGAATCTCGCCAAATAACGATGATTAAGCACAATCTTGAGATTTTACCGTGAGTATAACAAAGTGTTTCGAGGAATAAAACATACACTAATTTTAGATCGAGCTGAATAAAACAATTGCATAATGCATGCTGATGAGGTAGCCGATAGTCAATTGTTTATTACAAGATTAGCACTGTGGATGCCTCGGGTTGTCCCATCTGTACAACAAAAAAAAAAACGATGGATCTTTACTAGCCACCTTTACAGAAAAGATATACTTCCAACAGAACAGGATTTATCAAACAGCCATTCCTAATGCAAATGATTACACGTGGCGTGTAACGACCACACGCAGCGAACAACTACCGCGACACTTGTTCGTCGTATTTCAACGACAAGCACGTCGTAACAATCAGATAATGAACAACTCCGTATTCGATAACTCAGACGTTAGACGAATATTTGTGAGGGTCAATTCCAAACAGTATCCCGAACGTGCAATCGAATGCAATTTTGCTGACGATGAAACAAAAAACATCTCTAAGCCGTACATGTATCTCATGGAAGCAATGCAAACATATCAGGACGCAGACAGTGGATCTCAGATATCAATAGAAGAGTTTCGATCGCTCTATCCCATCTTTATTGGATCTACTGCAGATATCGAGGTCACGTGGACGCTTGGTGTACTGCCAGCTGAACAGTATAATGTATACGCGGTATTGGTAAGTGATAGACTTTTGACCATCGATTCGACCAAAGGAAGAATGACTGTACAAGTTTAATCTAACAACTTGGATATAACATCAGAAAACCAAATACACAACTCGAGAAATATATCTAACATCTGGTCAAGTTGAAAAATTATCATCAGCTGTTGCTAAACGCAGCTCTGTTTCTTTGATGATATCTCCGTCGACAGGCGTCGCAAAGACTTCAAATAAAACTGCAGTAAAAGTCATGCTAACGCAACAACAAATCAATAAACTCCATCTCAACAAATCTTTTGTACTGAAACTATCTGTTTCTCAGGTAACCGCAATGTCAAAACAAGGTGGAATTTTTGGACCAGCACTTTCTGTGATAGCTAGCAAAGTTTTACCAGTACTTGGTACACTTGGACTTGCGGCTGCGTCAGGAGCAGTTTCTGGCGCAACGAAAAAGCAGTTGAAGGTCGTGGTATCAAACAAGTCTATTGTTAATTTTATGTAACAGTATAAATGTTTGTCAGACAAATGTCTCAGAGAGATCCTGATCTTTTAAAATTTATTTTACAATTTGATGAGCAACCTTCCCATGCGAATGATGATATTGCAATAAATTTTGTCTAAACTTCTTGATATTTTGTCGACATACTGTATAAAAGTGAAACAGAGAATAAGGACAAGACGACGAAAAAATAAAAAATAATAGAATAATGATAAAAGATATTTGTGTTATTTGTGTTAAAAAAGTATGTTTTTAAAATCTGGAGCTGGAATGTGTACGGACAGAGTTATATTAATCGATGATTAATCTTTTGAAACGTAATAAAATAAAATAAAATGCAACTGCGATTGTGACAAAGATCTTTGCATCGAACAGGATAAAATCGTCACGTATTGTACATCATGTAATCGCCGTGAGATCATTGGCAGTGGAATCGACATTCACAAAATTATTGGTAAATTACCAAAACCAAAAGGCGGTTGGACCTAGCCAGGTCATCGGTATACTGGACCTTATAATCAGTTAGATCAACAATTAGATGAAACCGATAATCCGTTGCCAGGACAAGAGCCTTACAAAAAGGGGATGCAAGAGCGATGCGTCATGATATCTGTTATCGTGATCACAAAAACTCAAAATTAGTTTGCGATAAAGTAATGTTAGACGAATTACGTGATATGGATCAAACAAACATGAAAGAACGTTTTGATAGAAAATTTGCTCAGGGATTGATTGGGGCAAAATATAAACTTGGACTTGGAAAAGAATTATACGATGATCTTGCAGTCGAACTACACAGACTTAAAAAAAAACGTTTCCGAGACGTAAAGTTGTCGCTAATGCTGTAGATGATATCTGGGCAATAGATTTGGTGGATGTATCCAATCTGGCTCAGTTTAACGATAACAAAAGGTAATTGTTTAATGTTATAGATGTTTTTAGCAAATACGCTTTAAGTGTGCCTGTTTCGGATAAGACAGGGACTTCAATGACTGATGCATTAAAACAAATAATTACGAGTACTGAAAGAAAACCAAATAAAATCTGGACTGATCACAGAACCGAGTTTTTCAACAAAAGGTTTGAGCAGTTTCTAGAACAAAATATTAAAAAAATACGTTACAGGAAACGAAGGTAAAAGCGTTGTTGTCGAGAGATTTAATCACACGCTAAACGAAAAAAGTACACAAACATTTGACAGCTAAAAACACCAACAGGTACATCGATGATCTTTCTGAAATAACAATGACACAAAACATTGAACCATCAAAATGTCACCAATCGATGCTATTAAAAATCCGATATAGCAAACGAAAACATGTACCGCAGACACATTTTTTAAAGTAGGTGATAAAGTTAGAATTTCTTTGACAAAAAGATATTTGAAAAAGGATTTACTCCAAACTGGAGCGAAGAAGTATTTGTGGTTGATAAAGTACTTTTAACAATACCTGTGACGTACGCGTTAAAAGATCTGGCAGGGGAACCGATCGTGGGCAGATTTTACGAACAAGAACTACAGAAAACTGAACAAGATGTTTTCGTGATCGACAAAGTGATTAGGAAAAAAGGAGATAAAAAAGTTTAGTCAAGTGGCGTGGGTATAGTGATAAATTTAACAGTTGGATTCCAACCAAACAAATTATGAAATAATATTATTATAAATTTCCTCGTACTTTTGATTGATATATTTATATTTTATTGGTTTACATAGTGATATTAGATATTGTCTGCAATCGTTAGAGATCGTCATTAAGTTAAAATTTTTGACAAATATGAAATCGAATTTGATATTTTTCTGTCGGCCTGGAATTCTGAAAACAGTTGCTGCTCGGCAACGGTAAAATTAAATTTTATTATTTTGTTTAGCAATGTGATGCTTAACATTATATTTTCCAGTGGTTGGTCTGCTGTAATTATATCTGTCGACGATGGTAACTATTTTATCGTCATCAGATTAGTTGTTGTACAAAATATCATCTTCGCTATTGTCTATCATATCGTTAGAGAATGTATGGGAGAACCTGAAGAAATAGCGACTGCTTTTGCAGGTTTTGACAAATTATCGGTTCGATAAACAAATCGTGCTAATAAATTTTGCTGCAACAAATCTTTACCATCTGCTACAGACAAATCTGGAAAAAAAATAAAAGAATTTACCAAATTAGGTTCGGGTTGGAAGTTTGAAATGATCAAGGAAATTTTATTTCACACAACGAAATATGACGCATTACACGGTAGTTCGTACATTGACCGGTCACCAAAAAAAAGAAACAATGTTGTATAAACGTAAAAAACGTCGATAACAAATGTTTCTAATGGGCTGTTTTTCCTGCACTATTTCCAGCAGAAAAAGACGAATGTGGTGTTGAGAAGTATATTAGTTACGTGTCAAGATTAAATTTTAAAGATATTGACTTTCCAGTGGCAGAAAATCAAATACCAAAGTTTGAAAAGCAAAATAATGTTTCGATTAACGTTTTCGGACTAGATGAAAAGGAAAACATCTATCCGAGATATATTTCAGAAAAAGCTTTACAATCGACTATAAATTTGCTGTTTTATAAAAATCATTACGTTTGGATCAAAAACTTTAATGGACCAATTTATAGACGGTATAATAAGAATAACAACAGAAAATTATTTTGTTAAAGCTGCTTAGTAGCATAGGGAAATGAGGGTTTTGGCCCACCACCCCTCTCCCACACCTCCTCCCCCACCCCCACCAAACCCTCATTTCCCTATACTACTACTATGTAGACAGGTATTTTGTAACCAGACAGAACAACAGGTGTTGGAATGCGATAAGCTCTGTCAACAGAAGTGACGAATTTGTTAGAACAGCGCATGCGTGGAATACGATTTTTCTAAAGACAGCAAATGGGTTTTACCACAAATATTTTATCAGATAACAGGATGAAAATTATACTGTGCATTAGAACGTTTCAGTTAACAAGGCGGAAATTAAACTAGCATTAGAATGAAAATGATATTATTTTAGTTATATTATATCTTAAGTTTAGATAAAATTTTATGTTACTCATATTTTTTGTGATATTTTTTTTCATACTTGCTAACCCTCATTGGTAGAATATCTGTTAACATATTGTCAATAATACGAAATTCACGTAATAAATCCTCCATATGATATTTAACTCCTCGTAGGTAAGACCGGATCTGATCAAGTAGTTTCTTGTAAGTTTTAATTGATGTTAAACAACCGTGCTTCTTTATCAAAAGTCTTGGTTCTACTTTTTTACACGCCGCTGTAAGTGAAACACCAATAGCGGATATGATTAACATAAAAGGATTTAATGATACCCCACTTGAAATTATACCAGAACTGGCCATTAACAAGGGTAGATAAGACATTACTCGAAGGATCTTGTTGTAGTATTTGTAACATTTTTTCACGCACCAAAGTTTTTTTTATGATAATATTTATAGTATTGTATTAATGCGTCTACATCTTGTTTTGGAATATCTTTTGAAATATGATTGAAATCAACTATACTTCTTTTCATTATAATATTAGTTCACATAGTCCTATGTTTGGTTAATTCATAATAAGAGCTGGTTGTTCAGCTATAAATTCCAAACACCAGAGAAAAATTGCTAACTTTAAAGTTTTATCAACTGGTTCAAGTACAAATTCTTCTTCAGAATTTTTGTTTATTATTACAGATAATACTCCAGATGAGTCATCATTTGGATGACGAAATAGATATTTGGTAGATATTCTAAACTTTGCACTGCTAAGCACTGACAATCTATACACACCGGTAACTACTGCAATATATTTGATAGAATTATTTTTTGGTGTCCACCCAGTATAACCAGTATCAACAGTATACACAATATTTTTAATCTGTTTGTGAGGAATTTTAACCATACTCGTTTTCTCAACAATATTAGGAATTCCACTAATAATATCATTGAGTTTTGTGTTAATATCATTGAGTTTTGTGTTAATATTAGCGAGTGTAATGTTAACAATTGATGGATTTCCAAAAAAATCATCTTTAAGCGTGTTTATGTTTCTACGAAAATTTAAAAACGTTTTTACGTGACCGGTAAATTCATTTTTGAGCGCTGTTATTTCATTACTGATTGGAACGTCCTGATCATCGACATATTTCTTAGTTACAGCGTCTCCATCTGTAGTTGGATATCCAAGATCTGTAATCTTGTTCTGGTTCATAACAATATTCCCATTAAATAAATCACCAGCTTTTTTAACAAAATCATTTACTGACCTACCAGAATCTTGTATCTTACCTTGATTGTTAAAAGTCATGATATTATCAGCAACCGCATTAGGAATTCGTACAAGTTCATCTGGCAGTTTTACATCACTCGTTTTTAATCGTCCTTCTTTGTCCTGGAAAATGACGACTTCATCTGGTTCTACACTGGTAAGATTTAGTAAATTATTGATTTCAGTTTTGAGCTGATCAAGAGTTGCATATTTGGATAAGTCACCTTGGTAACCTTTTGTGGATAAATCTCCTGATAGTGTTCCAAATTTTGCATAGTAACTCATTATTTACTGTCTTAGATAAAATTATCAACACTAGTTTAATATTATACAAAATGGCAAAATCGTCGATATTAAACTTTGATACAGAGAAGCTGGTGAAACACAAACATAACAAAGAACTTCCTGATTGTCATTATCTTATTGTTGGGCGAACTGGATGAGGAAAAACAAATTTGCTTATGAACTTGCTTCTTGGTGATAATTTTAACTACGATAGAGTCTATATTTACACAATCAATCCACAGCAAGATAAGTATGAGTTATTAAGCGATTATAATGACAAACTTCGTGATGAACTTAAGGCTGGTGAAGATTTTTTTTATAATTAGGCAGCCAGAAGATCTTATTCCTGTTAATCAACTTGATGCAGATGAACATAAGATAGTAGGTTTTGACGATATTCCGCTAAATAACATGGAGATGAACAAAATAAGATCGTATTTCTCACTGTCACGTAACAAACAATGTAATTCTGTTTATCTCGCTCAAGGATTTTATAATGTTGACAGATTTATTCGGCGAAATACGGGTTGTTTTATATTATTTCCAGGACTGGACAATGTTGACGTTAGAAATATTGCAAGCGAGCAATGCGGTGACGTGACAAAATATAAGTTTATTGAACTTTACCGTCATGCTACAAAATATAAATACAACTTTTTCTTATTTGATAAACTTACAAATGATCCAACTAAAATGTTTCGCTGTTGTAGTGACACTTACAGTAAGGGTTTCAATTTTATAAAATTTATAATAATAATAATGGACAAACGAGCAAAATACAGACAACACATAGAAGATCTAAAAAAAACTTGCTCAATCTCAGACATCGCTTAAGCAAAAAGTACAACAAGCACGACATGGGCAAGTAACCGCTACAGAAGCAACAGCTACAATTTTCAAGCCGGTTACTGAAGCACTATTAGGTAAACAACCTGAAACTAAACCACTGTCAGAAGAAGAAATTAAACAACTGCAGGAAAAAGGCTTGGTTGAAATTGTTAAAGAACAACAGGAAGCAGCTGCTGCAAAACTTGTTACTAGATCTGATGAAGAAAAAGAAAACTAATTGAGGCATTTACAGCAAATATAGCTGATCCTGCGGCTAGACAAGCTGAAACAGATCGATTGATAAACAATCCGCTGGAACTTGAGCGAAGATTAGCAGAGTTAACAACGCAAGGAATAACAAATGTTATAACAAATTTATCAGGAGATATAAAAGATATCAAAGAGGAGCAACAAAGAGTTGGTGAGCTTACTGTAAAGTTTATGGAAGTTGGAGATCAAAGATTTTATTTTACAAAAAGAGCAAATGATGAGATAAAAGGTATTGAATATGATGATTTTTTACAGAATGAAAATATAAGGGGTATTGATGATATAAGCAAGTGGACTGATGTAGAATATCAAACATTACTCGATAGATTAGATGTAATATTTAAAGACGGAGCTGCTGCTAAAGATGAATTAAACCCCGTTACAGAGATTGATAATATGATTCCACTTTATGAAAGAATGAGAAACGGTGTTATTGCTCTCACGTTTAAAAAAACAGCAGAAAATAGTAGATTAAAACCTTTTGGTAAAGGGTGGAGTTTTAAAAGGAAATTTTTTACTTTTGATAAAACTCGTGTAGAGAAAAGTAGAGAAGTAAGAACAGCAACTGGTTTAAAAATATTTACATCAACTACTGAAATGATAGGTAGATTAATGTTATTAATATCATCAAAGGAAGCTGGGAATGTTAGTGTTGAACTTGATAATGAAATCATTGACATACTTGATCATCTAAGATCGAGTGAATTATTAACATCTGACGAATATGAAACTTTACACCGCGACTTAATCGCGGCGACTTAATTTTGTAAAATGATATAATATTAAAGGAATGCAAACAACATTATTACTAAACTCTAGTCAGTCTGCGATAGATAGCGCAAATTTTTCAGTAAATTATATTCCACCTATCCAACTAGATCCCACAAAACAATATGAAATTGGATTAATTTCTTGTACTTGCTGGAATGCTATACCTAACGTGAAAAATGATGTTAATGATGAAATGTATTTTACTATGATTACAACATCTCCAATATCTACAACAAAAAAATAAAAATTTCCCAAGGAGCTTATAATATTACTGATCTAAACAAGACAATCAAAGAGCTCATCACAAAAGCTGACGGTGTGGCTGATAATTTTGAATTGGCAGCAAATTATAACACATTGCGAACTAGGATAACTTTGAAAAATATAGTAATCAGTCTTGAACCAAGAGAAAGAAGTATTGCACAACTGTTAGGATTTACTGAAAAACTTACACTGCACTTGATCAGCCTATTACATATGACAGTGAACTGCCAGTAAATATAACAGAAGTAAATACAATATTAGTAAATTGCTCTATTGCTTCTGGCTCTTATACATCAAAAGGCAGCAAAGGTCAAACGATTTACAGTTTCTCACCTGAAGTTCCGCCAGGTTCTCTCATGCAAATAACTCCACAACATATTATATATTATCCTTTAAACGTTGAAGATCAAATATCAAGTATAATAATGCAGTTGACAGATCAATCAGGAAAACAGTTACATGTTAATAATGAAGTTGTAACTTATTATTTACATCTACGCGAGCAAAAGTAAAAATTATGCAACATCAAATATAATGAAACAAAGAAAAAAGTTTATCGAAGAAAAATAGTAGGAGGATTTTTTGGAAATATTTTTACTAAATTTATTGAAAATATTCCGGGTATAGCACGTAAAGTTGCACCAATTGCTATTGACGCTGGTAAAGCTTTTGCAACTGGGGCTGCATCTGCCGCTGGGACTGCGGTGGGACAAAAAATAGCTGATAAAATAAAAGGTGATCCACCGACTGCATCTGAAATAAAACAAGCTATCTCAGAAATCGCTCCAACAAAAGAAACTCAAAAAGCTATGATAACAACAAAAAAAATTATTATCACCAAAGGGCGAGCAGATCATACAAAAATTAATATCTAAAGTAACAGTGCCGCAATAAAATTTATATAATCTAATAAAATAAAATATCTGTTAAAAATTATCTCGAGTTAACAGAAACTTATGACATAGACAATGATGTGACAGAATTCGAGTTTGTTGAGTATTTTGATGAAAATTCTAACGAACCAAATAAAGCTGGTATTAGAACCTTTAACACCAGAGACGAAGATGTATTTCTACTGCCACATAAGGCTATGTTAGAAGTTCGTGGTCAGATTATGACAGTAGCCAATCCACCTGCTGCAATTGCAGTTAGAGCAGAAGTAGCTCTTATAAATAACGGCTGGTGTTTATTCAAAAGTGCTAGATATCAACTGGCCAATCAAACTATAGAAGATATTTCAAGTCATCTACAAGTTGCAAGTACAATTTTAAATATTATTTCGTTTTCCGACGATTACTCGAGATCAACTGCAACTAACATGATGTGGTTTAAAGATCCTGGCCGGGGTATAGCTGAATCAACAGAATTTTTAAAGAGAGGCGCTATAGTACATGGAGCTGATGCTGATGCAAATGCTGTAATTGTGAGAAATTTTCTCATTGCTAATGCAGACGCGCTAGGTATTGCTGTACCAGGTGCAGCTGCTAATGCAGACGCCACAAGAGTTTCTCTTACAGCAGCTTTTAATAATCTAAATATAACACCACCAGCTGCAGATGCAAACGGTACTGCGATGTTAAATTTACTTCTTAACACACTTGACGTGAGAAATCCACGCTATAACGATGGTTTTGCTAGGCGAAGAAAACTTGCAGCAGGATCACGTCAAATTACAATGATGCTTCCACTAAGTATGATTTTCGGCTTTTGTAGCGATCATGATAAAGTATTCCGTGGAGTAAAACATACTCTTATTTTAGATCGAGCAGACTAAAACGATTGCTTGTTTAGATCTGGAGGGGTTGATGTACAGTTTATCATAAACAAACTTGCTTTGTGGATGCCACGTATAACACAATCAATCACTAAAATGTCAGAACTAAATAGCATGCTTGATAAGCATACAAACAGAATTTATTTTAAGCAGCATTAGATATATCAGACAGCTGTTCCAAATACTACTGACTACACATGGAGGGTCACAACAACATCAAGCGAACAACTGCCGAGAAATATCTTTGTCGTATTTCAACAGCAAGCCCGACGAGGTAATCAACAACAAAATAATGCAATATTTGATCACTCTGATGTCAGACGAATATACGCTAGATTAAATTCAAAGCAATATCCAGAACGAGCTATCGAGTGCAATTTTGCTGATGACGTTAATAAAAATATTTCTCGACCGTACATGTACCTGCTTGACGCAATACAAAAATATCAAGATGTTGAAGATGGAACTCAAATATCAGCAGAGGAATTTCGTACCCTTTAGCCTATATTTCATTTTGATGTTAGTAAACATAATGAGCGAATTGTAGACAGCACAGCGGATATTGAAATTACCTGGACACTTGGGGCGGTTCCAATAGCACCGTTGTACGTATACGCATTAGTGATTAGTGATAGATTTATCACGGTAGATTCTATTGGAGGTAAAATGACAGTTCAAGTTTAATCTACAGTTGTTATATAAAATGGCAAAATATATTGTAAAAGAAGTATATTTGACCGATGGTCAAGTTAAAATATTAGTAGCTGCTATTGCAAAGCGAGAACAGGTATCATTAAAAATCAATCCTAATATTCCTGATGGTGTTTTAACAAAATTAATGCTAAGAAAAAATCAAGTAAAAAAGTATGATCGTAAAAAAACTTTTGTTTTAAATTTGAGTGCTGCACAAATGACAGCGCTGGTAAAAGAAGGTGGTTTTCTTGGTCCGGCATTATCAGTATTAACTAGCACAATAATACCTAAAATTTTACCAGTCTTAGGCACATTAGGACTAGCAGCAGCGTCTGGAGCAATATCTGGCGCAACGAAGAAAGCAGTTGAAGGTAATGGTATCATTCGTGGAAGTGGAATAAAAAAATTGTAAATTTTATGTACATGATATATTATAATGCCACAAAAGAAAAAGAAATCGCCAACAAAAAAAGAAAACAACAAAAACAAAATCGCCAACACCAAAATGCAAATGCAAATGCAATCAAACAAAACAAGGAGGAAATATTCCAATCGCTCCACTTTTGGCGGGACTAGCGGGAAGTCTGCTGCCAAATCTTTTAGGAATCGGACGTGGTCTAACATTACCAGGAACTCGACCACCCCGTTGAGTAATTTTGATATCATTGATAAGTTAAAAGCGGTTCCTGGATTTCACAGAGTTTATTCTAAAGATGAACTCGCATCAATAAAATCACCATCAGCTGTAAGTTCGTGTGTTATTAATATACAAGATTTTAATGACGGATCCGGCACAAATTGGGTAGCAGTTTATAATAATAATTATTTCGACTCGTTTGGACTTCCTCCAAGCGATGTAATAAAAAAGTATATGAATAAAAAATTTAAAACGATATATTATTCATCAAATCAACTCCAACCTGTTGGAACGTCTGCTTGCGGATATTATTGTATTATGTTTATCCAACAGATGAGCAGAAATCGTAATTTTTTTAAAAATTTATTTTACAGTTTGACAAGCATCCTTCTCACGCTCATGATGGGATCGCAATAAATTTTATCTAAACATAAAAATATAACAATGTCAACATACTGTCTCAAGTGTAGAACTAAAACAGAAAATATTAATGAAACAACAGAAAAAACAAAAAACAACAGGATAATATTAAAAAGTTTTTGTGCAGTCTGTGGAAAAAGAAAAAAATATGTTTTTAAAGAAAGTGTCCCCAGCGACAGTATCCTCAGAGATGTCGCTAGGATCTGGTTATCCTGATATTATTTTAGTCGACGACTAAAAATATAGAATGATATGCAACTGTGATTCTGACAGAGATTTGTGTCTTGAGCAAAATAAAATTGTCGCATACTGTCAATGTTGTAACAACAGAGAAATGACAGGGTCAGGTATAGATATACATAAAATTATTGGAAAATTACCAAAACCAAAAGGCGGTTGGACATTGCCAGGTCATCGGTATACAGGACCTTACAATCCGCTAGACCAACAACTAGATGAAAACGACAATCCATTGCCAGGTCAAGAGCCTTATAATCAAGTTGATGCAATAGCGATGCGTCATGATATCTGTTTTCGTGATCATGAAAACTCGAAAGCAGATTGTGATAAAGTAATGTTAGACGAATTACGTGATATGGAGCCAACAAATCTACGAGAACGTTTTGATAGAAGATTTGTTCAGGGAATGATAGGAGCAAAATATGAACTCGTACTCGGAAAAAAAAAGTATACGATGATCTTGCAGTCGAGCTGCACAGACCTAATAAAAAAAGTTCCCACGACGTAAAGTTGTCGCTAATGGTGTAGATGATATCTGGGCAATAGATTTGGTGGATGTATCCAATCTAGCTCAGTTTAACGTTGGCGCTGATGGTGCTCCAAAAAGGTATTTGTTTAATGTTATAGATGTTTTTAGCAAATACGCTTTCAGTGTACCTGTTTCGGATAAGACAGGGACTTCAATGACTGATGCGCTAAAACAAATAATAACGAGTACAGAAAGAAAACCGAATAAAATCTGGACTGATCACGGATCTGAGTTCTTTAACAAAAAGTTTGAACAGTTTCTAGAACAAAATAATATAAAAAGGTATGTTACAGGAAACGAGGGTAAAAGCGTTGTTGTTGAGAGATTTAATCGCACGCTAAACGAGAAATTACACAAACATTTGACAGCTAAAAACACCAACAGGTACATCGATGACCTTTCTCAAATCGTAGGTGAATATAATAACACAAAACATCGAACCATCAAAATGACACCTAAAAAAGCTATTAAAAATCCAATATTAGCAAATGAAAACATGTACCGCAGACATAAATTTAAGGTTGGTGATAAAGTTAGAATTTCTTTGACAAAAAAGGTATTTGCAAAAGGATTTACTCCAAACTGGAGCGAAGAAGTATTTGTAGTTGATAAGGTACTTTTCACAATACTTGTAACGTACGTTTTAAAAGATCTGGCAGGGGAACCGATCGTAGGTAGTTTTCATGAACAAGAACTACAGAAAACTGAGCAGGATGTTTTTGTTATCGAGAAAGTGATTAGAAAAAAAGGAAATAAAAGTTTAGTCAAATGGCGTGGGTATAGCGATAAATTTAACAGTTGGATCTCAACTAAGCAGATTATGATATAATGTTATTATAAATTTTCTCATACCTTTGTTTGACAGATTTACATTTTACTGGTTTACATAACGATATTAGATATTGTCTACGATCGTCAGAGATCGTCATTAGATTAAAAATCTTGACAAATATGAAATCGAATTTGATATTTTTCTGTCGGCCTGGAATTCTGATGTTTAAGAAAGGTTTGATTAGCTGCCAAAACAGTTGTTGTTCGGCAACGGTAAAATTAAATTTCATTATTTTTTTGCAATGTGATACTTGACATTATATCGTTTAGTTGTTGGTCTGCTGTAATTTGATCTGTCAGCAACAGTGACTATTTCACCATCATCATCAGATTCGCTGTTATATAAAATATCATCTTCATTATAACCAATAGATTTGTCTATGAAATCTTTGGAAAATGTGACCTCATCACTGACGACCTTATCGCTGGCGACTTTGTCGCTAGTATCTTGTTTGTAGAGTTCAGCGAGTCGTTTCATCAAGTCCATTATTATAATCTATTTTTATCTAAATTATTGTTATGAGATGACGGATGAGATAAAATATCACCAAAAAGTTAATAGATTAAATTACAACGAACTAGCTGAAGCGGTAAGAAAATGTTTGTTGGGTTATAGTGTTGACGTTATTGTAATGCAAGGTGATTCTCATAAAATATTGCTAACAGAAGCAGAAAAAAAATAAAATTAATGAAAGTGCAGTAACGACGCTAAAATTTAATCACGATGATATCATAGCATTTGCTCATCAATGCTTGACTAAAACTGAATTACAAAATATTATTGATCATCATATCTAAAACGAATCCTAGCATCGTATTCGCTTGAAAAAGTTGATTTCATTACTCCATCAGCTACAAATTTTACGACTGCGGGATTTATCTTATAATGTTTCGCCGCAGCTGAAATCGATTTGAATTCGATCTCCTCATCCGTTTCGAGGTTTTTTGAAATAACAGGATTTGCTGGACATCTAAAATTAATACCACCACCTCGTCCTTTTCTTACTTACATTTTCCTGTTGGGTAACTAGTTCTAGATTTTCCAATCGATTGTCAGTCTTTAGGTTATTGATGTGATTAATAACAAGACCATTGGATATAGATCCGTTGAACACCTCGTAAATAAAACGATGACCATAATAATGAACTTGATTTGGCGATGTTCCTCTAACAGTTACCCTGATATATCCCATATTACTCATAGTACCAAGAACTGTTTTTAGTTTTTCTGTTTCTAATAATA
Organism: Potamilus streckersoni; assembly: GCA_016746295.1. Classification (NCBI taxonomy): domain Eukaryota; kingdom Metazoa; phylum Mollusca; class Bivalvia; order Unionida; family Unionidae; genus Potamilus; species Potamilus streckersoni. Next base: position 15,013 of record JAEAOA010001494.1, on the reverse strand, counting down.
CCGCGATCGTTAGCCTCGTATAAATCAAAGACCGGATGTGGCTGAAACTCATCTTCTAAGGATAAGTTTTCAATGTTGTCATCAGTGACTTTATCGTTCACGTGATATACACGCTGCCCCTAAAGGAATATCATCGCAAAACAACGTGTAAATAAAATCTTTTCTAAACATTGCAATCCTCTCGGCATTATCTCCCACTACACTAATCGTATAACCCGCTGACGTTAATTTGCCAACAGATATTCTAGTTTTGATGTTAATAACCGAACCTAATACATTTCCAGCGTATAAGTTATACTTTGGGTGAACATGATAAATCTCTTGCTCACGTGCGCTTGTCAGATTTACTGTCATTATATTATAGGCGATTTTTTATCTTTAATTGATTTTTAGCGCATGCGCAATGTGAGGTAAAGTTATACTTTGGGTGAATTTGATATGCTTCTTGCTCACATGTGTTTGTTAGATTTGCTGTCATTATATTATAGGCGATTTTTTTATCTTCAATTGATTTTTAGCGCATGCGCAGTGTGAGGTAAATTATCAATTAGATATTACATTATAGTATAATAATGTTAAAATTGCGTGATATAGCTAAGAGAATCCTTATGGGAGAACCTGATAAAATAGCGACTGCTTTTGCAGGTTTTGATAATAGTTATCAGTTTGATAATCAAATTGTTTTAGTAAATTTTAATGCAGCAAATCTTTACCACCTACTACAGACAACTGTAAATCGTGAGTTCGAAAAACACAAAAGTATCAGATTATTTGTGCAATATCATGTTATATTTTCAAAGTTAGTTATAACGGAATAATTAACTAACAAGGAAATTGCAGAACCTTATATGAACGCAAAATCAAGACGTGTTTTGCTTGGGACTGATCTGTTATCACTATCTGATGAAATACACCAAGAAATATGGAAAAAAATAGAGGAATTCACTCAATTAGGTTCGGGTTGGAAGTTTGAAATGATTAAAGAAATATTGTTTCACACGATGAAATATAACGCATTACGAGGTAGTTCATACATCGACCTGCCACCAAAAATAAAAAGTAAAAGATGTTTTATAAACATCAAAAAAGTAGATAACAAGTGTTTCCAATCGGCTGTTCTTTCCGCACTATTTCCAGCAGAAAAACACGCTGATCGCGTTGAAAAATATATCAGTCACGTGTCTAGATTAAATTTTAAAGATATTATCTTTCCTGTGGCAGAAAATCAAATACCAAAATTTGAAAAGCAAAATAATGTTTCAATTAACATTTTCGGACTAGATGAAAAAGAGAATGAATACCCGAGATATATTTCAGAAAAAGCTTCACAATCGACTATAAATTTACTGTTTTACAAAAATCATTACGTTTGGATTAAAAACTTTAACGGACTAGTTGGTAAACAGTACAATAAAAATAGGAACAAAAAGTTCTTTTGTTACCGCTGCTTGCATGGTTGTGCTAACAATGAAACATTACAAAAGCATTTGCAGTACTGTAATGATGTGCAAAGAATAACAATGCCATCTAAAAAAGATAGTGTGTTACAGTTTGTCCATCATAATCACAAACTAAAAATTCCTTTCGTCATATACGCTGATTTTGAGTGTTTACTTCAACCTGTACTTGGCGTAGAAAATAATCCTAATCAATCGAGTACAAGAAAAGTTCAAAATCATGTTCCGTGTGGAGTAGCGTATAATGTAGTTTGTTGTACTGATTCTAGATTATCTAAACCAATTAAATTATATCGTGGTAAAAATCCAGCTATCTACCTTCTCAAGCAGTTGATTAATAAAGTTGATAATATTACTTATCGTTTGAAAAAAGTAACGCCAATGTTAAAATTAACATCTCAACAAGAATCCGATCACGAGCAATCAGAGATTTGCCATATTTGTGTAAAAGCTTTTGATACTGACAACAAAAAAGTACATGACCATTGCCATTTGACTGGACAGTATCGTGGAGCGGCTCATAATCAGTGTAATTTAAAATTTCATGCTCCAGATTTTATTCTGGTTATTCTTCACAATTTTCGAGGATATGATGGCCATATTATAGTAGAAGCTTTTGGTGATCCTGATATAAAATCTCGTCTAAAACTCGATAACGTCATCAACTTCATCCCAAATAATTTCGAAAAGTACATGTCAGTTACGCTAGGTAAATTGCGTTTTATTGACAGCCTGCAGTTTATGGCAGCCTCGTTAGATGAGCTAGTAAAAGGTTGTAGTAAATTTGATAACCTAAGAGACTGTTTTGGAGATAAATTTAATCTACTAGCTAAAAAAGGAGTTTTTCCATACGAATACCTCGACGACTGGAGTAAATTTGATGAAACATCTTTACCTGGCAAAGATAAATTTTACTCACAACTTAAAAATGAAAATATAACTGATGATGAGTACAGGTATGCACAAGATATCTGGAAAGACTTTGATTGGGAGACTTTTGGTGATTATCATGATTTGTATTTGAAAACTGACGTGTTATTATTAGCAGATGTTTTTGAAAGTTTTCGAGAAGTGAGTTATAATAATTACGGACTAGATCCTTGCTGGTATTATTCTGCTCCTGGACTGTCATGGGATGCTCTGCTAAAGTTTAGTAAGGTAAGGTTGGAATTACTGACTAACGTTGATATGTTCAATTTTATTGAAAAAGGTATCCGAGGCGGTATTAGCGTGATAACAAAAAAGTATGCTGAAGCAAACAACAAATATTTGAAACAGTATAACCCTGACCTTCCTTCGAAGTATATAGTTTATCTAGATTGTAATAACTTGTACGGGTATTCGATGGCAGAACCAATGCCTCTTGGTGGATTTCATTGGATCACGTCTGATCGATTTCTATCAGAGACAGAAAAAAAGATTCCCGAAGATGTTTCCTATTTCGTTGAAGTTGATCTTGATTATCCAAATTCGCTACACAAATTACATAACGATTACCCTTTCTGTGCGGAATCGATGGTCATAGATTATAGTTTGTTATCAAAAGAACAACAAGCGTTAACATCACCAAGGCAACATTCCATGGTCAAGAAACTAGTACCAAATTTACTTGATAAGAAAAATTATGTTTTGCATTACAAAGTTTTAAAACAAGTAGTCGATGCCGGCCTTGTGTTGAGAAAAGTTCATCGTGTACTAAAATTTAATCAGTCGCCGTGGATGAGAGGTTACATTAACTCAAACACTTCAAGAAGGGCTGCAGCGAAAACAGAGTTTGAGAAAAACTTCTTTAAACTGATGAACAATTCCGTTTTTGGTAAGACGATGGAGAATATTAGGAAACGCGTAAATATTGAAATAGTTAATGATGTCAATCGCAGAAACAAACTTGTGTCAGACGATGATTTTGTGAGTATGAAAATATTTAATGAAAATCTTGTTGCGATACAAAGAAGAAAAACAAATATAAAACTAAATAAGCCAATCTATGTTGGAGCTGCCGTGTTAGATTTATCAAAGTGGCTGATGTACGATTTTCATTATAATTTTGTTAAAAATCAGTAGCCGGCTAGTAGATTATTGTTTTCTGATTCCGATTCGCTCGTATATGAATTCGAATGTGAGGACATCTATCAGGACATGTATGATGATCGATATCTGTTTGATGTTTCCAATTACCCACATGACAGTAAATTTCATGACGGCACAAATAAAAAGGTTATTGGTAAGTTTAAAGATGAAATGAACTCGAGCGCTATCAAGTACTTTATCGGATTACGCAGCAAAATGTATGCCGTATTGTTGGACAATAATAAAATAACGAAAAAAGCAAACGGTCTGCCTCGCGATTTTGTTAAAAAGTTTATGAAATTTGATGACTACAAGTATGCGCTTGATGGTGGTGTTAGTTTATAAGAGCTATGGCTATTTGGACTAATCATCATAAACTCGACACAGATATCATTATCAAACGCGGATTGAGTAATTTTGATGACAAACGTTACTGTAAAAATGGGGTAGATACATTTGCACTTGGGTATTGTCATGATGATAGATCTATACTTGACATTATCTTACTAAAATTTTATCTAAACTTAAGAAATAATGTTTGAAAATTTGACAGTGACAAGCAGCTACAATAGCAAAATCAAATATTTAATGATAGATGGCAAACAATTGACAGTTGAATTTAATAATGAAACATCAGGTATTTGTTTTAGTAAAACTCGTGACAGGCTAAAACTTTCGCTTATCAGATCTGATAACAGCGAGTATTTCAGTTACCTCGAGCAATTGTATCAAAAGTTGCTAGCGGAATTTAAAAATGTTCACAATCCGATCAGTCAAAAAAATATACTAAACTTACAATTGATCTTGATCGGTCATAAATATATTTTATCGACAAAAAATATCCTCTAAGCAAACCACAAATAAAAGATTTGTTGGAATCTCGTCGCTGTGTGAGCGGTAAAGTAAAGTTTAGTCTCTATCATCGTGGTAATGAAGTATTTTTAATGTCAACAGTTGAAACATTAATAGTAGATAATGAGGTATAAAATAATATCACTTACCTGATTCACCCTGTATAATACGTCCTCTTCCTTGAAAGTGCAGCACGTGATTGAGTTTAACACATCTCCGCATGACAAAGGCAGTTGCCTAACTCAGTTGTCATGGAGATATTTTTTTTTTAGATTACACAACATCAGTCTAAAGTTATAGAATTATATTTGGGCTCAAAACCTTGTTTTGGTTCTGTGTAAAATCGTTTGGGGTGGGATTTGAGGGGGTAATTTGTATATGTTAAGAGGCTAGGGAGGGTCTTTGCGCTCAAACTCTCATTTTCCCTTACTACTGGTGCGACATGATGTTACGCGTCTGCGGCATGTCCCAGTGCAAGACATCACTATAAGCAAACATCCACACTGCAGATATCGTAGCCATATGACTGAACATTTTTTAAAGCCACTTTAAAAAGAGAAAAGAGAAAGCGTGAAGTTGAAAGACCGAAAGAATAAATCCAAGAAAGAACTAAAGAAAGAAATGAAAGAAAAAGGCAAAACAATTAAAATGAAATAAACAAAGAGATATGTTTATTTAAGGAAACTAGCATTCTCCTTGTCCAAATTCAATTTAAAACTTATCGCACAATTAATTGATACTCTTAAAATAATGTTAGAATAGAGATGATTTGGCCTGAATGTAAACTAATGATAATTAAAACTACAATAATTATTGAAAGGCGATGTTAATGGAATGATGGGAAGTATTGTTGTGATGGATCTTGAGATTCCAGATATTGATATAGGTAATGGCTTCTACACTCCATGGAGCTTGAGATTCCATATATTGATATAGGTCATGGATTCTACACTCCATGGAGCTTGAGATTCCAGATATTGTTATAGGTCATACCTTCTACACCCCATGGAGATTGGGATTCCTGATATGCCTTCTACACCCTATCCCACCACGACATGGTGTTTGTTGATGTCACCAATATGCACCAACGTATGCGTCAGTGGATAAAAGACAACAAAAAGTAATTGTTGCCAGACAACAATAAAAAATAAAACACAAAAGCCAATTATAGTGTTTTATTTTGATAATGTTCACAAAGTGAAAATCAGCGGCCAGATAGTAGATCATTAGTGTGCACAAGTCAGGATCTCCATTGTGATTTTCTTGTGCTGTCTTTAAGAGATATATCTCGACTTATATTATCCTAAATGCGCTTTTTCAAGGTTCCTTATCTGTGCTCGAATTTGTTGGTAATTTTCCATTTCTGCCGATATAGTCTAGTTATTGTATCTTCAACAGCAACAGAGTACATTTACTAAATAGACACGTATTTGCGAATGCAGAGGTGTTGAAATTAATTTGCTAGCACTACCACTGACTGATTAATATTGATACCGGCCCTACAATAATACCCATTTGTGTACCAACGAGGGTTATAGTTGCCGTGATTCCAGCCACACAAAGACCAATGGTTGCTGCCGCTGCAAGCTCACGAAAAGCATCTACAGCCAAATGCAGTCGTTGTTATTTCATGATAATTGTAACCGAAACAAGTGCGTCCTTGTTGAACAGTCGACCATGATTTTCTTTGCTGCCTTTTGGAGTAAATGTTGGTTTAACATAATCAACGTGGAATGTGATCGGGCAGATATCAGTGAATTCCACTTCGTCCTTGTAAACACAGTCCATGTATATTTTCACACCTTTTGCTGCTGTCAACGTTTTGGCGGATGTACGTTCTAATACATTAATCAAAGCTAGCCACCTGTCACAATTTGTGGTCTTCTTCCAACGGTTGATATCAATATGGCATTGAACAAGATTAAATTGGAGCGTAAGAGAGGGTCTTCCAACACCTTTTAGCAGCAGTTCCGTCTAGAAAAATCACAAGGTCGCCTGGGTGGACATCAACAACAATTCGACTAATAAACTCTGAAAAATCCTCTATGGTGGCATGTCTGCTTAGATAAACAAACCACTTCGTTTAGCTGAGCAATGTTTTTTTAAAAAAATATTAAATGTACTTTATAATGAACTCAATACGTGTCCGCGGGGTTGATGGTGAGTGAGATTTGCCAGTCAAATATAGTGCCATCATCTTAGTTTGCATAGCCGAAGACACTAACGGTAGATGACACTTACTAGAGCCGCGCGTTAAATAATCGACAACTTCAAGCGGTCGTGCAAGTCCACAATTAATGATCAGGCATGATCATTTGGAACCGATGTACACCTGGCACTTGTATTAAATACAGATTGTCAATACCGGTTATGTGTGTGTGTGTGTGTGTGTGTGTGTGTGTGTGTGTGTGTATTTGTGTCACCATTGATGCAAGTTCATTTCGTATAAAGAAACCACTAAACTGATTGACTGATTTTACGATCACTAAAAAATCAAGACTGATTAATAGACTACAGTATCCCTCAGAGTAATTGAATTCCTCTGCCTGATAGTACTCGAAAAATTGTTCATAGTGATGGAATTCGCCTTTTTATAGACTTGTCAGGTCTACCGGCAGAGATTTCTCTGCGACCGCCTTTATAAAAAAAAAAAACAAAAAAAAAAAACATTGATGATGCTGTTCTGACAGATTCTAACGCCTCCGCTTTTGCAACCGCTAGACCCACTTGCGTATTAAGGAATTTCATCAGATCACTCGCTCCCGCCAACTGCATCCTTCTCATAAAGAACAGTAATATATTTGTAACACCTGTGGCTATTATAGCAGTGCCATAAATGTCGGCAAGAACAGGCACACCTACACGTACATGCAAATGCATGTCAACAATATATTGCCTGAACAACACTTGATTTTCCAATAAAAATAGTAATAGATTGGATATAATGTAGAGATTTGTGTTGGAAAATTTGCAAACCAGTGTCGATATTTTGATGTCGGTTCAAATACGACCGAACATTATACGTGCAGCTTGATTTTCTCCATAGTTAGGTAACATATCACAAAGGGCTCCTTATGACCGTTTAACCGCAGACAAACTTCAGATATTGCCAGTGTTTCAAATATCATAACATTCTGTGTATGTATGTTGTTATATTTATTGTTTGAAATGCCTCGAAAACATGTCATGGTGCCGTAAGACCATTTTTGGTATTTATTTGCTACGAAACGTTTCTCACAGGTGCTCATCTGTGGTATGTGCGAGAAATAAAGGCGTTGAAATGGTTCCAGATCACAAACAAACCACGATTCTGGTAAGCAGAGTTATCCACAATGTTAATGATTTTAATACAACTTTACTTTGTCCCTTTTCCCCTAAGAATATTAAGAACATCTTAGTAAAAGCCGAAATATGAAATTGACGAGAATTGCACAGGAAAACCACAGTGAGTCCTAAGTGAATTTAATAGACACTGTGCACTTGGGTTCAAAGAGCGCCATGGGCACCTGATAATACATCCGTAGCAGAAGGTTTTATGTCCGGCAAACCGTCCTGTACAATTTGCCAATCTTCATACGGTCTATTCTCACTCATGCGACAGAGAAACCTTCGTATTTTGCCAACTTAATTTCCTATCTCAGTCTAATCATCTCAGACCATTCGTCTCAATCATGGTGTCCACGCGCTATAGACTACTTTATCAAGGGAAGCAAACATTCTTGTCTTCTGCTTGGTTTGATGGAGTTGTTTTCTGATCAGGCAAACGTCGACGCAGAAATTTGACAAAGTAGATTTTAGAGGAGAGAAACAAATATCTTACAAAAAGAAGATTTACAAGGAAAATGATAAAAGACAAGACAAAAAGAAAATGGACTACAAGCTAGAAAACAGTTTGACTCTAAAAGATAGAAGAGCAGAAATCGTAAATGTTTACCACCATCTGGGTTCCTATTCGATGGATGTTAAAAGAAATATTATGCTCAACATCATCTAGCAATTTCTTAAAATCCACCAAGGCATGAGGCCAAAAATCTTTCTTTTCTTTTGGATGGATGGGAAACATTAATGAAATACATACATCTCCCTACGTATCCCAACCAATTTTCGTTGGAGAAAATAACAAAATCAGAAATTTAAATATTTAAATCATTTAAAAAAAAAAAAAACTACTAAAAATGTTAAAGAGAGTAGATTTTCAGAAGTGGGCGAAAAATTTGTTACGCATTTTGTTTTAGAGCATAAAAATGTAAATTCCAAACGTAAAACATTGGGAAACATAAATCTATTAGAAGTATATCTGGAGAAAAACAACGAGACGCACCTTACACATGTAGCACCGGCACTTGACCTATACAACATTCTCTCGAGATTTTTCTTTTCAATTCATCAGAATGATGGGTGGCAGTGAATAAGAGCCAACAAGATTAAGAGGCAAAAAGGGGGTCACATACTGACATCCATTCAATTTAAAGAATAATGCATAAGCAAATAAAATCATTCATTGGGCAATTGGGATAATTTCAGTTTGTTAAAAGAAAAAAAAAATTGTAAATTAGTAAAAGAATGATTTGTAAATTAGTAAAATAATTACCGGCAATAAATATGATCTAATAAGGAAGAATTTTATTAATCGTTTTAAACTTAAATTATCTTATAAATTAAAGAACTCATAATTTAGGGCCTTCCCAACGTGGATGACAAATGAGAGAGAGAGAGAGAGAGAGAGAGAGAGAGAGAGAGAGAGAGAGAGAGAGAGAGAGAGAGAGATTCGGTACCCTAGATACAAAGTTTTTATTATAATTATTATTTATTATAGGTATGATAGTAAGTTTTGAAACATGTCAACAAGGCAGCCCCTAAAATATAAACATAAATATCTGAAGAAGGAAAAGGAAATAGCCCACAAATGCTGATGGCGTTATTGATTATGACATGAAAAAACTGAATATTTATTCTTGGCTTGGGCCCTAGTACGCCACCGTCAAGTTTACTGCAAACATTTTGATTTAATGATATTTTACACTTTATAGTACGGGGAAGGAGTGAAAAACACAGAAACATAACAAGATTGCTAACTTAAACCAGAATATTTAGAATTTAACAAGAGACAGACGAAGACCAGGACACAAAAAAGAACAGAAATGAAAAACCAATTATGTATGCTAACCTTTTATTTCCCAATGGATGTCATGTAACTATCTACAAATCTTTTATGTACAAAACGTCCAAGTGATTGTTGCAACCCTGATCATTCATTTTGCCTGTAACTCCCGTGTACCTCTGTCAAATTAGCAATGTTTTTTATGTTCACCAATTAGTACCCGAAAGCTGAACTAATTAAGAAAAGAATGGCTCCGAAAGCAGACTTGCCAAATTTGGCTTTTAATCCAATTCCAAACTCGAGCGTGAGAAAATATATGTGTCAGAAGCTGATAGAAAGCAATGTTGCAGGCACTCGGCCTATTCACATCACTAGCTACAAACATCCCAAATCACTCAACAACTACAGAAAACTTAATAACAGCCAAAAAGTCAAGCATGCTTTTTTCTACTTTTGTTAAACATCTCCATTGTACCCAAGTTGAATCAAGCAAATATCTGCAATCTGTACTGACAAATAATGCACTTACCAATCAGAAGGAATCATTTATCCGTCTACACGTTGTTCCACAAGAAAATTTCCCCTGTAGCATATCCTTCAACTACTAATAGCAACACTTGCCATATTTGCAAGAGAGAAAATATAAATTTTCCAAGAAACCGTGAACTTGAAATTTCAGCGCATGGTTATTAGCTAGGGTCTGAATGTGGAGAGTTTAGAATGAACTGGAGCAATTTTACAATCAATATTAACTACAATACAAGTATGTCACAGTTTCACATCCTCCAACGAAAAGGAAAGTTATACGATGGTGATATGGATCTTGAATTACACTGTTCAGAGATACAATGTGCTATATTATTATGAATTTTGATGTGCTGAATTAAATAATGACAATTAAAACAACTGAATGAGTACGGTTTCCAAGATATTTAAGTTTTTACATTTTACGTCAATGAATATTATGTAGATAGTAGTGTTTTAATAATAAATTGTAAACTTAGGTCTTTTCGTGTACATGGTTGCTTTAAATGATAATATTTCGCCTGTTCTATTTATGTAACATTTTAAAAACAGCAACAGAGATATATAAATAATATTTATTATGAAAAAAGGCTGAAAACTATTATATATATATATATATATATATATATATATATATATATATATATATATATATATATATATATATATATATATATATATATATATTAGACCTTATCCAGTGTCTACTGGGATATTCATGGCCTATCTCTTGTATTCATTAAATGGAGCATCTTTTGTCATTATCCAACAATAGGTGCAAGCATTGATTTGTCCTGATAGCGTTTCTCTATTGTTGCAATGTCCATGTGAAATCGCTCGCCGTGCTCGTCTCTAACTGTTCCTCAGTTAGGTGGAACACAATCTAGATGGGAGTGAAAAATAAATGTATCTTTAGTGTTATGTTGCAACCAGGGCTTTCATAAACCTTGAGGAAGTTTTCCACCAAATTCCCGTAATTGTCTGCCTTGTTGTTTCTGATAATTTTTTTTACCATTAACTAAAATACTTTCCATGCAATCTTTTCCTTGCCACGCAGTGCACGGTCAAATACATCATCTCGAAGAAATTTACGAATCTTTAGACCAACAAAGACTCATTCTTCTATCTTGGCTACACTTTGCCTTGAAAATTTTCCACGGAGGTACATGAAAGCTACTTGTGGTTTGTCCATGGCCTTGACAAAGTTATTCATCAGACTCAGCTTGATGTGTAAGGGTGGTAAGAAAATCTACTTTGATTCAACGAGTGATGGATATTGGGCACTTTCCCTCTCAGGCTCCATTGACTGCCGGAGTGGCCAGTCTCTCTTGGTGTAGTAGGAATCTTTTGCACGACCATCGCATTAGCAGAGAAACAACAGTACCTTGAATATCCAATCTGTAGAACAAGCAGGAGAGCAATAACCTTCAAATCTGCCAGTAATGCTGATTATATTGTATGCACCTCAAAAGCTGTTTCATGTTTTCATAGGTTTCCTCCATATGGAATGCATGAGCAACTGGAATTGATGGCAAAACATTGCCATTATGCAGCAAAACAGATGTAACACTCGTCTTTGATGAATCACAGAAGTCTCCACTCATCTGGATCATGAACTATATTGATAGCTGCAATCACACCATCAATGTTGTTACAGGCGACAAGTTCACCTTCCATGAAGAAGAATGGGACAATATCTTGCTGACAGTCATGGAGCATGAAAACCTTAACATCACCTGCCAGATTCCACTGATGTATTCTGGAGCCCAATAGCTGTGACTTACTCTTGGATAGTTTCAAATCCCTGACAAGGTCATCAGTTTACCTTGTGTTATGATGTATGGTTCAGAAGAGAATGGGCGAACATATGGGTCATGTGATATTGATGGTTCAGTACTAGAAGTTTCATCGTCTTCTTCTCCCTGCTCTGACTCAAGTGAGAATGACTCTGGTACATCAGTAACCGGCAGTCCTTCTCGTGGGGTACTGGGCAGATAGTTGATGAAATGTTTGAATAATATACAGTCCACTATTTCTTCTTTGACACATCTTTCCCAAAAAGAGACCATAGAGAAGTATCAATTGCTGTTATGATCTGTTGGCTCTTTCCAAATTTTGATGGCACGCATGATCACTATACACATGGCACTTGACACATGCACTTTAATAGTCTTATTTAAGGTCCAATAATAATTAAAAACAAACGTTGATGACACAAAGTGATCACGCGAGTGAGGTATGCATGACATTGATAAAGTCCAATCATTTAAACTTCAGGTTTATCCAGTGTCTGAACAAGATCAGATAAAAATAATGCTAATGAAATACTTTAAGATTGTGTACAAATAGAATGTACTTTATAAAAAAATATCGAATCTCGTGAAAATAGTCATTACAATAAAATGCAATGAAAAGAATGAAAATAAAAATGAATTTCAAAACTTACACCCAAGCAATTTAATTTCATTTACGAAATAATACATATTCTCCTAATGTGTGTTTGTGTGTGTGTTTGTGTGTGAAAGTGTGTTTGTGTGTGAAAGTGTGTTTGTGTGTGAAAGTGTGTTTGTGTGAGAGAGAGAGAGAGAGAGAGAGAGAGAGAGAGAGAGAGAGAGAGAGAGAGAGAGAGAGAGAGAGAGAGAGGGAGGGAGATAGAGAGAGAAGGTGTATGATTTTCGTCAAATGCACGTTGTATTCGTTTTCTTAAACAAAAGAATATTCATAATAAATGCATTTCAATAAATCTTTAAAAGAAGGTATTTTTTTAAAAACGCTGTCTCAAGCGGAGTACTACCGACCGTGTAATAATCTGCCTTTTAACCTTCCTTAGAGTGTATGTAAGAAATGCTGTAATAAAGTTGAAAAAAAGTCATTCTGTATTAGTAATATGAAAGCTGTACAGTTAACGATTAATAAATCAAGAATGAAATGGTAAAAGTAGGAATATTACCCTTATTATTTATATGGAATTTATAAGCTTGGTATTAATTCATACCATAATTATATGCACAAGAGATGAAACAAAATGCAGGTAATTTGAATCTAAGTAACAAGGAAATCGACAATATTAAACCGTGGTCAAGAATCGGGTATTGTCTGCTTTACACGAGATTGCATCTCTTAATTTCTTGCGATTAATGTTTTAGCCAGTACATAAGATTGCATTTGCCCTTTTTGCTGGCCTGTGAAGACAGTTTATAAAGATTTTTTAAAATGTGAATATTGACGTACATGTTGTATACTCTTATTGGTAGGGGAGAGCGAGAGAGAGAGAGAGAGAGAGAGAGAGAGAGAGAGAGAGAGAGAGAGAGAGAGAGAGAGAGAGAGAGAGAGAGAGAGAGAGAGAGAGATCTATTTTGTGAAAACCTTTTCTTTCAATAAACGTAATAAGAATGATTCTGATCTACAGACAAAATGAGCTCCTATAAAATACATGCAGTACGTAGAACACGTGCAGATATATGCCTTTGACGTGCCATAGGTACATCCTAATGACGTAAAAAATTGGAAAAGGAGACCAATTATGCTACTTAGCAAGGAGCATGCTGTAAATTCATGGCATTTAAGGATAGGTTGATGATAATATCAATGCCGATGTAGATAAAATTTACTGTTGTACTTTTCTGTGAAATCCTGCAAGTGTGATGTAGTTTTATTGATTTCGTAGTCGGTCTCGTATAGTTTTTTAGTTTAATATAAAAACGTCAATTGATCGGTTGTACAAAAAATATCAATGTTGAAATTGGGCAAGTGTCTACATGTACAAATGAGACGAAAAATCTCCTGTTTGATGATTACTGGGATAACGATAGCACGTAAATGCATTTATTTGCTGGAAAGAGCTTTTACTGAAAAAGACAATAAAAATGAACGAAACATAAAGACTAGTTTTCTATTTAAAAATTCGCAACGATAAATTAAGTTTAATCATAAATTTTTTTATAATTTTTTTTAATTTAATAAAATGATTTACAAAAACATTGGTGTTATTAAATGTATATCGATGTGACAAATAATCTATTTTCACAAGCCAGATTCACGAACACCGATTTCAAAATTGTATTTTACTTCATTGAGATTTGTCTTTGAAAATCTACTTGATTCCTGAATTCCAAGTTCATGATATTAAAAATGGGCGCTTATTTCACAGGTCCTTTGACTTTTTCTTGTCTGATCCGACTGCTCTTTGAAATTCATATAGATGCATACCGTCCCGGTTGCCGAAGTCAATGACCTTTCCTAATCTGGGAAAAGCTTTGATCTGTCTTGGCCTCACGAGACTGGCTGAAAGATGGTCAAAGTTGATCATCACGATCTTCCTGTATTTATCATTTATATACAAGTCCCAGGCACCCTTCCATTCCATATCCGTCCGCGGTCGACCCTCATATCAGATATAACTCTCAGACAATATATCCAGGAAACATCTTATTTTTTGCAGTATATTTTTACATTCTTCCTCTCCGATATTGCTCGGCAAGCAGTCTCTCATGGGGAGATAAATAAATTCAAAAGTTTGCAAATATGGCAAAAGGACTTGCTTGATCCACATGCAATGATGATCATTTCCTTCATTCGAAGAGATGTAAATGTCGTAATGAAAGTCGCATATAGAAGCAACATGTCTTCGAAACAATTAGGTCAGTTCGTATTTGAAATTGTAAATAAGAAAAGAAGGCACATCAAAAAGAATTATAGCGGATACAAGAGAGACGAATTCAATCGCATTTGTATAGGTCAATACTTGACACTCTTTGAGAAGCGAACCTTTCAAGTGAATTGCTCTGAAACGTCCATGATGATCCGATTGACAGAATATAGAATCTGAACTAATCCGATGCTTGACAAGCCAATCAGACAACCAAAGAGTCTCGAAGTCACAAAACAATACTACATTTTGTAGGTCAATGGAATGAAAATGAAAATTCTGTATTGTTTTCGGAAATAATAAATCAAATCCGTATTATTTGCTAATGATACATTTATCGCGTTTAGCAGCCTCTTTATG